>MU249722.1:0-156431 GCA_018977245.1 Lethenteron camtschaticum | reverse complement strand
TATTGACGACAATGATGACAATGACGATGATGACAACATTGATGGTGGTGATGATGATGATGTTTTTGACGACAATGATGACAATGACGATGACGACAACATTGATGGTGGTGATGATGATGATGTTATTGACGACAATGATGACAATGACGATGATGAAAAATTGATGGTGGTGATGATGATGATGTTATTGACGACAATGATGACAATGACGATGATGACAACATTGATGGTGGTGATGATGATGATGTTATTGACGAAATGATGACAATGACGATGATGACAACACAATAATCATGAACAATCCACCCCCACACGCGTGAATCCTCACACTCAGCATCACCCCCACCACTAGCCCCCACCACGCCCCCACCAAACTCCTCCACACCCCCCCCCCCCACCACTCGGTCAATGTAGAAATAATGTCACTCATCGATCCATTGACAAGAGAACAGCGGAGGGGGGAGGGGGGGCGAGTGGGGGGGGTGAATGAGGGGGGTGGCCCCTCCCCTCATCCCCTTATCCCCTCCATATTCACCCCACACCCCCACCCCCCCAATTTCCCACTTCACTCGGCAGTCATTTGCTGCCTTCGGCTGACATCAAGTGATTATAATTGTGTTAGTTAATGTGTGTGTGTGTTGATGTGTGTTGATGTGTGTGTTAGTTAATGTGTGTGTGTGTGTTGATGTGTGTGTGTTTATGTGTGTGTGTGTATGTGTGTGTGTTGATGTGTGTGTGTGTTGATGTGTGTGTGTTGATGTGTGTGTGTGTTGATGTGTGTGTTGATGTGTGTGTATGTTGATGTGTGTGTGTTGATGTGTGTGTGTGTTGATGTGTGTGTGTGTTGATGTGTGTGTGTGTGTTATGTGTGTGTATGTTGATGTGTGTGTGTATGTAGATGTGTGTGTGTGTTGATGTGTGTGTGTTGATGTGTGTGTGTTGATGTGTGTGTTGATGTGTGTGTGTGTGTGTATGTTGATGTGTGTGTGTTGGTGTGTGTTAATGTGTGTGTGTGTGTTGATGTGTGTGTGTGTTGATGTGTGTGTGTGTTGATGTTGTGTGTTGATGTGTGTGTGTGTGATGTGTGTGTGTTGATGTGTGTGTGTGTGATGTGTGTGTGTGTTGATGTGTGTGTATGTTGATGTGTGTGTATGTGATGTGTGTGTGTGTTGATGTGTGTGTGTTGATGTGTGTGTGTGTTGATGTGTGTGTGTTGATGTGTGTGTGTGTGTTGATGTGTGTGTGTTGATGTGTGTGTGTGTGTGTTAATGTGTGTGTGTGTTGATGTGTGTGTGTGTGNTGTGTGTGTGTGTGTTGATGTGTGTGTGTGTGTGTTAATGTGTGTGTGTGTTGATGTGTGTGTGTTGATGTGTGTGTGTTGATGTGTGTGTGTGTTGATGTGTGTGTGTGTTGATGTGTGTGTGTTGTTGTGTGTGTGTGTTATGTGTGTGTGTTGATGTGTGTGTGTGCTGTGTGTGTGTGTGTTGATGTGTGTGTGTGTTGATGTGTGTGTGTGTGAATGTGTGTGTGTTGATGTGTGTGTGTTGATGTGTGTGTTGATGTGTGTGTGTTGATGTGTGTGTGTTGTGTGTGTGTGTTGATGTGTGTGTGTTGATGTGTGTGTGTGTTGATGTGTGTGTATGTTGATGTGTGTGTGTTGATGTGTGTGTGTGTTAATGTGTGTGTGTGTTGATGTGTGTGTATGTTGATGTGTGTGTGTGTTGATGTGTGTGTGTGTATGTTGATGTGTGTGTGTGTTGATGTGTGTGTGTTGATGTGTGTGTGTGTTTACGTGTGTGTGTGTGTGTGTGTTGGTGTGTTTGCGTGTGTTTATGTGTGTGTGTGTGTTGATGTGTGTGTGTGTTTACGTGTGTGTGTGTTGATGTGTGTATGTTGATGTGTGTGTTGATGAGTGTGTGTGTGTGTGTTGATGTGTGTGTGTGTGTGTTTACGTATGTGTGTTTATCTGTGTGTGTTAATGTGGGTGGGTGTTTATCTGTGTGTGTGTGTGTTTACGTGTGTGTGTGTTGATGCATGTGTGTTTATGAATGTGTGTGTGTTTATCTGTGTGTGTGTGTTTACGTGTGTTTTTGTTGATGTGTGTATGTGTTTATGAATGTGTGTGTGTTATCTGTGTGGGTGTGTGTATTCACGTGTGTGGAGGTGGTGTTTACGTGTGTGTATGTGTATTTATGTGTGTGTATGCGTGTGTGTGTATTTATGTGTGTGCATTTATTTGTGTGTATGTATGTGTGTTTCAGTGTGTGAGTGAGTGTGTGACTGTGAGTGAGTGAGTGTGTGAGTGAGTGTGTGTGTGAGTGAGTGTGTGAATGAGTGGGTATGTCAGTGAGTGTGTGAGTGTGTGTGAGTATGTGTGAGTGTGTGAGTGAGTGAGTGTAGGGGAGCGGTGGTGCAGCGGTTAGCGCGCTGCGCTACGAACCCGGCGACCCGGGTTTGATTCCCGCTCACGGCCAACACCAGTGACGATTATCTGAACCGTTCCCGGGCCTCCCCTAGATCTACTCAGCCTCAAATGAGTACCTGGTGCGATGTGTAAAACATCGCCACTAGGGAGACAAAGGCGGCCGGGCGTGGTGCTGGCCCGCTAACAGCACTTGCCCCAACAGTCTGTTAAGGCTATACGGGGGATCTTTATCTTTGTGTGGTGTATATGAGTGTGTGAGTATATGAGTGAGTGAGTATGTGAGTGTGTGAGTGAGTTTGTGAGTGTGTGAGTGGTGAGTAAGTGGTGAGTGTATGAGTGAGTGTGTGAGTGAGTGAGTGTATGAGTGAGTGTATGAGTGAGTGTGTGAATGAGTGAGTGAGTGTGTGAGTGANTGAGTGTGTGAGTGAGTTTATGAGTGAGTGTGTGAGTGAGTGTGTGAGTGAGTGAGTGTGTGAGTGAGTGAGTGTGAGTGAGTGAGTGTATGAGTGTGTGAGTGAGTGAGTGTGTGAGTGAGTGTGTGAGTGTAGGAGTGAGTGAGTGTATGAGTGTGTGAGTGTAGGAGTGAGTGAGTGTATGAGTGTGTGAGTTTGTGAGTGTGTGAGTGAGTTTGTGAGTGTGTGAGTGAGTGAGTGTATGAGTGAGGTATGAGTGAGTGTATGAGTGAGTGAGTGTGTAAGTGAGTGAGTGAGTGTATGAGTGAGTGAGTGTGTGAATGAGTGAGTGAGTGTATGAGTGAGTGAGTGAGTGTATGAGTGAGTGAGTGGTGAGTGAGTGAGTGTAAGTGAGTGAGTNAGTGNGTGTGAAGTGAATGAGTGAGTGTGAGTGAGTGAGTATGTATAGAGTGAGTGTGTATGTGTGAGTGTAAGTGAGTGAGTGAGTGTGTGAGTGAGAGTGAGTGAGTGTAAGTGAGTGTGTGTGTGAGTGTGTAAGTATAATTCTCGGAATCTGTGATTTTGCCTCCTTCATTTCCGTGATGATTTAGAGAAGTGGGCGAGTTGATGGGGGCAGTCGTCCAATTTCCTTCGGGGTCACGGGCCAGTCACCATTTATATAAAATATAAAATAAATATTAAACACCTATTAAATATTCATGGGCCAGGGAAGGTTATTATCGCCGCGTCGTCCTTGGCCAGGTGAGGCGAGAAAAGGTGGACGAGGTTAAGGGTCACCCACTCCACCTTTCGTCTTCGAGACAAAGACAAAGATTACCCGGGTAGCCTTCTACAGGCTGCACGGGGCAAGTGCTGTTGACGCAAAGGGTGGTGGTTGTGGTGGTGGTTGTGGTTGGTGGTGGTGGTTGGTGCGTTGGTAACAGCAACCACGGCATGCCCGCCGCCTTTGTCTCTCTTGCCTGTGCCGACGATGATTTAACTACAGACGCGGGTACTGGTTTGAGGCTGAGTCGACCTAGGGGAAGCCCAGGGCGTGGTCACTGTGATGTATGGTCATTGATATGCGTTCATCAATCCCAGCCCCGCTACATCACTTCCACCCCCTCTGTTCAAGGAACGAAACACCATGGACTTACACTATGGGAACATCATTTGCCAGTAAAAATATGATCATTGGTTTTTTTACCCTTCTATCTGGCAACAAAACTGACACCTTTTTACAAGGAGTCGTGTTTGTATAGACCGCAATACCTGCAGTCATAATGCAAACAAAAGAACATAACTCTGATAATGTATGCACTGTCCTTGAAGTTGATTGGTCCACACCCGAGACAGCTTTCCTTAGAGCCTAGTCTCACATGGTGTTTCAACTCAAAGACAATGCACCATCAGAGTATGAGAGCTCGGGGCAAGCATCTACACATTATCAGAGTTATGTTTTTGTTTGCATTACGACTGCAGGTATTGCGGTCTATGCAAACATGACTCCTTGTAAAAATGTGTCAGTTTTGTTGCCAGAGAGAGGACGGCTGCTTGCGTTGTGGCCGAAACGTCGTGAGAATTGTATTTATTATGTTTTATTTTTATTATTTATTATTTTCCTTCTACGTGACTTTACCGAAAGAACCAAGAAGATGAATCTCTGCATAATATTTGTATTATGTTAATTTTTATTATTTTATTATTTCCCTCTACGTGACTTTACCGAAAGAACCAAGAAGATGAATCCCTGCATAATATTTGTATTAGGTTTAATTTTATTATTTTATTATTTCCCTTCTACGTGACTTTACCGAAAGAACCAAGAAAACTAAAATTCAATTACGACGTTTCGATTACAACACAAGCAATCATCATCAGGAATAATGAAATAGCGACACAAAATCTGACCAAAAAACTATAGACAGACATATAAGCAGACAGATATCACCAAGATACACAGAGAGAGAGCAACACAGGTACAGAGAGGGGTGATCGTCTCTGTGGGGTGGCCTATCTTCATACGTGACTTTACCGAAAGAACCAAAGAATAATTCCTGCAGTTACGAAAGCTCAAAAATTAAGCTAGAATAGTATTACTAAAAGCACTTTGACGCCGTGATCCTATGACGACGACTATGTAATTATTATTATTCTGTTATGAATGAAATATGAACAGAGAGAGACGTTCAAGGTGTAATTAATCATAACGTACTGCGGGGGGGGTAGAGGGGAGGGAAAGACCGGTGGGAAATCTAAAATAAGACGAAGATTTAACCACGGATGGTGAGTTTGGAGCGAGATGGGGGGGGGGGGTGTGGGTAGTGTGGGTAGTGTGGTGTGTGGTGTGGTGTGGTGGGGTGTGTGGGTGTGTGTGGGTGGTGTGTGTGTGGTGTGTGGTGTGGGTGGAGTGTGTGGTGATGGTGGTGTGGTGTGGGTGGTGTGTGTGTGGGTGGTGTGTGGGTGTGTAGGTGGGTGGTGGTGTGGGTGGAGTGGATGGTGAGTGGAGCGAGTGGGGGGGGGGGTGGATGGTGTGTGTGTTGGTGGTGTGGGTGGAGTGGGTGGTGTGCGTGGGGTGGGTGTGTGTGTGGTGGTGGTGTGGAGGGTGGTGTGGGGGTGTGTGGTGTGGGGGGTGTGTGGGTGTGTGTGGTGTGAGTGGTGTGGGTGGTGTGCGTGGGGTGGGTGGTGTGTGTGGTGTGTGGTGTGGGGGGTGGTGTGGTGTGTGTAGTGTGAGTGGTGTGGGTGATGTAGTGTGGTGTGAGTGGTGTGGGTGATGTTGGTGGTGGGGGGGTGGTGTGGGTGTGTGTGGTGTGAGTGGTGTGGGTGGTGTGGGTGGTGGGGGTGTGTGTGGTGTGGGGTGGTGTGGGTGTGTGTGGTGTGGGTGGTGGTGTGTGTGTGGTGTGAGTGGTGTGGGTGGTGTGGGTGGTGGGGGTGGTGTGGGTGTGTGTGGTGTGGGGGGTGGTGTGGTGTGGTGGTGTGGTGGGGTGGTGGTGTGAGTGGTGTGGGTGGTGTGGGTGGTGGGGTGGTGTGGGTGTGTGTGGTGTGGGGGGTGTGTGGTGTGTGTGGTGTGAGTGGTGTGGGTGGTGTGGGTGGTGGGGTGGTGTGGGGGTGGTGGTGTGGGGGGTGGTGTGGGTGTGTGTGGTGGGGGTGGTGTGGGTGGTGTGTGTGGGGGGGCGTGGGTGTGTGTGGTGTGGTGGTGTGGGTGGTGTGGTGTGGGGGGTGGTGTGGGTGTGTGTGGTGTGGGGGNTGTGTGGGTGTGTGTGGTGTGAGTGGTGTGGGTGATGTGGGTGGTGGGGGTGGTGTGGGGTGTGTGGTGTGGGGTGGCGTGGTGTGTGTGGTGTGAGTGTGTGGGTGTGTGTGGTGTGAGTGGTGTTGGTGGTGTGGGTGGTGGGGTGGTGTGGGGGTGTGTGGTGTGGGGGTGGTGTGGGTGTGTGTGGTGTGTGGTGTGAGTGGTGTGGGTGNGTGTGGTGTGGGGGTGGTGTGGTGTGTGTGGTGTGTGGTGTGAGTGGTGTGGGTGTGTGTGGTGTGGGGGTGGTGTGGGTGTGTGTGGTGTGGGGGGTGGTGTGGGTTTGTGTGGTGTGTGGTGTGAGTGGTGTGGGTGTGTGTGATGTGGGGGTGGTGTGGTGTGTGTGGTGTGGGGGTGGTGTGGGTGTGTGTGGTGTGAGTGGTGTTGTGGTGTGGGTGGTGGGGGTGGTGTGGGGTGTGTGGTGTGGGGGGNTGGCTGGGTGTGTGTGGTGTGATGGTATGGGTGTGTGGGTGGTGGGGGTGGTGTGGGTGTGTGTGTGTGGGGGTGTGTGGGTGTGTGTGGTGTGAGTGGTGTGGTGGTGTGTGGTGGGGGGTGTGTGGGTGTGTGTGTGTGGCTGTGTGGTGTGGTGTGTGTGGTGTGTGGGTGTGTGGGTGTGTGTGTGTGTGGTGTGGTTGGTGTGGGTGGTTTTGGTGGTGTGGGTGGTGTGTGTGTGTGTGGGTGGTGTGTGTGTGTGTGTGTGTGTGGNTGGTGTGGGTGGTGTGAGTGTGTGTGTGTGGTTGGTGTGTGTGGNTTGTGTGTGTGGTGTGTGTGTGGTGTGTGTGTGGTGTGTGTGGTGTGTGGGTGTGTGTGTGTTGGTGGTGTGGTGGGTTGGGTGGTGTGTGGAGTGGATGGTGAGTAAGGAGCGAGTGGGGGGGGGGGTGTGGTGGGTGTGTGTGGTGTGGGTGGTGTGGGTGGTGTGGGTGGAGTGGTGGGTGGTGTGTGTGGTGTGTGTGTGTGTTGTGTGTGTGTGGTGTGTGTGTGTGTGTGCTGTGTGTGTGTGTGTGTGTGGTGTGGATGGTGTGGTATGTGTGTGCGTGGTGTGCGTGGTGTGTGTGTGTGTGTGTGTGTGTGTGTGTGTGGTGTGTGTGTGTGGTGTGTGTGTGGTGTGTGTGGGTGGTGTGTGTGTGTGTGTGGTGTGTGTGGTGTGTGTGTGGGTGGTGTGTGTGGTGTGGTGTGTGTGTGTGGTGGGTGTGTGTGTGTGTGGTGTGGTGTGTGTGGTGTGTGTGGTGTGTGTGGTGTGTGGTGTGTGTGGTGTGTGTGGTGTG
Source organism: Lethenteron camtschaticum (assembly GCA_018977245.1). Lineage (NCBI taxonomy): Eukaryota > Metazoa > Chordata > Hyperoartia > Petromyzontiformes > Petromyzontidae > Lethenteron > Lethenteron camtschaticum. The sequence continues at coordinate 149,060 of MU249722.1, read as the reverse complement.
TGTGGCTTGTATGTGTGTGTGTGTGTGGTGTGGGTGTGTGTGGTGTGGGTGGTGTGTGTGGTGTGGGTGTGTGTGCTGTGTGTGTGTGNTGTGTGTGCGTGTGTGTATGTGCTGTGTGTGTGTGNTGTGTGTGTGAGTGTGTGTGTTGTGTACGTGTGTGCGTGTGTGTGGTGTTGTGTGTGTGTGTGTGTGTGGTGTGTGTGCTGTGTGTGGTGTGCGGTGTGTGTGTGTGTATGTGCTATGTGTGTGCTGCGTGCTGTGTGTGTGTGTGTGTGGTGTGTGTGGTGTGTGTGGTGTGTGTGCTGTGTGTGTGTGCTGTGTGTGCTNTGTGTGTGTGTGTGTGTGTGCTGTGTGTGTGTGTGTGTGCNGTGTGTGTGTGTGTGTGCTGTGTGTGCTGTGTATGTGTGTGTGTGCTATGTGTGTTGTGTGTGTGCTGTGTGTGTGTGTGTGCTATGTGTGGCGTGCGTGCTGTGTGTGTGTGTGTGTGTGTGTGGTGTGNGTGGTGTGTGTGTGAATGTGTGTGCTGTGTGTGNTGTGTGTGGTGTGTGTGCTGTGTGTGGTGTGTGTGTATGTGTGTGTGCGTGCTGTGTGTGGTGTGTGTGGTGTGTGTGTGTGTGTGTGGTGTGTGTGTGTGTGTGTGTGTGCTGTGTGTGCTTGTGTGTGTGTGTGTGTGTGTGTGTGTGTGGTGTGTGTGCTGTGTGTGTGTGTGCTATGTGTGTGTGCGTGCTGTGTGTGGTGTGGGTGGTGTGTGTCTGTGAGTGGTGTGTGTGGTGTGTATGTGCTGTGTGTGCTGCGTGTGTGTGTGTGTGCTGCGTGTGTGTGTGCGTGGTGTGTGTGGTGTGTGTGCTGTGTGTGTGTGTGTGTGTGGTGTGTGTGCTGTGTGTGCTGTGTGTGTGGTGTGTGTGGTGTAGTTGGTGTGCTGTGTGTGTGTGTGTGTGTGTGTGTGTGCTTGTGGTGTGTGTGTGGTGTGTGTGGTGTAGTTGGTGTGTGTGGTGTGTGTGGTGTGTGTGGTGTGTGTGTGTGGTGTGTGTGNTGTGTGTGTGTGTGGTGTGTGTGCTGTGTGTGGTGTGTGACTGTGTGCTATGTGTGGTGTGTGTGCTGTGTGTGTGTGTGGTGTGTGTGCTGTGTGTGTGTGTGCTATGTGTGTGCTGCGTGCTGTGTGTTGTGTGTGTGGTGTGTGTCTGTGAGTGGGTGTGGTGTGCTGTATGTGCTGTGTGTGCTGCGTGCTGTGTGTGTGTGTGCGTGCTGTGTGTGCGTGCTGTGTGTGTGGTGTGTGTGCTGTGTGTGTGTGTGGTGTGTGTGTGTGTGTGCTGTGTGTGGTGTGTGTGGTGTGTGTGTAAGTGTAGTTGGTGTGCTGTGTGTGTGTGTGTGTGTGTGTGGTGCTTGTGGTGTGTGTGGTGTGTGTGTGTGAGTGGTGTGTGTGGTGTGTGTGGTGTGTGTGGTGTGGTGTGTGGTGTGTGTGCTGTGTGTGTGTGTGTGTGTGTGTGTGTGTGTGGTGTGTGTGTGTGTGTGGTGTGTGTGGTGTGTGCTATGTGTGTGCTGGTGCTGGTGTGTGTGCTGTGGTGTGTGTGAGTGTGTGTGGTGTGTGCTGTGTGTGTGTGGTGTGTGTGGTGTGTGGTGTGTTGTGTGTGTGTGTGTGNTGTGTGTGTGTGGTGTGTGTGTGTGTGCTGTGTGTGTGCTGTGTGTGCTGTGTGCTGTGTGTGTGTGTGTAGTGTAGTTTGGTGTGTGTGTATGCTGTGTGCTGTGTGTGTGTGTGTGTGTGTAGTGTAGTTGGTGTGCTGTGTGTGGTGTGTGTGGTGTGTGTGCTGTGTGTGTGTGCTGTGTGTGCTGGTGTGTGTGTGTGTGTGCTATGTGTGTGNTGTGTGTGTGTGCTGTGTGTGCTGTGTGTGTGTGTGTAGTGTAGTTGGTGTGCTGTGTATGTGTGTGCTATGTGTGTGTGGTGTGTGTGTGTGTGGTGTGTGTGTGTGTGGTGTGTGTGNGTGTGTGTGTGTGTGTGTGTGGTGTGTGTGCTGTGTGTGTGGTGTGTGTGTGTNTGTGTGTGTAGTGTAGTTGGTGTGCTGTGTGTGCTGTGTGTGTGTGTGTATGTGTGTATGTGGTGTGTGTGTGGTGTGTGTAGTGTAGTGGTGTGCTGTGTGTGCTGTGTGCTGTGTGTGTGTGTGTGTATGTGGTGTGTGTGTGGTGTGTGTGTAGTGTAGTGGTGTGCTGTGGTGCTGTGTGTAGTGGTGTGTGTGTGGTGTGTGTGTAGTGTAGTTGGTGTGTGTGGTGTGTGCTGTGTGTGTGTGTGTAGTGTAGTTGGTGTGTGTGTGTGTGTGTGCNGTGTGTGCTGTGTGTGTGTGGTNTGTGTGTGTGTGGTGTGGGTGGGGTCCACGTGTTATTATTGCATGCAGTCGTGCGACGGTCCCAGCTCTCTCGCGTCTTCCCCAGCGGTGACCCTCGGAAAGGTCACAGACGGAGAGGGTGGGGGGTGTGAGGGGGTGTGAGGGTTAGTGGGGGGGGGGTGTGGGGGGTGTGAGGGGGGTGGGGGTTAGTGGGGGGGTGTGGGGGGGTGTGAGGGGGGTGGGGGTTAGTGGGGGGGGTTGTGGGGGGGTGTGAGGGGGGTGGGGGTTAGTGGGGGGGGTGTGGGGGTGTGTGAGGGGGGTGGGGGTTAGTGGGGGGGGTTGTGGGGGGGTGTGAGGGGGGTGGGGGTTAGTGGGGGGGTGTGGGGGGGTGTGAGGGGGGTGGGGGTTAGTGGGGGGGGTTGTGGGGGGTGTGAGGGGGGTGGGGGTTAGTGGGGGGGTGTGGGGGGGTGTGAGGGGGTGGGGTTAGTGGGGGGGTGTGGGGGGTGTGAGGGGGGTGGGGGTTAGTGGGGGGGGTGTGGGGGGTGTGTGAGGGGGGTGGGGGTTAGTGGGGGGGGTTGTGGGGGGGGTTGTGGGGGGGGGTCTCCACTCGAGATCACGAACATTCGAGAGGTGATGATGGGTTCACTGGCTGCTGGGGGGTCACACCCGCGCGCCGTGACGTCACACCGCGCCGTGACGTCACACCGCACCGTGACGTGCCGCGCCGTGACGTCACACCGTAAACTTCGCCACTGGCACGTGACCACATCACGACTCTAAGAAGCAGTGGACAGAGAACGGCCGATGATGATGATGATGGGGTACTGATGGTGATGATGTTGATGATGGTGTGTTGATGATGGTGATGATGATGGTGATGTTGATGGTGATGATGATGTGGTGATGATGGGGTATGATGGTGATGTTGATGAGTGGGTATGATGATGGTGATGTTGATGGTGATGATGATGGGGTATGATGATGGTGATGATGATGATGGTATGATGATGTTGATGATGGGGTATGTTGATGATGATGTTGATGATTGGTTATAATGATGGTGATGATGTTGATGATGATGTTGATGGTGTATGTTGATGATGTTGATGATTGGTTATAATGATGGTGATGATGTTGATGATGATGATGTTGATGATGGGGTATGTTGATGATGATGTTGATGATTGGTTATAATGATGGTGATGATGTTGATGATGATGTTGATGGGGTATGTTGATGATGTTGATGATTGGTTATAATGATGGTGATGATGTTGATGATGATATGTTGATGATGGGGTATGTTGATGATGATGTTGATGATTGGTTATAATGATGGTGGTGATGATGATATGATGATGATGGTATGATGATGATGATGTTGATGATTGGTTATAATGTTGGTGATGATTCTATGGTGATGATGGGGTATGTTGATGATGATGTTGATGATTGGTTATAATGATGGTGATGATGATGGATATGATGATGATGGGGTATGTTGATGATGATGTTGATGATTGGGTATAATGATGGTGATGATTCTGATGGTGACGATGATTGGGTATGATGATTATGATGACAATGCTGGTGATGATCATCAATGTGGACTCTTTCACGCGGTGTCTGCCTTACGATAAACCTATTTAGGATGAGCGCGAGATGGTATTGACTCAGGTGAGAGAGAGAGCGAGTGAGTGAGAGAGTGAGTGAGCGAGAAAGTGAGTGAGTGAGAGAGTGAGAGAGTGAGTGAGTGAGAGAGAGTGAGTGAGAGAGTGAGTGAGANAGGAGTGNGTGAGTGAGAGAGTGAGTGAGAAAGTGAGTGAGTGAGTGAGTGAGATGAGTGAGTGAGAGAATGAGTGAGTGAGAGAGTGAGGAGAGAGTGAGTGAGTGAGAGAATGAGTGAGTGAGAGAGAGAGTGAGTGAGTGAGTGAGAAAGTGAGAGAGTGAGTGAGTAGAGAGAGAGTGAAGAGTGAGAGAGAGTGAGTGAGTGAGTGAGAGAATGAGTGAGAGAGAGTGAGAGAATGAGTGAGAGTGAGTGAGAGAGTGAGAGTGAGTGAGAGAATGAGTGAGTGAGTGAGCGAAGCGCCAAAGAGAGTCGCAGAGCCAGAGAGGGAGTGAGGTGGAGCGAAAGAGAGCGAGTGAGTGAGTGAGAGAGTGAGAGAGTGAGTGAGTGAGTGGGTGAGTGAGTGAGTGAGCGAGCGAGTGAGAGTGTGAGAAAGAGAGAAAGAACGAGTGAGTGAGTGAGATAATGAGTGAGCGAGTGAGAGAGCGAGTGAGTGAGTGAGAGAGTGAGTGAGAGAGTGAGTGAGTGAGCGAGCAAGTGAGTGAGTGAGAAAGCGAATGAGTGAGCGAGCGAGCGAGTGATTGAGTGAGTGAGAAAGAGAGCCAGGGAGAGAGCGTAGAGTGAGAGACTGAGCGAGCGAGTGAGTGAGAGAGTGAGTGAGTGAGAAAGCGAGTGCGTGAGCGAGCGAGTAAGTGAGTGAGCGAGTGAGTGAGAAAGAGAGCCAGGGAGAGAGAGAGTGAGCGACTGAGCGAGCGAGCGAGTGAGAGCGACAGGAGAGAGTGAGCGAGCGAGAGAGAGAGAGTGAGAGAGTGCGTGAGAGAGCGAGTGAGCGAGCGAGTTAGTAAGTGACTGAGTGAGCGAGTGAGCGAGTGAGTTAGTGAGTGAGTGAGTTAATGAGCGAGCGAGTGAATGAGTGAGTGATTGAGTGAGTGAGCGAGCGAGTAGAGAGAGAGCGATGAGTGAGAAAGAGAGCCAGGGAGAGAGCGAGAGTGAGACACTGAGCGAGCGAGCGAGAGAGAGAGTGAGCGAGCGAGAGGGAGAGTGAGAGAGTGCGTGAGAGAGCGAGTGAGCGAGCGAGTTAGTAAGTGACTGAGTGAGCGAGTGAGCGAGTGAGTTAGTGAGTGAGTGAGCGAGTGAGTGAGTGAGAGAGTGAGTGAGCGAGCGAGCGAGCGAGTGAGTGAGCGAGTGAGTGAGCGAGCGAGTGAGTGAGCGAGCAAGTGAGTGAGTGAGTGAGCGAGTGAGTTAGTGAGTGAGTGAGCGAGCGAGTGAGTGAGTGAGCGAGCGAGTGAGTGAGTGAGCGAGTGAGTGAGTGAGTGAGCGAGCAAGTGAGTGAGTGAGAGAGTGAGCGAGAGAGTGAGTGAGTTAATGAGTGAGCGAGCGAGTGAATGAGAGAGCGAGTGAGTGAGTGCGAGAGCGAGTGAGTGAGCGAATGAGAGAGCGAGTGAATGAGAGAGACTGAGTGAGCGAGCGAGTGAATGCAAGAGTGAGTGAGCGAGCGAGTAAGTGAGAGAGCGAGTGAGTGAGAAAGAGAGCCAGGGAGAGTGCGAGAGGGAGAGTGAGAGAGTGCGTGAGAGAGCGAGTGAGCGAGCGAGTTAGTAAGTGACTGAGTGAGTGAGTGAGCGAGTGAGCGAGTGAGTTAGTGAGTGAGTAAGCGAGCAAGTGAGTGAGTGAGAAAGCGAGTGAGTGAGCGAGCGAGTGAGTGATTGAGTGAGTGAGCGAGCGAGTGAGTGAGCGAGCGAGTGAGTGAGCAAGTGAGTGAGTGAGTGAGCGAGTGAGCGAGAAAGTGAGTGAGTTAATGAGTGAGCGAGCGAGTGAATGAGAGAGCGAGTGAGTGAGTGAGAGTGCGAGCGAGTAGGTGAGAGAGCGAGTGAGTGAGAAAGAGAGCCGGTGAGAGAGAGAGTGAGAGAGTGAGCGAGCGAGAGAGGTAGAGTGAGAGAGTGCGCGAATGAAGGGAACCTGTCAAATATTTGTGTTCCTTGCGATCAAATAGCATGAGCCGTAAGATGTATGGCCCAGCGTGTAATTTATTGGTGAAACCAGATCAATTTTTAATCAGCAATAAAGAGGAACATTCATCACCCAACGCCCCCCCCTCGCCCCACCCTCATCAGAATATTTCAGCATCAGAATCTTTCGATTTAAAGCTTTCGTGACTGCAGGGATTCATCTTCTTGGTTCTTTCGCTAAATTCCTCTTGATATGCATATTATTTTGTCAAGGCGCTCTTCCCCCTCCATCCCAGCTTAAATAGTCGCTCCAAGCCTGGGGTGTTTCATTCAGACTCTGTCTTCTCGACAGACCTGTTCTCCACCTGAAGACGGCTGCTTGCGTTGTGGCCGAAACGTCGTGAGAATTATTTTATTATGTTTTATTATTTTATTGCTTCCCTTCTACGTGACTTTACCGAAAGAACCAAGAAGATCAGAATCTTTGCTTAGACGTGGAAGAAATCCGATGAGCTATGAAGCTTGATTTTTTTTCCACGGAAGAAGAACCCCATGTTGTCATCGCCCGGTTAATCAGTGGCCGGTACTGCCCTGTATACAAAATAACAACTCTGTGTGTTTCGATGTTAAGCTTTCGTGACTGCAGGGATTCATCTTCTTGTTCTTTCGGTAAAGTCACGGGGATACGGGTACCCGTTTGCGACCCTGGTGCGGCCTGGTACGGGTAGGCCGTGAGTCACTGGTGAGTCACCGTTTGTCACTCATTTCCCAACGTCTTGTCTCTTCTCACAATTCAAGTTCCTAGAATCAACCCACCCGCGCCTGCAACGTGGCTTCATCCCAGAGGTCGCAATCAGGTACCCGTTCCCGGCCGGGTACGGTTAGTGTATGGGTACGGCCGGGTACGGGTATCCGTTTGCGACCCTGGTGCGGCCGGGTACGGGTAGGGCGTGAGTCACTGGTGAGTCACCGTTTGTCACTCATTTCCCAACGTCTTGTCTCTGGCAGCGTAAGTACCGGTGTGGCAGGTCCTCCCTGGCACCGCAGGAAATGCACAAGTCTGTTACCCCTGGCGAGATTCGGCTGAACTACGGTTCTGCGGTAAAGTGGAGATGGTGGTGCACCAATACGTGGAGTGTAATAGCCTGGACTTGTTGTTCAAGGTCCTGAGAAACATCCTCCTAAGGTTTCGATTTAAAGCTTTCATGACTGCAGGGATTCATCTTCTTGGTTCTTTCGTAAAGTCACGTAGAAGGGAAGTAATAAAATAATAAAAATAAAACATAATAAAATAATGTTTCGGTAAAGTCACGTAGAAGGGAAGTAATAAAATAATAAAAAAACATAATAAAATAATAATAAAATAAAATAATATTTTATTATGTTTAACATAACAAAATAATATTTTATTATTTTTATTATTTNATTACTTCCCTTCTACGTGACTTTACCGAAAGATCCAAGAAGATCCTCCTAAGGTTCAACCTCCACTTCTCCCCGACGGTCCTCATCTTTGGATACCGAAGGGCGACGGACCCAACATCTTCAGGGGCTGGTCAAAGTGCCCGTCGGCTCTGCCAAGCTCGCCGTACACAGGGCGAGGAAGGTGGCCTTGGAGGGGAAACGTCGGCCAGCAGCCTGGGCATCTTCCGCGCTCTGGTCAGAGCCCCAGGGTGTGTGGGCTGGAGTTCCGCCATGCGGCGCGGCTGGTGACCCACGCCGTGCCGGCCTTCAAGGAGCGGTGGGCGATGGAGGAGGCCGTGTGCTCGGTGGCAGATGACGGGGAGCTCTGCATGCTGATTGAGCTACCGTTGGAGGCCATCGGACTGCGAGAAGGGCTGCGTGCAGAGCGAGAGAGAGCGAGAGAGAGAGCGAGAGAGTGACCGAGAGAGTGAATGNGAGAGTGAGAGAGTGAATGAGAGAGTGAGTGAGTGAGAGAGTGAGCGAGAGAGTGAATGAGAGAGTGAGTGAGTGGAGAGAGTGAGTGAGTGAGTGAGCGACCGAGAGAGTGAGCGAGTGAGTGAGAGAGTGAGCGANAGAGAGAGAGTGAGCGAGCGAGAGAGTGAGCGAGAGAGTGAGCGAGCGAGAGAGTGAGAGTGAGTGAGCGAGAGAGTGACGAGTGAGTGAGCGAGCGAGAGAGTGAGCGAGAGAATGACCGAGAGAGTGAGCGAGAGAGCGAGCGAGAGGTGGGGGTTACATAAAGCAAAGTTATAAAAAAAAACGAAATGATGAACGAAGCAAAGTGCCGACTACACCGAGCATCTTCTTGTTTCCACTGATCGCAAAAAAAATTAACCCGTAAAAACAAAGTTTTTCACTATAAATCCTTTATATGCGTGGCGACTAGAGTCCTCTCGTCCTCTGGCTTGAGATGGCTGCCACCTATGGGCCAGATGATTGTCTGCCACCATTAAGCAATTGGTAATTAAATATTTGTAAAAATTCCCTAAACAGTGTTAAATTTTGGGAAAACATTTTCACGAAAATTAATTGTCACGCACAACGAGTCTGTGTGCAAAATGTCAGCTCGATTGGATCACGGGAAGTGGGTTAAAAAACGACCGAAAGATTTGCACAGTCCTAAGCAAGCAAGCAAGCAAGCACGCAAGCAAGCGAACTTAATATAAAGGATTTATAAAGAGAGACAGAGAGAGCGACAGAGCGAGAGAGCGAGAGAGCGTGAGAGAGAGCGAGTCAGTTTTGATGCCTTTGCAGCAGCAGCAGCATGGTCAGGTGAAGTATGTTCAACCGGTTCACGGAGTTCATAATGGCCTTGTCAGCGCAGCTGATTTAGGCGCCGCTGAGACGCTGGGGTCTAAGTCTGTCGCTGTGCGCGTGGAGCGGTGGCGCAGCGGTTAGCGCAGCGCTGCGCTACGAACACAGCCACCCGGGTTCGATTCCTTCCCGCTCACGGCCAAACACTCATTGACGATTTTTTAATCTGAACCGGTCCTGGGCCTCCCATAGGTCGACTCAGCCTCAATGAGTACCTGGTGCGGTGTGTAACATTGCCACTAGGGAGACAAAGGCGGTCGGGCGTGGTGCTGGCCACCCACCCCCCGTGTGCCGTGCCGGCTTCATAGCTGCTCGCTGACAGCACTTGCCCCACAGTCGTTGAGGCTACACGGGGGATCTTTGTTTAAGTTTAACACGTAAAGTTTTTTGGGGGGGTTATTTCGCGTTCGCATGAATGTTGTGTCGTAACCCTCCACCACCCGACACAGCCTGCACGGTTTGTCACGCATTCCGCCAAATCGCCCGATGATGATGATGATGTTGGTTGATGCGATGACCAGCGAAACGTCGCGGTACACACGTTGTAAATGTTGTGGGTTTACTCTCCAACACACCGGTGGGGCTGAAGTAGTATACTACACTATACACTACACTACTATATACTACACTACACTCTACACTATATACTACTACACTACACTATACACTACACTATACACTAGTGCTGTACTAGTATACTACACTATACACTACTACACACTACACTATATACTACACTATACACTACACAATACACTACACTATACACTACTATACACTACTATACACTACTGCACTATACACTACACTTCCAAAGCATCTTTCTCTCGTTCTGTACCCCGCCATCTTCACCTGAGCACAGGCGAAGTTGGCGAGGTCATGGCGCTTGTTAGCCAGGTAAGGCACCACCCCATTCACGAACCTGCTGCTGTTGTAGAAGGGCACCCCAGTCTCCTGAAGATGTCCCCAAAAGGCGGAACATTGGGTTTGAGCCGTTAGCAGTGTAAGTACCGGTGGGGCAGATCCTCCCTGGCACCGCAGGAAACGCACGAGCGAGAGAGATAGAGAGAGCGAGAGATAGATGGACAGATTGAGTGAACGGGTAAACTCATTCTGTCGGTTCTGTCAGTCAACATAGCCCACCGATATAGCCGCCCCTATATTGTCTTCAATCGTGATTTGCGTCAACGTAGCCACTGGATGTGTCCTGTCAGCCTCCATCCCAGAATCTCTCTCGCGTGCGTGTGCTCCCAAACCAAATCGTGACCTTAAAGACCCCATCTGTTGCTGTTTCGTTATCACCACCATCATCATCATCACCTCCGCTATTATCATCACCACCATCATCATCGTCGTCATCATCATCACCGCCGCTATTATCATCACCACCATCATCACAACCATCATCATCATCACCTTCGCTATTATCATCACCACCATCGTCACCGTCGTCGTCGTCACCGCCGCTATTATCATCACCAGCATCATCATCATCACCACCACCATCATCACAACCATCATCACCTCCGCTATTATCATCACCACCATCATCATCGTCGTCATCATCATCACCGCCGTCGTCGTCATCATCACCAGCATTATCATCAACCACCATCACCACCACCATCATCACAACCATCATCATCATCACCTCCACTATAATCATCACCACCATCATCAGCATCGTCGTCGTCGTCATCATCAGTATTATCATCACCACCATCATCATCATTACCACCATCACCACCACCATCATCACAACCATCATCATCACCTCCATTATCATCATCACCATCACTACAATCACCACCACCATCATCACAACAATCATCATCATCATCACCTCCATTATCATCACCACCATCAACAACCGCCATTCGCCACTAAATGGCTGTGACGTGCCAGGCTAGGTGCACGTTGAAGCCACGTGAAGTGTCGAACGCCCGCCAGCAGGAGGTCACGGGGCAGACCCAGCAGGTGCCACGGGTCGACTGACTGAGATGACTGAGACAGTGAGCTGATGCACCACCTGTGCCCCCTACTGTGCCAACTTGCTGTGCTTTAGCCACCCGGCGCTCCGCTCGTTGTTGTGAGCGTCGCTCCTCCGCCCTCCGTTGTTGTTGGAGGCGACTGCCTCCAACTGCCCAGTAGCGTCCTTCACGAGCCTCCTCCACAGAGGCGATCTTGACACCGCTGGTACCAGTCATCGGCAAGTCACTCAGCTCCACGTCCTCTTGTACCCATCACTCCATCTCTTCTCAGCCCGTGCCGCGCCCGTTTAGCCCCCTCGATCCGGCCGAACAAAAGCTGTTTCGGCATGCGGTGGCTGGGCATGCGGGCTACATGACCCAGCCAACGCAGCCTCGCCTGCCGGAGGAGCTCTCCGATGGGACTTTGCCCAGATCTTTCAAGGATTTGTGAGCTCCTCACACAATCCAGCCTGGTTAAACCCAGAATGGATCGTCGGCAGGCCAGCCTAAATGTTTCTAACCGGCGAAGATGCTCCATTAGGGGGTCCACGTTTCGCAAGCGTAGAGAAGGGAGGGAATGACTGTGGCCGAGAAGACCTGAAGCTTCGTGCGGAGCGACAGACCAGGTAGCTTCCACACAGCGTTACGCAGCCAATGTGTCTCTCATGATCATCACGTTGGTGAGATGTTAACTACCTCGCCTGGTGTGCAGGAGGTCGTGGGTTTGATCCCGACCCTGACGCCTGCTGCTGCAGATTTAGGGTTTGCGTGTCTCTCTCATCATCATCATCACGGTGGCTATGAGATGTTAACTACCTCGCCTGGTGTACAGGGGGTCGTGGGTTCGATCGCGATCCCGACCCTGACGCCTGCTGCTGTATATTTGGAGTTTGCGTGTCTCTCTATTTCTCATCATCATCACGGTGGCTAGGGGATGTTAACTACCTCGCCTGGTATGCAGGAGGTCGTGGGTTCGATCCCGACCCTGACGCCTGCTGCTGCTGTATATTTGGAGTTTGCGTGTCTCTCCTCATCATCATCACGGTGGCCAGGAGATGTTAACTACTTCGCCTGGTATACAGGAGGTCGTGGGTTCGATCCCAACCCTGACGCCTGCTGCTGCTGTACATTTGGAGTTTGCGTCTCTCTCTCCCGTGATCGCGTGGATTTTGTCTCTTACCCCACCACCCCCTCCACTTTCAGAATAAACATTACCACGCGTTTAGAGCATTTGGCTTCCTGCTTTAAATTTCCACACGACGATGGCGATGATGATGACGACGATGATGACGATATTGACGATGATGACGACGACGACGATGATGACGACGATGATGACGATGATGATGACGATGATGACGGTGATGACGATGGGTGGAGCTGCTATCAGTGTGGGGGCCAGGTGTGGGGGGGGGTCTCTGTAGAAGTGGGGGTTTGGGGGTCTCTGTAGAAGTGGGGGTTTGGGGGTCTCTGTAGATGTGTGGGGGGTCTCTGTAGAAGTGGGGGTTTGGGGGGTCTCTGTAGAAGTGGGGGTTTGGGGGTCTCTGTAGAAGTGGGGGTGGGGGGTCTCTNTGAAGTGGGGGTTTGGGGCTCTGTAGAAGTGGGGGTTTGGGGGTCTCTGTAGAAGTGGGGGGTTTGGGGGTCTCTGTAGAAGTGGGGGGTTTGGGGGTCTCTGTAGAAGTGGGGGGGATCTCTGTAGAAGTGGGGGGTTTGGGGGGTCTCTGTAGAAGTGGGGGTTTGGGGGTCTCTGTAGAAGTGGGAGGTTTTGGGGTCTCTGTAGAAGTGGCGGTGAACGGCCACTTGCAGTGCTGCGCCTTGACCTATGCCACCTTGTTGTTGTTGTCGTTGTTGTTGTTGTCGTTGTTGTTGTCGTTGTTGTTGTTGTTGTTTACCTGCGCCTGTTCACACCGGGGATGGGGATGGATGGGATAAATAAGTAAGTAAACAAAGCATTGCCGCTGCCGTTACAATCACAAAGTGCGCCGCGTGTTCAAAGCTGTCCAAGATAATTGAATCGATTTGAGGCCACGAAAAACACGGGCCTCGATTGAACCCAATTCGCGCTCAGCACCACAACCACAACCACCACCACCACAACTACAACCACACCACAACCACCACACAACCACCAAACCACCACAACCACCACCACCACAACACCATCACCACAATCACAACCACCACCACAACCACCACCACTACTACAACCACCACCACCACCACAACACCACCACCACCACCACCCGGGTCGCCTTACCGCTCCCATTTCACGGGTCAGCGGATACGCGCTCGCTCGCTTGCGCACACACACACAAAGGCAAAGCTGCCCGTGTAGCCTCTAACAGGCTTGCCATGGGGGGGGGGCAAGTGCCGTTCGCTCTCAACCACAATCCTCACCTCCAGGTTTTCTGATCAATCTGGGATCGAACAAAAACGAATTTCTCGCAGCAGCGCTTTGTTCCCGGCACCCCGATTGGAACGGCTACGGCCGGTGTAGGATAACTAAGGAAATTAAATCGATTTCTCATTGGTTAAAAGCAAAGACAAAGGATCGCCAGCGCATAGCCTCAACAGACTGCCGGGGCAAGTGCTGTTAGCGAGTAGCAGCAGCAGCGCCTATGAAGATCGGCACGGCACACGAGGGGGGGGGGTGGGTGGTCAGCACCACGCCCGGCCGCCTTTGTCTCCCAGTGGCGATGCTTACTACACACCGCACCAGTTTACTAATTTGAGGCTGAGTCGACCTAAGGGAAGCCCAGGACCGTTCTGATAATCGTCACTATGAGCAGCGTTGAGTGTATGGGCAGTATTGATTCTATGCGTAGTGTTGAGTCTATGGTGCAGTATTGAGTATATGGTGCAGTGTTGAGTCTATAGTGCAGTGTTGAGTCTATGGGCAGTGTTAGTCTATGGTCAGTGTTGAGTCTATGGTGCAGTGTTGAGTTTATGGTGCAGTGTTGAGTCTATGGGCAGTGCTGAGTCTATGGTGCAGTGTTGAGTCTATTGTGCAGTGTTGAGTCTATGGTGCAGTGTTGAGTCTATGGCAGTGTTAGTCTATGGTCAGTGTTGAGTCTATGGTGCAGTGTTGAGTTTATGGTGCAGTGTTAAGTCTATGGGCAGTGCTGAGTCTATGGTGCAGTGTTGAGTCTATTGTGCAGTGTTGAGTCTATGTGCAGTGTTGAGTCTATGGTGCAGTGTTGAGTCTATGGTGCAGTGTTGAGTCTATGGTGCAGTGTTGAGTCTATGGTCAGTGTTGAGTCTATGTGCAGTGTTAAGTCTATGGGCAGTGCTGAGTCTATGGTGCAGTGTTGAGTCTATTGTGCAGTGTTGAGTCTATGGTGCAGTGTTGAGTCTATGGTGCAGTGTTGAGTCTATGGGCAGTGTTGAGTCAATGGTGCAGTGTTGAGTCTATGGTGCAGTGTTGAGTCTATGGTGCAGTGCTGAGTCTATGGTGCAGTGTTGAGTCTATGGTGCAGTGTTGAGTCTATTGTGCAGTGTTGAGTCTATGGGCAGTGTTGAGTCTATGGTGCAGTGTTGAGTCTATGGTGCAGTGTTGACTCCATGGTGCAGTGCTGAGTCTATGGTGCAGTGTTGAGTCTATGGTGCAGTGCTGAGTCTATGGTGCAGTGCTGAGTCTATGATGCAGTGTTGAGTCTATGTGCAGTGTTGAGTCTATGGTGCAGTGTTGAGTCTATGATGCAGTGTTGACTCCATGGTGCAGTGCTGAGTCTATGATGCAGTGTTGAGTCTAAGGTGCAGTGTTGAGTCTATGTGCAGTGTTGAGTCTATGGTGCAGTGTTGAGTGAATTGTGCAGTACTGAGTCTATGTGCAGTGTTGAGTCTATGGTGCAGTGTTGAGTCTATGATGCAGTGTTGACTCCATGGTGCAGTGTTGAGTCTATGGTGCAGTGCTGAGTCTAAGGTGCAGTGTTGAGTCTATGGTGCAGTGTTGAGTGAATTGTGCAGTACTGAGTCTATGGTGCAGTGCTGAGTCTATGGTGCAGTGTTGAGTCTATGGTGCAGTGCTGAGTCTATGGTGCAGTGTGAGTCTATGGGCAGTGTTGAGTCTATGGTGCAGTGTTGAGTCTATGGTGCAGTGTTGAGTCTATGGTGCAGTGTTGAGTCTATGGTGCAGTGTTGAGTCTATGATGCAGTGTTGAGTCTATGGTGCAATGTTGAGTCTATGATGCAGTGCTGAGTCTATGATGCAGTGTTGAGTCTATGGGCAGTGTTGAGTCTATGGTCAGTGCTGAGTCTATGGTGCAGTGTTGAGTCTATGGTCAGTGCTGAGTCTATGGTGCAATGTTGAGTCTCCGGGCAGTGCTAAGTCTATGGTGCAGTGCTGAGTCTATGGTGCAGTGTTGAGTCTACGGGCAGTGCTGAGTCTATGGTGCAGTGCTGAGTCTATGGGCAGTGTTGAGTCTATGGTGCAGTGTTGAGTCTATGATGCAGTGCTGAGTCTATGGTGCAGTGCTGAGTCTATGGTGCAGTGTTGAGTCTATGGGCAGTGTTGAGTCTATGGTGCAGTGTTGAGTCTATGGTGCAGTGTTGAGTCTATGGTGCAGTGTTGAGTCTATGGTGCGGTGTTGAGTCTNAGTGTTGAGTCTATGGTGCAGTGTTGAGTATATGGGCAGTGCTGAGTTTATGGTGCAGTGTTGAGTCTATGGTGCAGTGTTGAGTCTACGGGCAGTGCTGAGTCTATGGTGCAGTGTTGAGTCTATGGTGCAGTGTTGAGTCTATGATGCAGTGTTGAGTCTATGGGCAGTGTTGAGTCTGTGGTGCAGTGTTGAGTCTGTGGTGCAGTGTTGAGTCTATGGTGCAGTGTTGAGTCTATGGTGCAGTGTTGAGTCTATGGTGCAGTGTTGAGCCTATGGTGCAATGCTGAGTCTATGATCCAGTGCTGAGTCTACGGGCAGTGTTGAGTCTATGGTGCAGTGTTGAGTCTATGGTGCAGTGTTGAGTCTATGGTGCAGTGTTGAGTCTATGGTGCAGTGCTGAGTCTATGGTGCAGTGTTGAGTCTATGGTGCAGTGCTGAGTCTATGGTGCGGGAGGAGGCTAAGGAGTGGTAGACTGCTCACGGCTACCAGAACCCAGAGGAGGCGACTTGCTCCTGGCTGAACGAGCCTCCAGCCGGAATGCTAATATCGCTGAACAGACGCTGGAAAATCGTCGAGAGTGGTGGGAGGGTGGTGGGTTAGGGAGAGAGGGTGTGATCTTCAATCCTTTGCTTCTCTTTCTCTGGGATGCCTCGCTGTCGCCATGGCAACACTTTCCCACGCTAAGCCCCCACCCCCACCCCACCACCCCCCACCACCTCCAGTTCTCAAACAAATAAATAAGCGAGACCCGCCACCTCAATAAGACAACGACAATTAGAAGCACGCCACGGTACGGGCCGGGAGAGAATGGCTCGTAATGGCCGTGTCGTCTTCATCATCATCTTCATCATCATCACGCACGCCACTCAATCATCACACACGCCACTCAATCATCACGCACGCCCACAACGCTGAGAACCTGGGTTCGAGTCCCGGGTCTGGTGAGTCTCTCTCTGTCTTGAACAGAATGTTTATAATGGCCGTGTCGTCTTCATCATCACCATCATCATCATCCTCATTACGCACACCACTCAATCATCACGCACGCCCCAATGCTGAGAACCTGGGTTCGAGACCAGGGTCTGGGTGTGTCTCTCTCTCTCTCTGTCTTGAACAGAAGGTTCATAATGGCCGTGTCGTCTTCATCATCATCACTATCATCATCATCATGCACGCACGCCACTCAATCATCACGCACGCCCCCAAAGCTGAGAGCCTGAGTTCGAGACCCGGGTCTGGGTGTGTCTCTCTCTCTGTCTTGAACAGAAGGTTCATAATGGCCGTGTCGTCTTCATCATCATCACCATCATCATCATCATGACGCACGCCACTCAATCATCACGCACGCTCCCAATGCTGGAACCTAAGTTCGAGACCCGGGTCTGGGTGAGTCTCTCTCTCTGTCTTAAACAGAAGGTTCATAATGGCCGTGTCGTCTTCATCATCACCATCATCATGCACGCCACTCTCTGCCGCCCCCACTGGGAGCCTGGGTTCGAGACCCGGGTCTGGGTGTGTCTCTCTGTCTGTCTTGAACAGAAGGTTCATAATGGCCGTGTCGTCTTCATCATCACCATCATCATGCACGCCACTCTCTGCCGCCAACACTGAGAACCTGGGTTCGAGACCCGGGTCTGGGTGAGTCTCTCTCTGTCTTGAACAGAATGTTCATAATGGCCGTGTCATCTTCATCGCCATTATCATCACGTACGCCACTCACAGCCTCCAACGCTGAGATCCTGGGTTCGAGACCCGGGTCTGAGTGTGTCTCTCGCTCTGTCTTGAACAGAAGGTTCATAATGGCCGTTCTAAGTGGGCCAGAGAGTCACTTTAAAAAGTGGTCTCAGAGATTAGCTCTGTGATATCCACTTCCATGGGGTCCATTCTAAGTGGGCCAGTCGTCACTTGAGAAGGGGGTNTCAGACGTAGATCTTTGATATCCACTTACCGTGTGATCCATTCTAAGTGGGCCAGAGCGTCACTTGAAGAAGGGGTCTCAGAGGTAGATCTTTGATATCCACTTCCGTGTGATCCATTCTAAATGGGCCAGATCGTCACTTCGTGAAGGGAACTCAGAGGTAGATCTTTGATATCCACTTAACGTCTGATCCATTCTAAGTGGCCCAGATCGTCACTTGAAGAAGGGGGTCTCAGAGGTAGATCTTTGATATCCACTTACCGTGTGATCCATTCTAAATGGGCCAGATCGTCACTTCGTGAAGGGAACTCAGAGGTAGATCTTTGATATCCACTTACCGTGTGATCCATTCTAAGTGGCCCAGATCGTCACTTGAAAAAGTGGGTCTCAGAGATTAGCTCTTCGACATCCACTTACCGTGTGATCCATTCTAAGTGGACCACATCGTCACTTGAAGACATAAGAAAAAGAAGACATCTCAGCAGTAGATCTGTGATGTCCACTTCCACGCGCCCCTCTCTCCCTTGACGTACGGGAGATTGATCAGTTGCGTGATTTGGTGAAAATGACGCAGCACCCAGCGGAACACAAAGACCAAGATCCCCGTGTAGCCTGTAACAGACTGTTGGGGAAAGTGCTGTTAGCGAGCAGCACCTATGAAGGCCGGCACAGCACACGAGGGGGTGGGTGGCCAGCCCACGCCCGACTGCCTTTGTCTCCCAGTGGCGATGTTTGCTACACACCGTACAAGCTGCTCATTTGAGGCTGAGTCGACCTAGGGAGGCCCAGGACCGGTTCAGATAATTTTAGATTGAAGTTGGCTGTGAGTGGGAATCTAACCCGGGTCGCCGGGTTCGCAGCGCAGCGTAGCGCTAACCGCTGCACCACCGCTCCCACACACGCACACAGACAAAGACAAAGATCCCCCGTATAGACTGTTGGGGTAAGTGCTGAGAAGGCCGTCACGGCACACGAGGGGGTGGGTGGGTGGCCAGCAATAAGCACAGACACACACAGACACACACACAGACATAAACACAGACACACACCACACACACACAGGCATACACACACACACACACACAGAGACACACACACAGACACACACCACACACACAGACACACACACACACACAGACACACACACAGGCATACACACACAGACACACATCACGCACACACGGACATACACACACAGGCCCACACAGGCACATACACACACCACGTACACACAGGCACACACAGACACACACACACACAGACACACACACACAGGCACACACACACACAGGCATACAGGCACACACACAAACACACACACAGACACACAGGCACACACGAGGCGAGTAATTAAAGGTCAAAAAATAAATTCCAGCCGGCGGTCGTGCGGGACGTTTCCCTTCTCGCCGACCATTATCATCCTGACACGGCCATTGTGAACCTTGCCATAGACTCACACTGCCCATAGACTCAACACTGCCCATAGACTCAACACTGCACCATAGACTCAACACTGCACATAGACTCAACACTGCCCATAGACTCAACACTGCTGCCCATAGACTCAACACTGCCCATAGACTCAACACTGCCCATAAACTCAACGCTGCACCAACTCAACACTGCCCATAGACTCAACACTACACCAAAGACTCAACACTACCCAAAGACTCAACACTGCCCCATAACTCAACGCTGCACCAAAGACTCAACACTGCAGCATAGACTCAACACTACACCAAAGACTCAACACTACACCAAAGACTCAACGCTGCACCATAGACTCAACACTGCACCATAGACTCAGCACTGCACCATAGACTCAACACTGCCCATAGACTCAATACACTCAGCACTGCACCATAGACTCAACACTGCCATAGACTCAACACTGCCCATAGACTCAGCACTGAGACTCANCACTGCCCATAGACTCAGCACTGCACCATAGACTCAACACTGCCCATAGACTCAACACTGCCCATAGACTCAACGCTGCACAAAGACTCAACACTGCACCATAGACTCAACACTGCACCATAGACTCAACACTGCCCATAGACTCAACACTGCCCATAAACTCAACGCTGCACCAAAGACTCAACACTGCAGCATAGACTCAACACTACACCAAGACTCAACACTACACCAAAGACTCAACGCTGCACCATAGACTCAACACTGCACCATAGACTCAGCACTGCACCATAGACTCAACACTGCCCATAACTCAACACTGCCCATAGACTCAGCACTGCACCATAGACTCAACACTGCCCATAGACTCAACGCTGCACCATAGACTCAACACTGCCCATAGACTCAGCACTGCCCATAGACTCAACACTGAGACTCAACACTGCCCATAGACTCAACACTGCCCATAGACTCAACACTGCCCATAGACTCAACACTGCCCATAGACTCAACACTGCACCATAGACTCAACACTGCACCATAGACTCAACACTGCACCATAGACTCAACACTGCACCATAGACTCAACACTGCACCATAGACTCAACACTGCACCATAGACTCAACACTGCACACAGACTCAACACTGCGCCATAGACTCAACACTGCACCATAGACTCAGCACTGCATCATAGACTCAACACTGCACCACAGACTCAACACTGCACCACAGACAACACTGCACCATAGACTCAACACTGCACCACAGACTCAACACTGCACATAGACTCAACACTGCCCACAGACTCACACTGCACCACAGACTCAACACTGCACCATAGACTCAACACTGCACCATAGACTCAGCACTGCACCATAGACTCAACACTGCACCACAGACTCAACACACTCAACACTGCCCATAGACTCAACACTGCACCATAGACTCAGCACTGCACCATAGACTCAACACTGCACCACAGACTCAACACTGCACCACAGACTCAACACTGCACATAGACTCAGCACTGCACATAAACTCAACACTGCACCATAGACTCAACACTGCCATAGACTCAGCACTGCACATAGACTCAACACTGCACCACAGACTCAACACTGCACACAGACTCAACACTGCACACAGACTCAACACTGCCCATAGACTCAGCACTGCCCATAGACTCAGCACTGCACATAGACTCAACACTGCCCATAGACTCAACACTGCACCATAGACTCAACACTGCACCAGACTCAACACTGCCCATAGACTCAGCACTGCACCATAGACTCAACACTGCCATAGACTCAACACTGCACCATAGACTCAACACTACCATAGACTCAGCACTGCCCATAGACTCAACACTGCACCATAGACTCAACACTGCACATAGACTCAACACTGCCCATAGACTCAACACTGCCCATAGACTCAACACTGCACCATAGACTCAACACTGCCATAACTCAACACTGCCCATAGACTCAACACTGCCCATAGACTCAACACTGCCCATAACTCAACACTACCCATAGACTCAACACTGCCCATAGACTTAACACTGCCCATAGACTCAACAGTGCCCATAGACTCAACACTGCCATAGACTCAACACTGCCCATAGACTCAACACTGCCATAGACTCAACACTGCCCATAGACTCAACACTGCCCATAGACTCAACACTGCACATAGACTCAACACTGCACATAGACTCAACACTGCCATAGACTCAACACTGCCATAAACTCAACACTGCACCATAGACTCAACACTGCCCATAGACTCAACACTGCACCATAGACCCAACACTGCCCATAGACTCAACACTGCCCATAGATTCAACATTGCCCATAGACTCAACATTGCCATAGACTCAACATTGCCCATAGACTCAACACTGCCCATAGACTCAACATTGCCCATAGACTCAACACTGCCCAGAGACTCAACACTGCCCATAGACTCAATATTACACCATAGACTCAACACTGCACCATAGACTCAACATTGCACCATAGACTCAGCATTGCCCATAGACTCAACACTGCACATAGACTCAACACTGCACATAGACTCAACACTGCACCATAGACTCAACACTGCACATAGACTCAACACTGCACATAGACTCAACACTGCCCATAGACTCAATACTGCACATAGACTCAACACTGCACATAGACTCAACACTGCACCATAGACTCAACACTGCCCATAGACTCAACACTGCACATAGACTCAACACTGCCCATAGACTCAACACTGCCCAGAGACTCAACACTGCACCATAGACTCAACATTGCCCATAGACTCAACACTGCACCATAGACTCAACACTGCACCATAGACTCAGCACTGCCCATAGACTCAACATTGCACCATAGACTCAACACTGCACCATAGACTCAACATTGCCCATAGACTCAATATTGCNCCATAGACTCAACACTGCACATAGACTCAACACTGCCCATAGACTCAACATTGCACCATAAACTCAACACTGCCCAGAGACTCAACACTGCCCATAGACTCAACATTGCCCATAGACTCAACACTGCCATAGACTCAACACTGCACAGACTCAACACTGCCCATAGACTCAACATTGCCCATAGACTCAACACTGCACATAGACTCAACACTGCCCATAGACTCAACACTGCACCATAGACTCAACACTGCCCATAGACTCAACACTACCATAGACTCAACACTGCCCATAGACTTAACACTGCCCATAACTCAACACCGCCCATAGACTCAACACTGCACCATAGACTCAACACTGCCCATAGACTCAACACTGCACCATAGACTCAACACTGCACCATAGACTCAGCACTGCACCTAGACTCAACACTGCACCATAGACTCAACACTGCACCATAGACTCAACACTGCACCATAGACTCAGCACTGCACCATAGACTCAGCACTGCTGGCTTTAATTCCACGCTCACACATTGGTGAGACCTACAGTTGAAAANCACCGCTCTTACAAAATGCAAGTTACTGCTTAGTATAAACCATAACAGTATTGTTATTCGTTGAATCTCTTCANCCATATCGGGCCGCAGTTTGCCGTATCGCTGGGCGATGTGGCTCGCTCTCCCTTTGCTCTCCCTTTGCTCTCCCTTTGCTCTCCCTTTCCTCTCCCTTTCTCTCTCTCNACACCCCCACCCCACCCCCCTCTCAATCTCTCTCTCCGCGTGCCCACACCGCGCCCTGCCCGTATTTCTCTCAACCCAATTGAGGACACTCAATTGGGTTGTCTGCCGACAATGATCTGTCGTAGAATTCGCCTTCTCTCATCTCACTCCACTCCCCTCTCATCCACTCTACTCCCCTCCACCACTCTCCTGCCTCTCCCCTCTCATCTCACTCCACTCCCCTCCACCACTCTCCTGCCTCTCCCCTCTCATCTCACTCCACTCACCTCCACGCTCTCTCCTGCATCTCCCCTCTCATCTCACTCACTCCCCTCCACGCACTCTCCTGCCTCTCCCCTCTCATCTCACTCCACTCCCTCCACGCACTCTCCTGCCATCCCCTCTCATCTCACTCCACTCCCCTTCATCTCACTCCACTCCCTCCACGCACTCTCCTACCTCTCCCCTCTCATCTCACTCCACTCCCCTCCACGCACTCTCCTGCCTCTCCCTCTCATCTCACTCCACTCCCTCCACGCACTCTCCTGCCTCTCCCCTCTCATCTCACTCACTCCCTCCACGCACTCTCCTGCCTCTCCCCCCTCATCTCACTCCACTCCCTCCACGCACTCTCCTGCCTCTCCCCCCTCATCTCACTCCACTCCCCTCCACGCTCTCTCCTGCCTCTCCCTCTCATCTCACTCCACCCCCCTCCACGCACTCTCCTCCTCTCCCCTCTCATCTCACTCCACTCCCCTCCACGCACTCTCCTGCCCTCTCATCTCACTCCACCACTCTCTGCCTCTCCCCCTATCTCACTCCACTCCCCTCCACGCACTCTCCTGCCTCTCCCCTCTCATCTCACTCCACTCCCCTCTCATCTCACTCACTCCCTCCACGCTCTCTCCTACCTCTCCCTCTCATCTCACTCCATCCCCTCCACCACTCTCCTGCCTCCCCNTCTCATCTCACTCACTCCCCTCTCATCTCACTCCACTCCCCTCCACACTCTCCTGCCTCTCCCNTCTCATCTCATCACTCCCCACGCACTCTCCTCCTCTCCCTCTCATCGCACTCCACTCCCCTCACGCACTCTCCTCCTCTCCCTCTCATCCACTCCATCCCCTCCCCACTCTCCTCCTCCTCATACTCACTCCACTCCCCTCTCATCCACTCTACTCCCCTCTCTCTCCTCCTCTCCCCTCTCACTAACTCCCNTCCACGCACTCTCCTNCCTCTCCCCTCTCANCTCACTCCACTCCCTCNACGCACTCTCCACTCTCATCTCACTCCACTCCCTCCACGCACTCTCCTGCCTCTCCCTCTCATCTCACTCTACACCCCTCCACGCACTCTCCNACCTCTCCCCTCTCACTCACTCCACTCCCTCCACGCACTCTCCTACCTCTCCCTCTCATCTCACTCTACACCCTCACCACTCTCCTCCTCTCCCTCTCATTTCACTCCACTCCCCTCCACGCACTCTCCTACCTCTCCCTCTCATCTCACTCTACACCCTCCACGCACTCTCCTACCTCTCCCCTCTCATCTCACTCCACTCCCCATCCACGCACTCTCCTCTCTCCCTCTCATCTCACTCTACCTCCACGCACTCTCCTACCTCTCCCCTCTCACTCACTCCACTCCCCTCCGCTCTCTCCTGCCTCTCCCTCTCATCTCACTCCACTCCACGTCTCTCCTGTCTCTCATCTCACTCCACTCCCCTCCACGCTCTCTCCTACCTCTCCCTCTCATCTCACTCCCNTCCACGCACTCTCCTACCTCTCCCTCTCATCTCACTCCACTCCCNTCCACGCTCTCTCCTGCCTCTCCCTCTCATCTCACTCTACTCCCTCCACGCTCTCTCCTACTCTCCCTCTCATCTCACTCCACTCCCCTCCACGCTCTCTCCTACTCTCCCTCTCATCTCACTCCACTCCCTCCACGCTCTCTCCTACTCTCCTCTCATCTCACTCCACTCCCCTCCACGCTCTCTCCTACCTCTCCCTCTCATCTCACTCCACTCCCTCCACGCTCTCTCCTACCTCTCCCCTCTCANCTCACTCTACTCCCTCCACGCTCTCTCCTGCCTCTCCCTCTCATCTCACTCCACTCCCTCCACGCACTCTCCACTCTCCCCTCTCATCTCACTCCACTCCCCTCCACTCTCTCCTGCCTCTCCCTCTCATCTCACTCCACTCCACGCTCTCCTGCCTCTCNTCTCTCTCCCCTCCACGCACTCTCCTACCTCTCCCCTCTCATCTCACTCCACTCCCCTCCACGCACTCTCCTGCCTCTCCCTCTCATCTCACTCCACTCCCTCCACGCTCTCTCCTGCCTCTCCTCTCTCATCTCACTCCACTCCCCTCCACGCTCTCTCCTGCCTCTCTCCTCTCATCTCACTCCACTCCCTCCACGCACTCTCCTGCCTCTCTCTCATCTCACCTGGCGCCAGTGGTTCCGCGCCCTGATTTGGGAGTCGAGGGGTGGTTCTGAACGTCGGACAGCCGCTGTGGGGAGATTCCCACTCGCACCGCAAGGAACTCGACAACAACAACAACAAACAACAACAATAATTACAGCTCGATTTGAAGCTTTCGTGACTGCAGGGATCCATACTCTTTTGTGCTTTCGGTAAAGTCACGTGGGTAGACAAAATAAAATAAAGCACGACGTTCCGGCGCAACACAAGCGTCCGTCATCACCGGATTTCTCTTTGTTTATAGCTACGTGACTTTACCGAAAGAAGCTTAGAGTAATACTATCTTTCGATGTAAAGCTTTCGTGACTGCAGGGATTCATCTCCTTGGTTCTTTCGCGTCGTGAGAATTATTTTATTATGTTTTATTTTTATTATTTTATTATTTCCATTCTACGTGACTTTACCGAAAGAACCAAGAAGGTAATACTATCTTGTTACGGTGTACGACACAAGTTACAATTGTTTAGGTCGTTGTGGTGTTGGCTATGAATAATTATAATGGATCGGGAGGCGAGGGAAAGATGAGAATCTGGGGAAACCCTCTGCCCACCACTAATAACCCCACCGCCCACCACCACAACCTCAACACCCACCACCACCACCACAACCACTACCACCCCACCCACCACCACTACACCACCCCACCACCACCCCACCACCACCACCAACTAACCCCAACACAACCACCACCACTGCACCACCACCACCCCACCCACCCCACCCACCACGATCACTACCCACCACCACTGCACCACCACCACTACCACCCCACCCACCACCAGCCACCACCACAACCTCAACAGCCACCACCACTAGACACTACGCCACCAACACAACCCCCTAACCACCACCATCACCACTACCCACCCATCATCACCACCACCCACCACCACCCCACCCACCACCAACTAACCCCAACACAACCACCACCACCACTGCACCACCACCACCACCCACCCCACCCACCACCACCACTACCACCACCACCTCCTCACCNACCACCACCACCCACCCACCACCACCAACTAACCCCAACACAACCACCACCACCACTGCACCACCACCACCCCACCCACCACCACCACCACCCCACCCACCACCATCCCACCCCACCCTCCACCACCGACTAACCCCAACATCACCACCACCACGTTGTGTAGCGGGTGGGTGGTGGTGGTGTTGGTGGTGGTGGTGTTGGTGGTGGTGTGTTGGTGTGGTGGTGCTGGTGGTGATGTTGGTGGTGGTGATGGTGGTAGTGTTGGTGGTGGTGGTGTTGGTGGTGGTGTTGGTGGTGGTGGTGGTGTTGGTGGTGGTGGTGTTGGTGGTGGTGGTGTTGGTGGTGTTGGGGGTGATGGTGTTGATGGTGTTGGTGGTGGTGTTGGTGGTGGTGTTGGTGGTGGTGTGNTGGTGGTGGTGTTGGTGTTGGTGGTGGTGTTGGTGGTTGTTGGTGGTGGTGTTGGTGTTGATGGTGTTTGTGGTGTGGTGGTGGTGGTGGTGGTGTTGGTGGTGGTGGTGGTGTTGGTGGTGGTGGTGGTGTTGGTGTTGGTGTGGTGTTGGTGTTGGTGGTGGTGGTGGTGTGTTGTGTGTGTTGGTGTGGTGGTGGTGTTGGTGGTGGTGTTGGTGGTTGTTGGTGGTGTTGTTGGTGTTGGTGGTGTTGGTGTTGGTGGTGATGGTGTTGNTGGTGGTGGTGTGGTGGTGGTGGTGGTGGTGGTGGTGTTGGTGGTGGTGGTGTTGGTGGTGTGTTGGTGGTGTGTTGGTGTGGTAGTGGNGGTGGTGTTGTTGTGGTGGTGGTGTTGGTGGTGTTGGTGTGGTGTGGTGTGGTGGTGGTGTTGGTGGTGGTGGTGTTGGTGGTGGTGTTGGTGGTGGTGGTGTTGGTGGTGGTAGTGGTGGTGGTGNGGTGGTGGTGTTGGTGGTGGTGTGGTGGTGGTGGTGTTGTATGTGGTGTGTNGGTGGTGGTGTTGGTGGTGGTGTGGTGGTGGTTGGTGTTGTTGTGTTGTTGGTGGTGGTGTTGTGTGGTGGTGGTGTTGGTGGTGGTGTGGTGGTGGTTGGTGTTGGTGGTGGTGGTGTTGGTGGTGGTGGTNTTGTGGTGGTGGTGTTGTGGTGTGTGTTGGTGGTGGTGGTGTGGTGGTGGTGTTGGTGGTGGTGTTGGTGGTGGTGGTGGTGTTGGTGTTGGTGGTGGTGGTGGTGGTGGTGTGTTGGTGGTGTGGTGGTGGTGTTGGTGGTGGTGGTTGGTGGTGTGGTGGTGGTGATGGTGGTGTTTGNTGGTGGTGTTGGTGGTGGTGGTGGTGGTGTTGGTGGTGGTGGTGTTGGTGGTGGTGGTGTTGGTGGTGGTGTTGGTGTGGTGGTGGTGTTGGTGGTGGTGGTGTGGTGGTGGTGGTGGTGGTGGTGTGGTGGTGGTGGTGGTGGTGGTGTGTTNGTGGTGGTGTTGGTGTTGGTGGTGGTGTTGGTGGTGGTGGTGGTGTGGTGGTGGTGGTGGTGGTGGTGGTGTTGGTGGTGGTGGTGTTGGTGGTGTTGTTGGTGTTGGTGGTGTGTTGGTGGTGATGGTGTTGTGGTGGTGTTGGTGGTGGTGGTGTTGTGTGTGTTGGTGGTGGTGGTGTGGTGGTGGTGTTGGTGGTGGTGTTGGTGTGGTGGTGTTGTAGTGGTGGTGGTGGTGGTGTTGGTAGTGGTGGTGGTAGTGGTGGTGGTGTTGGTGGTGGTGGTGTTGGTGGTGGTGGTGGTGGTGTTGGTGGTGTTGGTAGTGGTGGTGGTAGTGGTGGTGGTGTTGGTGGTGGTGGTGTTGGTGGTGGTGGTGTTGGTGGTGTTGGTAGTGGTGGTGGTAGTGGTGGTGGTGTTGGTGGTGGTGTGGTGGTGGTGGTGGTGTTGGTGGTGGTGGTGTTGGTGTGGTGGTGTTGGTGGTGTTGGTAGTGGTGGTGGTAGTGGTGGTGGTGTTGGTGGTGGTGGTGTTGGTGGTGGTGGTGTTGGTGGTGTTGGTAGTGGTGGTGGTAGTGGTGGTGGTGTTGGTGGTGGTGGTGTTGTGGTGGTGGTGTTGGTGTGTTGTTGTTGTGGTGGTGGTTNTTGGTGGTGGTNGTNGTGGTGTTGGTGGTGGTTGGTGGTGGTGTTGAGGGTGGTGGTGTTGGTAGTGGTGGTGGTGGTGGTGGTGTTGGTGTTGATGGTGTTGTTNGTGTGGTGGTGGTGTTGAGTGGTGGTGGTGGTGTTGGTGGTGGTGTTGGTGGTGGTGTTGGTGGTGGTGGTGTTGGTGGTGGTGTTGTTGGTGGTGTTGGTGGTGGTGGTGTCTTCATCAGAGGCTAAGCTGGACACTTGCCTCCGGTGGGGGGGGGGGNCGATCAGCTCGAGACCCCGCGATTGACCCCGGCGTGACCCCCACTGCCCAATAGACCGCACCAAAGACAAAGGTCACCCGTGTAGCCTTAACAGGCTGTTGGGGCAAGTGCTGTTAGTGAGCACCTATGAACACACAAAGACAAAGATCCCCCGTGTAGCCTCAACAGACTGTTGGGGCAAGTGCTGTTAGCGAGCAGCACCTATGAACACCAAAGACAAAGATCTCCCGTGTAGCCTTAACAGACTGTTGGGGCAAGTGCTGTTAGCGAGTAGCAGCACACGAGGGGGTGGGTGGCCAGCACCACGCCCGGCCGCCTTTGTCTCCCCCAGTGGCGATATTTACTACACACTGCTACACCAGGTTCACTCATTTGAGGCTGAGTAGACCTAGGGGAGGAGGCCCACGACCGATTCAAGATAATCGTCGCTGGTGTCAGCTCTCTGCCGGAGTTGGCGGCGAGGCGTAGGCGCTAACCACTGCGCCACCACTCCCCACACTCAGGACCCCCACACTCAGGCACCCACACACACACTCAGGCACCCACACACACTCAGGCACCCACACACACTCAGGTACCCACACACACACTCAGGCACCCACACACACTCAGGCACCCACACACACACTCAGGCACCCACATACACTCAGGTACCCACACACACTCAGGCACCCACACACACTCAGGCACCCACACACACTCAGGCACCCACACACACTCAGGCACCCACACACACACACTCAGGTACCCACACACACTCAGGCACCCACACACACACACAGGCACACACACACTCTCAGGCACCCACACCACTCAGGCACCACACACACACTCAGGCACCCACACACACACTCAGGCACCCACACACACACTCAGGCACCCACACACACTCAGGCACCCACACACACTCAGGCACCCACACACATCACACCCACACCCCCACACCCACACACACTCAGGCACCCACACACACTCAGGCACCCACACACACTCAGGCACCCACACACACTCAGGCACCCACACACACTCAGGCACCCACACACACTCAGGCACCCACACACACTCAGGCACCCACACACACACTCAGGCACCCACACCACCACCCACACACACTCAGGCACCCACACACACACTCAGGCACCCACACACACTCAGGCACCCACACACACTCAGCACCCACACACACTCAGGCACCCACACACACTCAGCACCCACACACACACTCAGGCACCCACACACACTCAGGCACCCACACACACTCAGACACCCACACACACACTCAGGCACCCACACACACTCAGGCACCCACACACACACTCAGACACCCACACACACACTCAGGCACCCACACACACTCAGGCACCCACACACACACTCAGGCACCCACAACACTCAGGCACCCCACACACACTCAGGCACCCACACACACTCAGGCACCCACACACACTCAGGCACCCACACACACTCAGGCACCCACACACACTCAGGCACCCACACACACACTCAAGCACCCAACACACACTCAGGTACCCACACACACTCAGGCACCCACACACACTCAGGCACCCACACACACACTCAGGCACCCACACACACTCAGGCACACACACTCAGGCACCCACACACACTCAGGCACCCACACACACTCAGGCACCCACACACACTCAGGCACCCACACACACTCAGGCACCCACACACACTCAGGCACCCACACACACTCAGGCCCCCACACACTCAGGCACCCACACACTCAGCACCCACACACACACTCAGGCACCCACACACACACTCAGGCACCCCACACACTCAGGCACCCACACACACANTCAGGCACCCACACACACACTCAGGCACCCACACACACACTCAGGCACCCACACACACACACTCAGGCACCCACACACACTCAGGCACCCACACACACACTCAGGCACACCACACACACTCAGGCACCCACACACTCAGGCACCCACACACACACTCAGACACCCACACACACTCAGGCACCCACACACACACTCAGGCACACACACACACTCAGGCACCCACACACACTCAGGTACCACACACACTCAGACACCCACACACACTCAGACACACTCAGGCACCCACACACACACTCAGGCACCACCACACACACACACTCAGGCACCCACACACACTCAGGCACCCACACACACTCAGGCACACCACACACACTCAGGCACCCACACACTCAGGCACCCACACACACTCAGGCACACACACACACTCAGACACCCACACACACTCAGGCACCCACACACACTCAGGCACCCACACACACTCAGGCACCCACACACACACACAGGCACCCACACACACACTCAGGCACACACACACACTCAGGCACCCACACACACTCAGGCACCCACACACACTCAGGCACCCACACACACACTCAGACATCCACACACACTCAGGCACCCACACACACACTCAGGCACACACACACTCAGGCACACACACACACACACTGAGGCACACACACACTCAGGCACCCACACACACTCAGGCACCCACACACACTCAGGCACCCACACACACTCAGACACCCACACACACTCAGGCACCCACACACACTCAGGCACCCACACACACTCAGGCACCCACACACACTCAGACACACACTCAGGCACCCACACACACTCAGGCACCCACACACACTCAGGCACCCACACACACACTGAGGCACCNACACACACACTGAGGCACACACACACTGAGGCACACACACACTCAGGCACCCACACACACACACTGAGGCACACACACACACACTGAGGCACCACACACACANTCAGGCACACACACANTCAGGCACCCACACACACACTGAGGCACACACACACTGAGGCACACACACACTCAGGCACCCACACACACACAGGCACACACACACTGAGGCACACACACACTCAGGCACCCACACACACACTCAGGCACACACACACTCAGGCACACACACACACACTCACACCCACACACTCAGGCACCCACACACACACACTCAGACACCCACACACACTCAGACACACTCAGGCACACACACACTCACACCCACACACACTCAGGCACCCACACACACACAGGCACCCACACACACACTCAGGCACCCACACACACACACTGAGGCACCACACGGACACACGCNAGACGCAGGCTCTCGATTACAGCGCTCAACGTCGTAATTGCTTTCGGCAAAAAAACACGAGGAAAATAAATAAATAAATAAATATTCCTTCGCCAAAAAAAAACAAAATAAAATTTCGGATCAGTTTCCCATTTCTGACCCCGTCAACCCTTGCTCAGCGAATCTAATAAATTCGCCCGGGGCAGTAATTTTTTTAAAAGCCCGTTGTGTTGTTGTTGTTGTTTATACGAGTACATAATTGGTAATCTGGTGTGTTGATTACCCTATGAATCACCGGACCCGGCAATGATTGACCATTGTAATTTAAATTTATACTTTATAACTTTCGTGAATTGCAGGAATTCATCTTCGTGTGCCTCACCGCACGCCACTGTTTCATAGGTGTGCTGCTCGCTAACTGCACTTGCCCCAACAGTCTGTTGAGGCTACACGGGGATCTTTGTCTTTGTGTGTTCATAGTCCTGTGCTCGCTAACTGGACTTGCCCAACAGTCTGTTGAGGCTACCGGGGATCTTTGTCTGTGTGTGTTCATAGGTGCNGCTACNCGCTAACAGCACTTGCCCTAACTGTTGAGGCTACCGGGGGCATCTTTGTCTTTGTGTGTTCATAGNTGTCGCTAACAGCACTTGCCCCAACAGTCGAGGCTACACGGGGGATCTTTGTCTTTGTGCGTTCATATGCTCGCTAACAGACTTGCCCAAAGTCTGTTAAGGCTCACGGGGATCTTTGTCTGTGTGCTATCTACTGCTCGCTACAGCACTTCCCAACGTCTGTTGAGGCTACACGGGGNTCTTTGTCTGTGTGTGTTCATAGGTCGCTCGCTAACACACTTGCCCAACGTCTGTTGGCTACACGGGGATCTTTGTCTTTGTGTGGCTGGCTAACAGCACTTGCCCAACAGTCTGTTGAGGCTACACGGGGATCTTTGTCTTTGTGTGGTGCTGCAACTCGCTAACAGCACTTGCCCAACAGTCTGTTGAGGCTACACGGGGATCTTTGTCTTTGTGCGNTGCTCGCTAACAGCACTTGCCCCAACAGTCTGTTGAGGCTACACGGGGGCTTTGTCTTTGTGTGTTCATAGGTGCTGCTACTCGCTAACAGCACTTGCCCAACAGTCTGTTGAGGCTACACGGGGATATTTGTCTTTGTGTGGTGCTCGCTAACAGCACTTGCCCAACAGTCTGTTGAGGCTACACGGGGATCTTTGTCTTTGTGTGGCGCTGGCTAACAGCACTTGCCCAACAGTCTGTTAAGGCTACACGGGGGATCTTTGTCTTTGTGTGGCGCTCGCTAACAGCACTTGCCCCAACAGTCTATGAGGCTACACGGGGATCTTTGTCTTTGTGTGGTGCTGCTACNCGCTAACAGGACTTGCCCCAACAGTCTGTTGAGGCTACACGGGGATCTTTGTCTTTGTGTGGCGCTACNCGCTAACAGCACTTGCCCCAACAGTCTATGAAGGCTACACGGGGATCTTTGTCTTTGTGTGGTGCGCTCGCTAACAGCACTTGCCCCAACAGTCTGTTGAGGCTACACGGGGGATATTTGTCTTTGTGTGGTGCTCGCTAACAGCACTTGCCCTAACAGTCTGTTGAGGCTCCACGGGGATATTTGTCTTTGTGGCGCTCGCTAACAGCACTTGCCCAACAGTCTGTTGAGGCTCCACGGGGATATTTGTCTTTGTGTGGTGCTCGCTAACAGCACTTGCCCTAACAGTCTGTTGAGGCTACACGGGGATCTTTGTCTTTGTGTGGNGCTCGCTAACAGCACTTGCCCAACAGTCTGTTGAGGCTACACGGGGATCTTTGTCTTTGTTCATANGTGCTGCTACTCGTTAACTGCACTTTCCCCTATAGTCTGTTGAGGCTACACGGGGGATCTTTGTCTTTGTGTGTTCATAGGTGCTGCTGCTCGCTAACAGCACTTGCCCCAACAGTCTGTTATTCATAAGTGCTGCTTCTCGCTAACCGATATTAAAATAATCGGTTAAAGTAATCGATTAATAATTTATCCGGGTCTTTTTTATATCAAAAATAATCGATTGATAATTTCTAATTTGTCAATAAAAATCTACCAAATAATCGAACATTTCAAGAAAGAATTGTAATGTAATCGTGACTACGATTCCTTAATAATCGAATCGCGAGGGGTGTTCGGGTTGGTGGACAGAGGGTTCCGATTGGCTCAGAGCTTGCGTCGCTCCGATTGGCTGAGCGAATTATGTGGGGTTGGGCATGATACTCCTCACTGCAAAGCGCTTCGTAGATTTTTTGATTTCCTTACATTTTATGTTCGTGTTAGTGAAAAAATTCAATTCTGGAAGACAGAGTGATGTGACGGATCAGCGTTCTACGGGGGTCTCGATATTATTTCTATTTAACTATTTTATCTCACCACCGTGATGATGATGATAGAAGAGAGACACGCAAACTACAAATACACAGCAGCAGGCGTCAGGGTCTGGATCGAACCCACGACCTCCTGTACACCAGGCGAGGTAGGTAACATCTCCTAGCCACCGTAATGATGATGATGAGAGAGAGACACGCAAACTCCAAATACACAGCAGCAGGCGTCAGGGTCTGGATCGAACCCACGACCTCCTGCAGACCAGGCGAAGTAGTCAACATCTCCTAGCCACCGTGATGATGATGAGAGAGAGAGACACGCAAACTCCAAATACACAGCAGCAGGCGTCAGGGTCTGGATCGAACCCACGACCTCCTGCAGACCAGGCGAAGTAGTCAACATCTCCTAGCCACCGTGATGATGATGATGATGAGAGAGAGAGACACGCAAACTCCAAATACACAGCAGGCGTCAGGGTCGGGATTGAACCCACGACCTCCTGCAAACCAGGCGAAGTAGTCAACATCTCACCACCGTGATGATGATGATGATGAGAGAGACACGCAAACTCCAATTACACAGCAGCAGGCGTCGTCAGGTTCGGGATCGAACCCACGACCTCCTGCACACCAGGCGAGGTAGTCAACATCTCACCAACAAACAAAAGACGTCTTTCGATTTAAAGCTTTCGTGACTGCAGGGATTCATCTTCTTGGTTCTTTCGGTAAAGTCACGTAGAATGGAAATAATAAAATAATAAAAATAAAACATAATAAAATATTATGCAGGGATTCATCTTCTTGGTTCTTTCGGTAAAGTCACGTAGAATGGAAATAATAAAATAATAAAATAAATCATAACAAAATAATGCTCACGACGTTTCGGCCACAACGCAAGCAGCCTGGGGTGTGTCATTCAGACGCTGTCTTCTCGACAGACCTGTTCTCCACCTGAGGACGGCTGCTTGCGTTGTGGCCGAAACGTCGTGAGAATTATTTTATTATGTTTTATTTTATTATTTACTATTTCCATTCTACGTGATGACTTTACCGAAGAACCAAAAGAAAAAAGACGTCTTGTAGCGCCATCTAGCGGCCAGTCCAGCGTACTGCGCGTGGCATCAACAAAATTACAAACAAGCCGACAAGCCAGAGCAATAAATGCGCCTTATTATTTTTTATTGAGATTGTGATGATGATGATGATGGGGCCGTGACAGATGCTGTCTCTTCCTTCCTGCTGCCAGATCCTGCAGGCTGTTGCAGAGCTGGTATTGACAACCCCATCTTGCAGTCCCATCATCACCATAATCATCACCATCACAATCATCACCATCACAATCATCATCACAATCATCATCACAATCATCATCATTATCATCACAATCATCATCACAATCATCACCACATCATCACAATCATCATCACAACCATCATCATCACCATCATCATTGCCATCATCATTACCATCATCACAATCATCACAATCATCATTATCATCATCACCACCATTATATAAGCCGGTGGAAGCAAGCTAGCGGCAGTGATCTAGTGGCAGTAGTGGT
This sequence comes from Lethenteron camtschaticum, assembly GCA_018977245.1. Lineage (NCBI taxonomy): Eukaryota > Metazoa > Chordata > Hyperoartia > Petromyzontiformes > Petromyzontidae > Lethenteron > Lethenteron camtschaticum. Next base: position 113,784 of record MU249722.1, on the reverse strand, counting down.
AATCAGCGTGCGCGAGCCGAGATGATCGGACATCGGCCCTGCCAAGGTGGTGAGGCAGGGCCTCTTGGCACCGGTTTCATGACCGTGTTGATGTCTCCCTCTCATCTCTCTCCTCCCTCTAATCTCTCTCCTCTCTCTCTCCCTCTCTCTCCTCTTTTTTTTTNAGGCTATTGCATTGCATTTATTTACTTAGAATGTTTCGATTTGAAGCTTTCGTGACTGCAGGGATTCATCTTCTTGGTTCTTTCGGTAAAGTCACGTATGTTTTATTTTTTATTTTATTACTTCCCTTCTACGTGACTTTACTTAGAATGTGTTACCGGATTTTATTTCTGCTTAATCAGTTTCCTTGACGACATGTTGGCGGTTACCGAGTCACTGGCCCCAACGAGTGAGGACCATAGATTTCGATTTAAAGCTTCTTTCGTGACTGCAGCAGGGATTCATCTTCTTGGTTCTTTCGGTAAAGTCACGTAGAAGGGAAATAATAAAATAATAAAATAAAACATAATAAAATTATCCAGACGCTGTCGCCTCGACAGACCTGTTCTCCACCTGAGGACGGCTGCTTGCGTTGTGGCCGAAACGTCGTGAAAATTATTTTATGTTTTATTTTTATTATTTATTACTTCCCTTCTACGTGACTTTACCGAAAGAACCAAGAATAGTGAAGACCAGCTAATGATACACGTGTGAAGATACGTTGTTGTTGTTGTTGTTATTTTGTTTTAATTGGCAAGAATGGTAAATCAGCAACTCATAGAAATTGAGAGTTAACTGCTTTTGTGAAACTCTCATACTCTCCAAACCATGGCAGTAGAGCAAGTAGGTTCGATTTAAAGCTTTCGTGACTGCAGGGATTCATATTAACAAGTATAACCCGTAAAAACAAAGTTTTTCACTCTAAATCCTTTATATGCGTGGCGGCTAGAGTCCTCTCGTCCTCTGGCTTGAGATGGCTGCCACCTATGGGTCAGATGATTGCCTGCCAGTATTAAACAATTGGTAATTAAATATTTAATTTGTTTTCCCTAAACAGTGTAAATTTTGGAAAAAAAATTCACGAACATTAATTGTCTCGCACAACGAGTCTGTGTGCAAAATGTCAGCTCGATTGGATCACGGGAAGTGGGTTAAAACACGACCGAAAGATTTGCACGGTCCTAAGCAAGCAAGCAAGTGAACTTAATATAAAGGATTTAAAAATATGGAACGCTTCACGAATTTGCGTGTCATCTCTCCTCTCTCTCTCTCCTCTCTCTCTCCTCTCTCTCCTCTCTCTCTCTCCCCNTCTCTCTCTCTCNTCTCTATCTCTCAAATCTCCCTCTCTCTCCCTCTCCCTCTCTCTCCTCTCCCCTCTCTCTCTCTCTCCACGTCTCTCTTTTTTTTTTACGATCAGTGGAAACTGCTCGGTGTATTCGGCACTTTGTTTCGTTCATCATTTCGTTTTTTTTTTTTTNAAAGCTTTATGTAGCCCTCGCTCCTCGCTCTCTCAATTCGCTCGCTCTCTTCTCGCTCGCTCTCTCTCTCCCCCCTTCCCCCCCCTTCTCTCTCTCCCCCTCTCTCTCCCTCCCCCTCCTCCCCCTCTCTCCCCCCNTCTCCCCCCCCCTCCCCCCCCTCCCCCCCCCTTTCTCTCCCCTCTCTCCCCCCTCTCCCCCCCCTCCCCCCCTCTCCCCCTCTCCCCCCCTCTCTTATTCGCACTTTGTTTCTCTCTCGTATTTTTCGCTCCCTCGCTCGCTCGCTCTCTCTCTCGCTCTCTCTCGCTCTCTCGCTCTCTCTCTCTCGCTCTCTCTCTCTCGCTCATTCTCTCGCTCGCTCTCTCGCTCTCTCGCTTACTCGCTCGCTCTCTCTCTCTCGCTCATTCTCTCGCTCACTCTCTCGTTCTGTACGCCGCCCCCTCGCAGTCCTACGGCCTCCGACGGGTAGCTCATAACAGCATGCAGAGCTCCCCGTCACCTCTCTTCTCTCTCCTCCCCAAATTGTCGGGGCATCCGAACCGAGCGATCGACTAGCTCCGCTTATCTCCCACAAGCAGCAACGCGCCAAAGTCCACCGCTCGTGTCGGGTGGACTCCGCGAGATGTCAACCGCGACACCCCCCGGCGTGACACACGGACAGACAGACAGACAGGAAGACGGACAGACAGACAGAGAGATAGNCAGAGAGACAGACAGACAGAGAGACAGACAGGCAGACAGACAGAGAGACACAGAGACAGACAGACAGGCAGACACACGGACAGACAAACAGGCAGACGGGCAGACAGACAGACAGAGAGACAGGCAGACAGACAGNGAGACAGGCAGACAGACAGACAGAGAGACAAATGGACAGACAGACAGAGAGACAGACACAGGCAGACAGACAAACAGACAGACAAAGACAGACAGACAAACAGGCAGGCAGACAGGCACACAGAAGACAGACAGGAGGCAGACAGACAGAGAGATAGGAGACAGACAGAAGAGAGACAGACGGACAGGCAGACAGACACGCAGACAGAGAGACAGACGACAGGAGACAGACAGACGACAGGAGACAGACAGACAGACAGACACACAGACCAGAGACAGAGAGACAGACAGAGACAGACAGGCAGACAGACAGACAGACAGACAGAGAGAGAGACAGACAGACACACGGACAGACAGGCAGACAGAGAGAGGACAAACAGACAGACAGACAGGAAACAGACAGGAGACAGACAGAACACAGACAGAGACAGACAGAGAGACACAAGACAGAGAGACAGAGAGACAGACAGACAGGCAGGCAGACAGACAGACAGAGAGAGAGACAGACAGACACAGGACAGACAGGCAGACAGAGAGACGGACAAACAGACAGGAAACAGACAGGAAACAGACAGACAGACAGACAGACACACAAGCACAGAGACAGNCACACAGACAGACGCACAGACAGACGCCCCTAGCCAGTCGGGGAATCGCCACCGTCTTGTCCTCCAGCAGCGTCACAGCCCAGTGCTAGAACGTCCCTGCGAGAGCAAAGACAAAGATACACTCACTCACTCACTCTGATCACTCACTTTCACTCACTCACACTCTGTCACCACTCACTCATNCACCCTGTCAATCACTCTCTCATTCACTCTCCACTCACTCTTCACTCACTCTGTCACTCACCACTCATTCACCCTGTCACTACTCTCTCGCTCACTCACTCTGTCACTCTCTCACTCACTCACTCTCTCGTTCACCCTGTCACCACTCTCGCACCACCTCTCANTCTCCACTCATTAACCCTGNCACNCACTCTNCACTCTCATCCTCTACTGCACCACTCTCTCTGCACNCTCTCACTCTCTCNCCCCACTACACCTCTCACTCACCTCTCACTCTCCACTCACCCTGTACCACCACCTCTCACTCACCTCTCATTCACCTGTCACCACCTCTCACCACCTCTTAATGCTCCCACTGCTNTCACCACCTCNCACTCACTCACNCACACTCTACCCCACCCTGCACCACNCTCGCACCACCTCTCACTCTCTCACNCATTAACCCTGTCACNCACTCTCCACCTCTCACTCACCCTCANNCACCTCTCACCACCCTCATNCACCCTNTACCACTCACTACTCCACCTCCACCACNCTCTCACTCACNCACCTCTCACTCACCTCTCACACTTCACCACTACTCTCACTCACTACTCTCATCACTCCACAATCTCCACTCACTCTCTCACNCACNCACTACCTCTCACTCACCTCTCACCACNCTCTCAANCTCNCACCACNCTCCACTCACCACTGCACCACNCACCTCNCACTCACCTCTCACTACCCACACCACCCACCCACCACTCATCACTCTCCACTCATCACCACCNACCACNCACCCNTCCACTCACNCTCNCACCNACNCACCCACTCACCACCCACCACCCANCACCACCCACCNACCATCACCNACCCATCACTCACTCACCCACTCACCCACCACCCACCCACCCACTCACCCACCACCACCANCCCACCTCTTCACACCACCCACCNACTCACCCACCACCACTCACCTCAACACCACCCACCACCCACCCANTCACCACCACCCACCACCACCCACCNACTCACCACCACTCCCACCACCCACTCACCACCACCCACCACCACCCACCCACTCACCACCACCCACCCACTACCCACCATCACCACCACCACCCCCCACCCGCTCACCCACCACCACTCACCACCCACCCACCCACCCATCACCACCACCCACACCCACACCACTCACCACCCACTCACTCACCACTCACCCTCACCACCCACCACCACTCACCACNCACNCACCACCACTCACCCACCCACCCACCCACTCACCACCACCCACCCACCCACTCACCACCCACCCACCANTCACCACCACCCCACCACTCACCACCACTCACCCACCCACCCACTCACCACCCACCACCCACTCACCCACCACCACTCACCACTCACCCACCACCCACCACCACCCACCCACCCACTCACCCACTCACCACCCACCCACCCACCACCCACCACCACTACCACCACCACCACCACCCACACCCACCCACTCACCCACTGCACCACCCCCCCCCNACCCACCCACCCACCCACCACNCACACCACCCACCCACCNACCCACTCACCACCCACCACNCACCNACCACCACCCACTCACCCACCCACCCACTCACCACNCACCACCNACCCACCACCNACCACCACCACCACCCTCCACCCACTCACCCCCCCACCCGCTCACCACCACCACCCCNTCACCACCACCCCCCCCCCACCACCCACCCACCATCACCACCACCACCCACCCACCNACCCACTCCCACCCACCCACTCACCACCCACCANTCACCCCACCACCCACCACCNACCACCCACCCACCCACTCACCACCCACCCACCCACCACTCACCCTCNCACCACCCCCCCACCCGNTCACCANCACCTCCACCCCCCCCCCCCCGCTCACNCTCCACAGGTCACCCCCGCCANCCAGCTCACCCNACTCACCCGTCGCCGGANACCGCGCCGCCGCCCACGGNCGAAGGGCGACGGACTACGAGCTCACCGGGTCCGAGTCNACCAGCCACCACTGCGAGACCTGTGANCCCGCGGCCNAACNACACACTGGGGAGCGGANGCCGTGCAAATNCACTCTCTGATCCCCCGGCTNGCTCCACGGAAGCCGGAGTNGCGAGGGTTCTCGAGACGGCAGNGTTACTACTGCGGTGCGCAGAGGTCCCCCAGGTGGGNTNNTCCGGCANTTGATGACCAAGTGCTGCATCGATTTGGAGTTNGCNTGTACTCTCTTCTCTNTNATCATCATCANGGTGGCNAGGAGATGTTTACCGACATNCCTACNTGTGTCATGAGGTCGTGGTTNGATCCNCCTGATAAATCGCTGTCACCGAGTGCNGCTGTANATTTNGAGTTTCGCGTGTCTCTCTCTCACTNATATCATGGTCATGGCNNTGGCTGGGAGATGTGTGCCCAATTGGTGTACGGAGGNCGTGGNGACCNGCCCACGTGACAATGNGGCGTAATTGAGTTTGATCTCCTCNTCAGTCATCATCACGGTGGCTAGGAGAGTTAANTACCTGCTGGTGNCAGGNTGGGTTATTAGCCTGACCCATGAGCTGCCNGCCTAGNATATTNGGAGTTNGCGTGTCTCTCTCTCNTCANTGAGAGATGTTAATACNTNGCTGGGTCTCCGAGGAGNTCGTGGTNAGCCNANCCNTGCACNTGATTGGTGGGGTGATGGGTGAATGGTGNGTGGTAAGGNTGCAGTGGGTGGGTGGTGAGTGGGCTGANTGGGTNNGTGTGCATGGTGCAGTGAGTGGTNGTGACTGATGAGTGTGTTGAGTTGAGTGNGAGATGGTGACTGTGGTTGGACTGGNTGAGGGTGAGNGGTGANTGGTNAGCCTGAGAGGNTGAGTGAGGTGGTTTAGTGAGTGGGATGNTGTGAGTGAACGTGTGGGTGAGTAGNGCCAGTGAGTGGNTGAGTGGNTGAGTGAGATGGGNGCGAGTNANTGGGTGTNANTGTAGTGTGGTGAGTGAGTGGGGTGAGCGAGTGAGTGAGTGAAAGTTATGAGCGAGTGANCGATGCGAGTGAGTGGTGTGGTGGTGAGTNNGTGAGTGGTGGTANTGNGTGGTGTGGTGNGTGAGTGGTGGTGAGTNNNTGAGTGAGTGTGGNTGGGTGAGTGGGTGTGGGTGGNTGTGAGTGAGTNANTGGGTGGNTATGANTGAGTGGGTGGTGTGAGTGTGTNTGNGTGAGTGTGAGTGGGTGTGAGGNTGAGTGGTGGTGAGTGGTGATGNTNAGTTGTTGAGTGAATGGGTGAGTGGTGTGAGTGAAGGGTGTGNGTGAGTGATGAGTGGTGACTGTGGNTGAGTGGGTGAGTGAGTGGNTGAGGGTGAGTGNGATGTGGTGAGTGGTGAGTGGTGGATGAGTGTGGTNGGTGGNTGGTGTGNGTGNTGGTGTGTGAGTGTGGGTGANNGAGGTGAGTGACAGTGNGTGGTGCTATGAGTGAGTGGGGTNTTGAGTAGTGCGTGGTNAGAAAGTCTCCGANTGACTAAGTGTGNTGAAGNNGAAAGTGAGTATTGGGGTGAAGTGAGCGAGCGGTGGGTGTTCAGTGATGGGTCTGAGTGGGGTGGTGATCTCCGTGGTGGAGTGGGTGGTGAGCGTGACTGGGTGGTGGTGGGTGAGTGGTGAGTGNNTTGAGTGNGTGGTNGTNAGTGNGGTAGTGGGGGTGAGTGGTGAGTGAGGGTGAGTGGTNGNGTGGTGAGTGANTTGAGTGAGTGGGCGNGTGGTGGTTGGTGAGTGAGTGGGCAAGTGAGTGGTGCAGNTGAATGGTGAGTGGGTGAGCNGGGTNNTGGTGAAGTGAGTGGTGAGTGGTGNGTGGGGTGGTGAGTGGTGGTGTGTGNTGGTGAGTGGGAGTNGNTGGNTTGATGTGTGNTGCGTGACTGCGTGGTGGTGAGTGGTGAGNTGTGAGTGGTGGTGGTTGAGTGGTGATGTGCGTGGTGAGTGGTGGGTNAGTGGNTGGAGTGAGTGGATNNGCGAGTGGGTGTGGTGGTGGGTGGTGGGAGAGTGTGAGTGGTGTGAGTGGTGAGTGGGTGGGTGAGATGTATGCAGGTGGTGGAGATGGGTGAGTGAGTGAGTGTGAGTGGGTGGGTGTGGACGTGAGTGGTGAGTNGTGTGAGTGAGGAAGTGGTGTANTGNGTGNGTGGGTGGTGGNNGGAGGCTGGCAGATTGAGTGAGTGGTGAGTGGTGNGTGATCGANTGGTGTGAGTNAATGGTGAGTGTNATTGTGTGAGTGGTGGGGGTAGGGGTGGGTTGGGNTGAGTGGTGGTGGTGNGGTGAGTGGTGGTGAGTGGTGAGTGAGTGTGAGTGGGTGGATGGTGNGTGAGTGGGTGNGTGAGTGGTGAGTGAGTGGTGGTGGGTGAGGTGAGTGGTGGGGAGTGAGTGAGTGTGGTGAGTGGGTGGTGAGGTGNTGGTGGGCGAGAGAGTGGGTGTGAGAGCAAGTGAGGCCGGTNATGGNTNAGTTAGTGNTGTAAGTGGTNAGTGCAAGTGGTGAGTGNTGTAGTGGGGGGTGGTGGTGGTGACGNTGGATGAGTGGGTGGNTGGNNAGACTGAGTTTGTTTGTGAGTGGTGAGTNGTGAGTGAGTGGGTGGGAGTGAGTGGNTGAGTGNGTGAGTNGGTGAGTGAGTGAGTGAGTGGGTGAGTGGTTGACTCACTGACGGTGAGTGAGTGGGTGACGTGAGTCGCCCCCACCAGACGCAGGGACAGGTGGCCACTCACCCCGCTCCACCACTCCTCACCCCCACGCTCACCTCCACCTCGTAGTAGACGGCTGGACAACAACAACATCAACAACAACAACAACTACATCAACAACGTTGACCATCAACAACAAAGTTGACATCAGCCACATCAACAACATCAACAGCAACAACATCAACAACAACACAATCTGCAACAACATCCTCAACAACATCAACAACATCAACAACATCATAAACATCAACAACATCAACAACAACAACTACATCAACATCATCAACAAGGCTGTTGGGAGGGGCGGGGGTAAGGGGGGGATGGTGTTGACGGCTAGGGGATGTAGGGCGGTAGAGGGGTGTTGAGGGTGGGGCTAGTGGGGGGTAAGGGGGTGGGGGCTGTGGTGAGTGTAGGTGGTGGGGGCTAGTGGGGGATGTGAAGGGGGGGGCTAGTGGGGGATGTAGGGTGGGGCTAGTGGGGGTGTAGGGTGGGGCTAGTGGGGGTGTAGGGTGGGGCTAGTGGGGGTGTAGGGTGGGGGCTAGTGGGGGTGTAGGTGGGGCTAGTGGGGGTGTAGGGTGGGGGCTAGTGGGGGTGTAGGGTGGGGGCTAGTGGGGGTGAGGGGTGGGGGCTAGTGGGGGGGTGAGTGCGCTCACCACAGAAGGGGACCTGCTGGATGTCTCTGCGTAGGCGGCCACTCCGCTGAAGTTGACGCGCTGGGGGGNCAGCCAGCGCTCTACCCAGTAGCCTGGGGGGGTCAGTGGGGGGTCACGTGGGGGGGGGGGNTCACGTGGAGGNGGTCACGTGGGGAGTCACGTGGGGGGGGTCACGTGGGGGCCACTCCGCTGAAGTTGACGCGCTGGGGGGCAGCCAGCGCTCTACCCAGTAGCCTGGGGGGGGTCACGTGGGGGGTCACGTGGGGGGGGGTCACGTGGGAGGGGTCACGTGGGGGTCACGTGGGGGGGGAGAGTCACGTGGGGGGGGTCACGTGGGGGCCACTCCGCTGAAGTTGACGCGCTGGGGGGCAGCCAGCGCTCTACCCAGTAGCCTGGGGGGGGGGTCACGTGGGGGGGGGNTCACGTGGGAGGGGGTCACGTGGGGGCCACTCCGCTGAAGTTGACGCCCTGGGGGGCAGCCAGCGCTCTACCCAGTAGCCTGGGGGGGTCACGTGGGGGTCACGTGGGGGGGGGGTCACGTGGGCAGGGGGTCACGTGGGAGTCACGTGGGGGGTCACGTGGGAGGGGGGTCACCCAGTAGCCTGGGGGGGGGGGGTTACGTGGGAGGGGGGTCACGTGGGAGGGGGTCACGGGAGGGGGTCACGGGGAGGGGGTCACGGGGAGGGGGGTCACGTGGAAGGGGAGGTCACGAGGAAGAAGGTCATGAGGAGGGGTTATGGGGGAGAGAGGTCACGGGGGAGGCGGTCACGGAGGAGGGGGTCACGTGGGGGGTCACGAGGGGTGTGGAGGGGTCACGTGGGAGGGGGTCACGGGGAGGGGGGTCACGGGGGAGGGGGTCACGTGGAGGGGTCACGTGGGAGGGGGTCACGGGGAGGGGGTCACGGGGAGGGGGTCACGTGGGGGGNTCACGTGGAGGGGTCACGTGGGAGGGGTCACGTGGGAGGGGTCACGTGGGAGGGGGGTCACGGGGAAGGGGGTCACGTGGGAGGGGTCACGGGGAGGGGGGNTGTGGGAGGGGTGTGGGAGGGGGGTCACGGGGGAGGGGGGTCACGGGGAGGGGGGTCACGTGGGAGGGGAGTCACGTGGGAGGGGGTCACACACCGCGTGTGTGTGTGTTGATGCAGTGTGTGTGTGTTTAGGTATCTGACAATTATGTGTGTGTGAGTGTGTGTAAGAGTGTGTGTGTGTGTGTGTGTGTGTGTGNTGTGTGTGTGTGTGTGTGTGTGTGTGTGTGTGTGTGTGTGTGTGTGTGTNTGTGTGGTGTNNGTGTGTGTGTGTGTNTGTGTGTGTGTTGTGTGTGTGTGTGTGTGTGTGTGTAGAGTGTGTGTAAGAAAGTGTGTGTGTGTGTGTANTGTGTGTAAGAGTATGTGTGTGTGTGTGNTGTGTGTGAGTGTGTGTGTATATGTGTGTGTGTGTGTGTGTAGGATTGTGTGTGNTGTGTGTATGTGTGTAAGAGTGTGTGTGTGTATGTGNTGTATGTAACTGTATGTGTGTGTGTGTATGTGTGTAATGTGTGTANTGTGTGTGTGTGTGTGTGTGTGTGATGTGTGTATGTGTGTATGTTGTGTGTGTGTGTGTAGGATTGTGTGTGTGTATGTGNTGTGTGTGNTGTGTATGTGAGTGTGTGTGTGTGTGTTATGTGTGCATGTGTGTGTGTGTAAGAGTGTGTGTATGTGTGTGTGTGTGGTGTGTGTGATGTGTGCGTGTGTGTGATGTGTGTGTGTAAGAGTGTGTGTATGTGTGTGTGTAAGTGGGGTGACTGTGTGTAAGAGTGTGTGTATGTGTGTGTGTGTGTGGTGTGTGTCTAATGTATGTGTATGTGATGTATCTGTGTATGTGNTGTGTATGTGTGTATATGATGTGATGTATGTGCTGTATGCGCGTGTGTGATTCGTCGTCACCTAGCAGGGGACAGACCCCGATTGGTCCGACGTTGCAGTCGGAGCATAGACCCTCCGCAGGGCCTCTCGCGATGCGCAGGGGAACGCCGCGGTGCTACACGGAGCTCGCATCGACGCCAGGAACAGGAACGAGGATCGCTGGTGGTCGCAGATCACAAACTCCTTCCCTGGCAGGCAGAGACAAAGACACAGACAAAGGCGCCCGACCCCATGTGAGCCTCGGCAGAATGTTGGGGCAAGTGCCGTTGGGCGAGTTTCAGTTCTCATGTGCAGGTAGTCCCCGAATTGAGATGGGTAGACTTANGATATTTCGATCTTGCGATAATTACTGGTCAACACACTTTTTTCTGGATAAGGTAGACTGTCCTTGAAGTTGATTGGTCCACACCGAGACAGCTTTTCTTAGAGCCTCAGTCTCACATGGTGTTGGACNAGAGACGCCAAAGGCGTACAACTCAAAGACAATGCACCATAGAGTGTGAGAGCTCGGGGTAAGAATTTACACCATTGGAACCTCATTTGCCAGAAAAATATAATTGGTTTTTACCCTTTTATCTGGCAACAAAACTGACACCTTTTTTTAGAGGAGTCATGTTTGCATTGACCACAATACCTGCAGTCATAATGCAAACAAAAAACACAACTCTGATAATGTATGCACTGTCCTTGAAGTTGATTGGTCCACACCGAGACACTTTCCTTAGAGCCTGTTACTGGTGTTGGACCAGATGACGCCAAAAGGCGACAACTCAAAAGACAAGCACATAGAGTGGTGATAGTGNAGTGATANTNAGTGATAGTGAGTCAGTAGTGTANAGTGAGTGTATAGTGACGTGTGATAGTGAGTGTTGTATAGTGTGAGTGTAGTGTATAGTGGTGTGTATAGGTGTAGTGTATAGTGNAGTGTATAGTNGTGTATGATGTANTGTATGTATGTAATGATGTATNGTAGTTGTAGTGTAAGTAGTGNATGTATNTATATAGGNATGTGTGTAGTGTAGGNGGCCCTGTAGNAGTGTTCAACTAATGTATGANTGATNGNGANTGTNTGTATGTAGATATNTGTATAGTGTATATTATGTGTAGTANTAGTGTAGTCAGATGTGTAGTGTATAGTGTTATGTATATAGNGTATGTATNGNAGTGATNGTGTAGTGTATAGTATGTGTAGCTGTAGTAGCTGTAGTGTATGTATGTATAGTNNTGTNNTGTATATGTGTAGTGTANTGTNTANTGATGTATAGTGTAGCTGTATANTTTGTANTGTATAGTGTANTGTATANTGTAGCTCTATGTATAGCTGTATGTATAGTGATGTAGTGTATAGTGTNGATGTATATGTAGTGTATAGTNNGTATGTATAGCTGTATNTGTATAGTAGTGTAGTGTATAGCTGNANTGTATANTATGTATTGTATGTGTATGTGTATANNTATGTATAGTGTANTGTATAGCTGTATGTATAGTGTANTGTATAGTAGTGTATTAANTGTATGTANTGTATGTATNTGTATATGTATGTGTAGTGTATGTATATAGNGTATATAGCTGTAGCTGTATATAGCTGTATGTGTATGTGTAGGTGTGTATATNTAGTGTNTAGCTGTANTGTATAGTGTGTATNTANNGTANTGTATAGCTGTANTGTATANTANTGTATGTATGTGTATGTATATANTGTATGTTAGTGTAGTATATATTAGATGTATAGCTGTAGTGAGCTANTGTATTGTATGCTGTGTAGCATATGCCATGTATNGCTGTGATGTATAGCTGTATGTAGTGTAGTANGTATAGTGTATGTAGCTGNATGTATNGTATGTATAGTATGTATANTGTATGTAGTATGTGTAGTGTATGTGTAGTGTATAGTATGTAGTGTATATGTAGATGTATATNGTGTATAACTGTAGCTGTATATGTAGTANTGTATATGTANTGTATAGTGTATGTATAANTGTATGTGTATANTGTANTGAGTTCACTCCTCACCCTGCANTGTTTTTGGGCAGCCCGGTGGTCTTCGCCGCGTTGATGTAGAAGTCCACGTGACCGACCGACGTTTTGATGCCAACACTGCAGAGAGAGCACGGGGGGGGGGGGTGGGGGGGGGNTTGACACAAAGGTCAAGGCAAAGGACTGTACCTCCACCCAGGTAGCCAGATGGAGCGTCAGGCAAAGTGGCGGCGAAGATCTATTTTTAGAATATAACGCTNGTGCTACGTCTATCACTCTGCCTATCGGCCGGTCAGTCGGCGCTAGGCATTTCTATCGATAGGCTGCAAACACACACACACNTACGTCACGCAGCAGCAGCTTGGGAGCGAGGTTCAGCCGAACTACGGTCTGCTAATGTACAGTGATACCTCGGTTCACGAACTCCGCTTCTGTTCACGAACAACTCGGTTCACGAACAGAAAAGTTCGTAAAAATATCTCGGTTCACGAACTCCGCTTCTGTTCACGAACTGAAAAGTTCTTAAAAATAACTCTGCTCCGGTCACGAACTCCGCTTCTGTTCACGAACAACTCGGTTCACGAACAGAAAAGTTCATAAAATGCTCCGGTTCACGAACTCCGCTTCTGTTCACGAACTCGGTTCACGAACACTGAAAAGTTCATAAAAAATCCGGTTCACGAACGCTTCTGTTCACGAACAGAAAAGTTCATAAAAATATGCTCGGTTCACGAACTCCGCTTCTGTTCACGAACAACTCGGTTCACGAACACTGAAAAGTTCATAAAAATATGCTCCGGTTCACGAACTCCGCTTCTGTTCACAAACAACTCGGTTCACGAACAGAAATTCATAAAATCTCGGTTCACGAACTCCGCTTCTGTTCACGAACAACTCGGTTCACGAACAGAAAAGTTCATAAAAATATGCTCGGTTCACGAACGCTTCTGTTCACGAACTGAAAAGTTCGTAAAAAACGCTCCGGTTCACGAACTCCGCTTCTGTTCACAAACAAGGTTCACGACAGAAAATGTTCTAAAATACGGTCCACGAATCCAGGCTTCACGAACTCCTGCTTCTGTACGAACAACTCGGTTCAGAACAGAAAAGTTCATAAAAANACAGNGCTCCGGTNCACGACTCTGCTTCTGTTCACGAACTGAAAAGTTCATAAAAATGNTGCTCCGGTTCACGAACTCCGCTTCTGTTCACAAACAACTCGGTTCACGACTCATAAAAATGCTCCTGTTCACGAACAANTCGGTTCACGAACAGGAGCGCGGCCATTTTAATGCTATTTCCAGGCTGTCACGTGGTCGTGACTTCCTGTAGGAAGATCGTGGAGAGAAGAAGAGACACAGAAAGAAGTACTGTGATACTGTGAAGACACTTTAGGACTTTTTGGTGTGCAGCACAGTACTGTACTACTGTACTGTACTGTACAATACTATACTTACTGTATTGTACAGTTCACCCGTTTGAGTGCTTACTGAAGTCATCTCAAGCAAGGTTAGTGTTCTCTCTTTATACATTACTATACTGTACAGTACTAATGTGTTTGTCATTGTTTCAGAACGGATTAACCGGATTTACATTGAACCCTGTGGGGAAATGTGCCTCGGTTCACGACCAATTCGGTTCACGAATTAAGTTCGTGAACCGAGGAATCACTGTATTACGACGNTGTTGTGGAATGCGGAAAACTGTTGTTTTCATGCACATTCGTTTGTGGTATAATTAAGCAGTGCACCTCAAGATTTGATATTTAGCNACTCTCACTGCATCTGAAGTTCGTTTGATTTTTGTTTTATTAGTAGCATTACATCGCTGACTTCGGTCTGTTTTGGTTTCGGCCGAAATCAGAATTAGTTTCGGCCGGCCTCTACTGTGGGTGTCGCTGTGGTACACGTCCACAACTCCCGTGTCCCCGTGTGTCTCCCGTGTCCCTGTCCCCGTGTCCCCCTGTCCCCGTGTCCNGTGTGTCTCCCCGTGTCCCCGTGTGTCTCCCCGTGTCCCTGTCCCTGTGTCCTGTGTCCCCGTGTGGTCCTGTGTCCTGTGTCTGTCCCCGTGTCCATGTCCCCGTGTCCCTGTGTGTCTCCCCGTGTCTCCCCGTGTGTCTCCCCGTGTCCCCGTGTGTCTCCCCGTGTGTCTCCGTGTCTCCATCCCCATGTCTCAGTCCCCGTGTCCCTGTCCCCGTGTCCCTGTCCCCGTGTCTCCGTGTGTGTCCCCACTGTCGGTGTCGCTGTGGTAGACGTCCACGAATGCGGCGTCCGTGTGGTCCAGGCGCTCGTCGGCGTTCCGATCTTCAAACTCGGGACCCGCTGCGTCCAGCGCTGCGGGAGACGCGGGGAGACAAAGACGGACGGGGNAGGTGTGGGGTGGTGGTGGTGGTGGGGGTGGTGGTGGTGGTGGGGGGTGGGTGGTGGGAGTTGGTGGGGTGTGGTGGGGGGTGGTGGTGGTGGTGGGGGTGGTGGTGTAGTGGTGGTGTTGGTGCTGGGGTGGTGGTCGTGGTGGTGTTGATGGTGGTGGTGGTGGGGTGGTAGTGGTGGGGGGCTAGTGGTAGGGTGTGTTGTTGGTGATGTTAGTGATGTTGGTGGTGGTGGTAGTGGTGGTGGTAGTAGTGGTAGTGGTGGTGTTGGTAGTGGTGGGCTAGTGGTAGTAGTGGTGGTGGTAGTAGTGGTAGTAGTGGTGTTGGTGGTGGTGGTGGTGTTGGTGGTGGTGTTCCTCCAGCAGTGGATGGATCTTGTCTCCGTCCACCTGATATCCGCCCGAGGGTTCCGTTGAGGTCGGCGCCCGCCATGCCGAGACGTGTGCACCTAGACTGGCACCGATGAGGTGGACACGCCCAGGCAGCACTTCCCCGTCCCGCTGCCAGGAGGAGGAGAGGGATGATGATCAACGTGGTGGTGGTGGTGGTGGTTGTGGTGGTAGTGGTGGTGGTGGTGAACGTGGTGGTGGTGGTGGACATGGTGGTGGTGGTTGTGGTGGTGTTGGTGGTGGTTGTGGTGGTAGTGATGAACGTGGTGGTGGTGAACGTGGTGGTGTTGGTGGTGAACGTGGTGGTGGTGATGGTGGTGGTGATGGTGGTTGTGGTGGTGGTGATGAACGTGGTGGTGGTGGTGTTGGTGGTGGTTGTGGTGGTAGTGATGAAC
Organism: Lethenteron camtschaticum; assembly: GCA_018977245.1. Lineage (NCBI taxonomy): Eukaryota > Metazoa > Chordata > Hyperoartia > Petromyzontiformes > Petromyzontidae > Lethenteron > Lethenteron camtschaticum. Next base: position 98,308 of record MU249722.1, on the reverse strand, counting down.
GTGGTGGTGGTGAACGTGGTGGTGTTGGTGGTGAACGTGGTGGTGGTGATGGTGGTGGTGATGGTGGTTGTGGTGGTGGTGATAAACGTGGTGGTGGTGGTGATAAACATGGTAGTGGTGGTGGTGTTGGTGGTAGTGTTGGTGGTGAACGTGGTGGTGGTGGTGTGGTGTTGGTGGTGGTGGTGGTGGTGAACGTGGTGGTGGTGGTGGTGTTGATCAACATGGTGGTGGTGTGAACATGGTGGTGGTGATGAACGTGATGGTAGTGGTGGTGGTGGTGGTGATGGTTGTGGTTGTGGTGGTTGTGGTGGTGTTGGTGGTGGTGGTGGTGATGAACGTGATGGTAGTGGTGGTGGTGGTGATGGTTGTGGTTGTGGTGGTTGTGGTGGTGTTGGTGCTGGTGGTGGTGAAATCAGCAGAGGGGTTGATAATGAAGAAAATGATGATGACAATGACGCCCACGGAGGTGTGACCACGTGGTGACGACCACGTGGTGACGACCACGTGGTGACGATGACAAGGTGATGACGAGGTGATGACGAAGTGACCACGTGGTGATGACGAGGTGATGACGTGACGATGATGACGAGATGACCACGTGGTGACGACGTGGTGATGACGAGATGATGATGACGATGATGACGTGGTGATGACGAGATGACCACGTGATGACGAGGTGACCACGTGACGATGACGAGGTGATGACGTGGTGATGATGAGATGACCACGTGATGACGAGATGACCACGTGACGATGACCACGTGATGACGAGATGACCACGTGGTGATGACGAGGTGATGACGAGATGATGACGTGGTGATGAGGTGATGACGTGGTGATGACGAGACGATGATGACGAGATGACCACGTGATGACGAGATGACCACGTGGCGATGACGAGGTGATGACGTCTCACCAGCAAGCGCTGTACAAGCTGAGCGAGCTCGTGGCCACCGGCCGCACGTTCCTGACGGCGGCGCCATAGACGAGGTGAGTGGCCCCGTGGTTCCAGTCGACGACGATCACGTCGCCCTCCGGCCTCACCTGGGGCGGTCCGCGTCACCCACCTCGTCACCCACCTCGTCACCCAGCTAGTCACTCATCTCGTCACCTCGTCACCCACCTCGTCGTCCAGCTAGTCACCCACATCGTCACCCACCTCGTCACCCACATCATCATCATCATCGTCATCATCGTCATCATCATCCACGTCGTCATCATCGTCATCATCGTCATCGTCGTCATCATCGTCATCGTCGTCATCATCATCCACGTCGTCATCATCGTCATCATCATCGTCATCATCATCCGCGTCGTCATCATCATCATCCACGTCATCATCATCGTCATCATCATCGTCATCAACATCCACGTCATCGTCATCCACATCATCATCATCGTCATCATCATCCACATCGTCATCATCGGACATTGCCACCACCACCTTCATCACCACCAGCACCACAAGCACCATCAATGGTTGAGGTGGTGGCGGTGGTGGTGGTGGTGGCGGTGGTGGTGGCGGTGGTGGATGGTGGTGGTAGTGGTGGTGGGAGTGATGGTGGTGGTAATAGTGGTGGTAGTAGTGGTGGTTGTAGTAGTGATGGTGATAGTGGTGGTGATGGTGGTAGTGGTGTTTCTTCTTGGTTCTTTCGGTAAAGTCACGTAGAAGGGAAGTAATAAAATAATAAAAATAAAACATAATAAAACAATTCTCACGACGTTTCGGCCACAACGCAAGCAGCCGTCCTCAGGTGAAAACAGGTCCGTCGAGGCGTCCTCAGGTGAAAACCAGGTCCGTCGAGGCGACAGAGTCTGAATGACTCTGTCGCCTCGACGGACCTGTTTTCACCTGAGGACGGCTGCTTGCGTTGTGGCCGAAACGTCGTGAGAATTGTTTTATTATGTTTTATTTTATTATTTTATTACTTCCCTTCTACGTGACTTTACCGAAAGAACCAAGAAGATGAATCCCTGCAGTCACGAAAGCTTTAAATCGTAGTGGTGTTGTTGTGGTAGTGGTGGTGGTGGTGTTGGTGGTCTAATGGTGGTGTTGTTGGTGGTGGTGGGCACCGCTGAGTGTGCCACCATGCTAGCCACACCGGCTTGATCCGGAGATGCGGAACCGTGATGATGAACGTCACTGCCTTCCTGCCCCCGCCTCCTCCCACGGGTTAGGGGCACGAGTTAGGGTTCAGGGGTAGGGTTCAGGGTAGGGTTCAGGGTTAGGGTACAGGTTAGGGGTACGGGTTAGGGTTAGGGGTACGGGTTCAGGGTTCAGGGTACGGGTTAGGGTACGGGTTAGGGGTAGTGTATTAGTGTAGTGTATAGTGTACTGTATAGTGGTGTAGTGTATTGTGTTAGTGTATAGTGTTAGTGTACAGTGTAGTGTATAGTGTAGTGTAAGTGTGTGTGTAGTGTAGTAGTGTAGTGTATTAGTGTAAGAGTAGTGTATAGTGTAGTGTAAATNAGTGTAGTGTATAGTGTAGTGTTAGTAGTGTAGTAGTGTATAGTGTAGTGTATAGTGTTAGAGTATAGTGTAGTGTATAGTGTAGTTTATAGTGTAGGTATAGTGTTAAGTATAGTGTAGTGTATTAGTGTAGAGTATAGTGTAGTGTTAGTGTAGTTTAGTGTAGTGTAGTGTGTAGTAGTGTAGTGTATTAGTGTAGAGTTAGTGTAGTGTATAGTGTAGTAGTGTTAGTGTAGTGTTAGTAGTGTAGAGTTAGTGTAGTGTAATAGTGTAGTACCGTGTTAGTGTAGTGTTAGTAGTGTAGAGTTAGTGTGGTGTTAGTGTAGTGTATAGTGTAGTGTAATAGTGGTTAGTGTAGTGTGTTAGTGTAGTGTTGTAGTGTTAGTGTAGTGTGGTGTGTAGTGTTAGTGTAGTGTGGTGTGTAGTGTTAGTGGTGTCTCTGTCCCCCTGTCCGTGTCCCCGTGTCCCTGTCCCCATGTTCCTGTCCCCATCCCATGTCCCCGTGTTAGTGTCCCCGTGGTGTCCCATATCCCCGTGTCTCCGTGTCCCACCGTGTTCGTGTCCCCGTGTTCCTCCCCCCGTGTTCGTGTCTCCATCCCCGTGTCTCCATCCCCCCGTGTCTCCATGTCCCGTGTCTCCATCCCCCCGTGTCTCTGTCTCCATCCCCCCGTGTCTCCATGTCCCCGTGCTCCATCCCCCCGTGTCCCCGTGTCCCGTGTCCCCGTGTCTCCATGTCTCCATGTCTCCATCCCCCGTGTCTCCATGTCCCCGTGTCTCCATCCCCCTGTCCCCGTGCCCATGTCTCCATGCCCCGGTCTCCATCCCCCGGTCCGGTCCCCGTGTCTCCGTGGATCTCCATGTCTCCGTGTCCCGTGTCTCCATCCCCCCGTGTCCCCGTGTCTCCATGTCTCCATATCCCCGTGTCTCCATCCCCCGTGTCCCCGTGTCTCCATGTCCCCCCGTGCCCCCGTGTCTCTACGTCTCCATGTCCCCATGTCCCCCCGTGTCCCCGTGTCTCCGTGTCTCCATGTCCCGTGTCTCCATGTCCCCCCGTGTCCCCGTGTCCCCATCCCCCCATGTCCCCGTGTCTCCATGTCCCCCCGTGTCCCCGTGTCTCCATGTCCCCCGTGTCCCGTGTCTCCATCCCCCGTGTCCCGTGTCCCCATCCCCCATGTCTCCATGTCTCCATGTCCCCGTGTCTCCATCCCCCGTGTCCCGTGTCTCCATCCCCCGTGTCCCATGTCTCCATGTCCCCGTGTCTCCATCCCCGTGTCTCCATGTCTCCATGTCTCCATCCCCCGTGTCTCCATCCCCGTGTCCCCGTGTCTCCATCCCCGTGTCCCCGTGTCCCCATCCCGTGTCCCGCCCCATCTCCATCTCCATGCCCCGTGTCCCCATGTCCCCATCCCCCCACCCCGTGTCTCCATCCCCGTGTCCCCATCCCCATGTCCCATGTTCTCCATCTCCATGTCCCCCGTGTCCCCGTGTCTCCGTGTCTCCCCTACCGCGCCGTGGGTGCGAGCAGCCCGGCGGCGCTGGCGTTGGGAGTTTGCCGCAGGCGCGGCGGAGACCCGCGGGTAGAGCAGGAATCCCCCACCTCGGTGCCTCGGAAGGCATCTCCCAGGTCCAGCTTAGAAGTCGCTACACTTTCGTCTGGCGGTCGCTCCTTGTCCACACCTCCACCTCCTCCTCCTCCTCCACCTTCTTCACATTTCGCCGCGCACCACGAGATAAAGATGCCGCGGCTTCACAGACTGATCTTCTTGGTTCTTTCGGTAAAGTCATGTAGAATGGAAATAATAAAATAATAGAAATAAAACGTAAAATTCTCACGACGTTTCGGCCACAACGCAAGCAGCCGTCCTCAAGTGAAGAACAGGTCTGTAATAAAGGGTTAGAGTGAAGTCTGGGTTAGAGTCAAGGTCAGGGTCGGGTTAGGGTCAGAGTCAGGTTAGAGTGAGGGTCAGGGTTAGAGTCAGGGTCAGGGTCAGGGTTAGGGTCAGGGTTAGAGTGAGGGTCAGGGTCAGGTTAGAGTGAGGGTCAGGATTAGNGTTAGAGTTAGGGTCAGGGTGAGGGTCAGGGTCAGGGTCAGGGTTAGAGTCAGGGTTATAGTTAGAGCCAGGGTTAGGGTCAGGGTGAGGGTCAGGGTATTGTCAGGGTCAGGGTTAGGGTCAGGGTTAGAGTCAGGGTTATGGTCAGAGTCAGAGTCAGGTTAGGGTCAGGGTTAGGGTCAGGTTAGGGTCAGGGTCAGGGCTAGGGTTAGAGTCAGTGNTCAGGTTAGTGTCAGGGTTAGAATTAGGGCCAGGGTCAGGGTTAGGGTTAGAGTGAAGGTCAGGGTTAGAGTCAGGGTTATGTTTAGCTTGGGGTCAGGGTTAGAGTGAGGTCAGGGTGAGGGTTAGGGTGAGGTGTGGTCAGAGTGAGGGTGAGGGTGTGGGGTAGTGAGGGTGTGGTGAGGGTGTGGTGAGGGTGAGGGTGAGGGTGTGGTGTGTGGTGTGTGGTGAGTGTGGTGAGGGTGAGGTGAGGGTGTAGTGAGGATGTGGTGAGGGTGAGCGTGTGGTGAGGGTGTGGGTGTGGTGAGTGTGGTGAGGGTGAGGTGTGGTGAGGTGTGGTGAGGGTGAGGTGTGGTGAGGTGAGCGTGTGGTGAGGGTGAGGTTTGGAGCTGCCGCTCTGCTCACCGAGGCTGCGATGGTGAGCGCTGCCCAGCAGCTCAGCAGCAGGCGCAGGAAACTGACATGGCCGCTGTCTCTACTCACCACCAACACCCACACTCTCTACGCAGGTGGTGGTGGTGGTGGTGGGTGTGGTGTGGTGTTGGTGGTGTTGGTGGTGGTGGTGGTCGACTTCTTTACTCAGGTGGTGGTGGTGGTAGTGGTGGTGGTGGTGAGGTGGTGGTGGTAGTGTGGTGGTGGTGGTCGACTTATCTACGTGCGGTGGTGGTGGTGGTAGTGGTGGTGGTAGTGGTTTTGGCGGTGGTGGTGGCAGTGGTGGTGGTGGTGGTGGTCGACTTATCTACGTGCGGTGGTGGTGGTGGNAGTGGTGGTGGTTGTGGTGGTGGTAGTGGTGGTGGTGGTGGTCGACTTATCTACGTGCGGTGGTGGTGGTCGACTTCGCTAGTGTGGTGGTAGTGGTGGTGGTGGTTGTGGTGGTGATGGTGGTTGTGGTGGTGGTGGTGGTGGCGGTGGCGGTGGCGGTGGTGGTGGTGGTGGTGGCGGTGGTTGTGGTGGTGGTGGCGGTGGTGGTGGTGGTGGTGTTGTGGTGGTGGTGGTGGTGGCGGTGGCGGTGGTGGTGGTGGTGGTGGTGGCGGTGGTTGTGGTGGTGGTGGCGGTGGTGGTGGTGACGGTGTGGTGGTGGTGGTCGACTTCTCTTCGTGTGCTGGTGGTGATGGTGGTGGACAGCTTCTGGACAGTAAAACTCTCCCGACAAATGCCCCTTTCCCGAGTGACAGAGTTAATCATTGTCAGCCTGCACAGACGAGCAAACACGCTCCGTGTAAACATCAACCTCCTGCACCTACATTCTGCAGCTGTAGATGCCACTGGTTCTTCACGTTCAGCAGCTGTAGATGCCACTGGTTGTTCACTTTCTGCAGATGTAGATGCCACTGGTTCTTCACGTTCTGCAGCTGTAGATGCCACTGGTTCTTCACTTTCTACAAATGTAGATGCCACTGGTTCTTCACGTTCTGCAGATGTAGATGCCACTGGTTCTTCACGTTCTACAGATGTAGATGCCACTGGTTCTTCACGTTCTGCAGATGTAGATGCCACTGGTTCTTCACGTTCTGCAGATGTAGATCCCACTGGTTCTTCGCCTTCTGCAGATGTAGATGCCACCGGTTCTTCACGTTCTGTAGATGTAGATGCCACTGGTTCTTCGCGTTCTGCAGATGTAGATGCCACTGGTTCTTCACTTTCTACAGATGTAGATGCCACTGGTTCTTCACGTTATGTAGATGCCACTGGTTCTTCACGTTCTGCAGATGTAGATGCCACCAGTTCTTCACGTTCTGTAGATGTAGATGCCACTGGTTCTTCGCGTTCTGCAGATGTAGATGCCACTGGTTCTTCACTTTCTACAAATGTAGATGCCACTGGTTCTTCACGTTCTGCAGATGTAGATGCCACTGGTTCTTCACTTTCTACAAATGTAGATGCCACTGGTTCTTCACGTTCTGCAGATGTAGATGCCACTGGTTCTTCACTTTCTGCAGATGTAGATGCCACTGGTTCTTCACGTTCTACAGATGTAGATGCCACTGGTTCTTCACTTTCGGCAGATGTAGATGCCACTGGTTCTTCATGTTCTGCAGATGTAGATGCCACTGGTTCTTCACGTTCTGCAGATATAGATGCCACTGGTTCTTCACGTTCTACAGATGTAGATGCCACTGGTTCTTCACGTTCTACAGATGTAGATGCCACTGGTTCTTCATTTTCGGCAGATGTAGATGCCACTGGTTCTTCATGTTCTGCAGATGTAGATGCCACTGGTTCTTCACGTTCTGCAGATATAGATGCCACTGGTTCTTCACGTTCTGCAGATGTAGATGCCACTGGTTCTTCACGTTCTGCAGATGTAGATGCCACCAGTTCTTCACGTTCTACAGATGTAGATGTCACTGGTTCTTCATGTTCTGCAGATGTAGATGTCACTGGTTCTTCACGTTCTGCAGATGCTACTGGTTCTTCACGTTCTGCAGATGTAGATGCCACTGGTTCTTCAAGTTCTGCAGATGTAGATGCCACTGGTTCTTCACGTTCTGCAGATATAGATGCCACTGGTTCTTCATGTTCTGCAGATGTAGATGCCACTGGTTCTTCACGTTCTGCAGATGTAGATGCCACCAGTTCTTCACGTTCTACAGATGTAGATGTCACTGGTTCTTCATGTTCTGCAGCTGTAGATGTCACTGGTTCTTCACGTTCTGCAGATGCTACTGGTTCTTCACGTTCTACAGATGTAGATGCCACTGGTTCTTCAAGTTCTGCAGATGTAGATGCCACTGGTTCTTCACGTTCTGCAGATATAGATGCCACTGGTTCTTCACGTTCTGCAGATGCTACTGGTTTTTCGCGTTCTACAGATGTAGATGCCACTGGTTCTTCGAGTTCTGCAGATGCAGATGCCACTGGTTCTTCACGTTCTGCAGATGTATATGCCACTGGTTCTTCACGTTCTGCAGATGCTACTGGTTCTTCACGTTCTACAGATGTAGATGCCACTGGTTCTTCAGTTCTGCAGATGTAGATGCCACTGGTTCTTCAAGTGATGCAGATGTAGATGCCACTGGTTCTTCACGTTCTGCAGATGTAGATGCCACTGGTTCTTCATGTTCTGCAGATGTAGATGCCACTGGTTCTTCACGTTCTGCAGATGTAGATGCCACTGGTTCTTCACGTTCTGCAGATGTAGATGCCACTGGTTCTTCACGTTCTGCAGATGCTACTGGTTCTTCACGTTCTACAGATGTAGATGCCACTGGTTCTTCAAGTTCTGCAGATATAGATGCCACTGGTTCTTCACGTTCTGCAGATGCAGATGCCACTGGTTCTTCACGTTCTGCAGATGTAGCTGCAGTGACGTCACTGCTTCTACAATTAACATTGCACCCACCGACCCACCACGATCGAATACGAGAAAATCACGTCAATGCTCTGTAATTAACATAGACACCACCTACCCCACGCCCACCGCTTATAGCAGGGGTCGGGGAACCTTTTTGACTGGAGAGCCATAAAAGCCCAATATTTCTAAATAAATTTCATTGAGAGCCTTATAGTATTTTTAACGTATAATAAATTAAATATGTCTCACTTTTAATGCGACTTCTGGTCACGGGGCCCGTGACCCGAGACATTTTATCTTCAAAACTAATTTCTGTTTACTTTAAAATGACGCAGTATTATTAAGCAATATCACAAGTATTTTAAAATCAGTTCCAAACTGATTTTATTTTTTNATTTTTTATTTTTTTCAACTCAAAATTGTCTGGGAGCCATATGCCGTCACCGGAAGAGCCATATATGGCTCGCGAGCCATAGGTTTCCGACCGCTGGCTTAGAGCTTATCAGCCAATGACGTCACTGCTCTCTAATTAACATTGCGGCAGATCCTTCGCCGCGAGCCCAACCCTTTGAATCAACAAATGACGTCACGGCTCGTTGACATAGCAAAGGCAAAGTCCCCCCCGTTGGTGTATACCAGCGGTCGGAAACCTATGGCTCGCGAGCCATATATGGCTCTTCCGGTGACGGCATATGGCTCCCAGACAATTTTTTGAGTTGAAAAAAAAAATAAAAAAAAATAAAAAAANTCAGTTTGGAACTGATTTTAAAATACTTGTGATATTGCTTAATATACTGCGTCATTTTAAAGTAAACAGAAATTAGTTTTGAAGATAAATTTCACGGGTCACGCCTGCATGAAGCTCAACCTCACCACGTACGAACCAGACTACAAGACCATCAGCAAAACCACGCAGCACCAGAAGTCGCATTAAGAGTAAGACATATTTAATTTATTATACGTAAAAAATACTATACGGCTCTCAATGAAATATATTAGAAATATTTGGCTTTTATGGCTCTCCCAGTCAAAAAGGTTCCCGCCCCTGGTGTATAGCCTCGTTAGACTGTTGGGGCAAGTGCTGCTAGCGAGCGGTGGGACAAAGTCATTGTTATGCAAGTCCAAGTCGAGTCTGAAGTCATCAAATTCATGACTCGAGTCTGACTCGAGTCCAAGTCACATGACTCGAGTCCCACCAGAGGTGGGACAAAGTCATTGTTATGCAAGTCCAAGTCGAGTCTGAAGTCATCAAATTCATGACTCGAGTCTGACTCGAGTCCAAGTCACATGACTCGAGTCCACACCAGTCAGAGGTGGGACAAAGTCATTGTTATGCAAGTCCAAGTCGAGTCTGAAGTCATCAAATTCATGACTCGAGTCCAAGTCACATGACTCGAGTCCACACCTCAGAGGTGGGACAAAGTCATTGTTATGCAAGTCCAAGTCGAGTCTGAAGTCATCAAATTCATGACTCGAGTCTGACTCGAGTCCAAGTCACATGACTCGAGTCCACACCTCAGAGGTGGGACAAAGTCATTGTTATGCAAGTCCAAGTCGAGTCTGAAGTCATCAAATTCATGACTCGAGTCTGACTCGAGTCCAAGTCACATGACTCGAGTCCACACCTCAGAGGTGGGACAAAGTCATTGTTATGCAAGTCCAAGTCGAGTCTGAAGTCATCAAATTCATGACTCGAGTCTGACTCGAGTCCAAGTCACATGACTCGAGTCCACACCTCAGAGGTGGGACAAAGTCATTGTTATGCAAGTCCAAGTCGAGTCTGAAGTCATCAAATTCATGACTCGAGTCTGACTCGAGTCCAAGTCACATGACTCGAGTCCACACCTCAGAGTGGGACAAACATTGTTATGCAAGTCCAAGTCGAGTCTGAAGTCATCAAATTCATGACTCGAGTCTGACCGAGTCCAAGTCACATGACTCACCACACCTCAGAGTGGGACAAACATTGTGCAAGTCCAGTCGATCGAAGCATCAAATTCATGACTCGGTAGTCACATGACTGACACACCTCTGAAAGTCATTGGGGGGGGGGGTCACATTATGAATCAAGAGCTAANTATCAAATTCAACTCGGACTGCTCTCTCACGAACTCGAGTCCACACCAGCTGCTAGCGACGCCTATGAAGGGGAGTTACACGAGAGGGTGGNTGGCGAGCAACCCCCCGCTCTCCCAGTGCNATGTTTATTGTATTTTATTCGAGATTCGTCAACAATTAAACGACTCAGACCGCACCCCGCCCCCTACAACGTATCCGAAAGTCCCACAAGGGAGAAACACAAACAGATTGACACTCACCCAGTACACTCCCACTCCACTCACCACAGCACTCACCCTCACCACCACTATCACTCACCACTCGTCACCATCCACACACTCACCCACACACTCATCCACACACCNCCCACTCACCCACCCCACACCCACCCACACNCTCACCCATCCACAAACTCCCCACACACTCCCCATCCACACACTCACCCACTCACCACCCACACACTCACCACCCACACACTCACCCACACACTCACTCACTTACCCACCCACTCACCACCCCCCACCACACTCACCCCCCACACACTCACCCACACACTCACCCAGACACTCCTCACTCACCCACCCACTACTCACCCACCACCCACACACTCACCCACCCACACACTCACCCACCACACTCTCACCCACCCACCCCACCCACCCACACACTCACCCACCCCACCACCCCTACCTCTAGCACCCACCCACACCCACCACCACACACCCCCCCCCCCCACACCCCACCCCCCCCTACCCACACACTCACCCACCCACACACCCACCACTCACCCACCCACCACTCACCCACCCACACACCTTATCAGTGCCTATTTTTGCCCGTTCGAGGGTAACCCGAAGGACCTGAAAACTCCATCCCTGTGNAATGGGTTCCGGAGACACTTGTAGGGTAACTTCTTATTACAATCCAACACTCCAACACTCCAACAGTCCTGATACTCTGTACAGCCCAGGTACCAGCCTAGGTACACAGCCTAGGTACACAGCCTAGGCACACAGCCTAGCACACAGCCTAGGTACACAGCCTAGGTACACAGCCTGGTACACAGCCTAGATACACAGCCTAGGTACACAGCCTGGTACACAGCTAGGTACACGAGCCTGTACACAGCTAGGTACACCGTGAGCCTGGTACAAGCCTAGGTACANAGCCTAGGTCACAGCCTAGGCACACAGCCTAGGCACACAGCCTAGGTACAGCCTAGGTACACAGCCTAGGTACACAGCCTAGATACACAGCCTAGGTACACAGCCTGGTACGCCTAGGTACCAGCCTAGGACAGCCTGGTACAGCCTAGTACACAGCCTAGGTACACAGCCTAGGTACACAGCCTAGNTACNCAGCCTAGGTACACAGCCAGATCCACTACTCTGGCTACGCTCTGGAACTCGCCCTCACAAGGTCGTAGAGCCGGGAGTTCCAGAGTCCCACCACTGGCCCTCACAGCGTCCAGGGTCCTCCGTGGCTGGTCTTGGGACTTGCTACAACTGGCCCTGTCGTCCAGGGAGCTCCTTTGCCTGTCCCCAACCCACAGATATCCCACAGAGCACACACAGCCCCCCGTTGGTGGCGCCAAGGGCTAAGCGTCTGGGCCCCCAGGGTCCCAGAGCCCCAGCAACCCCTCCCATGTCACTAACCTGTACAAGACAGGGGGTTGAACCGCGTGGGCTGTGACAGCTGTACTCACGCACGGCTGTCAAAATAAACACGATTTCTCGCAAAAGCGGTCGTCCTCAGGCGGAATTCTATTTTATCCAGCAAACCAATTATATTTTTGTACTGGCAAATGAGGTTCCAATGGTGTAAATGCTTACCCCGAGCTCTCATACTTTGATGGTGCATTGTCTTTGAGTTGTGCGCCTTTTGGCGTCGTCTGGTCCAACCCATGTGAGACTAGCTCTAAGGAAAGCTGTCTCGGGTGTGGACCAATCAACTTCAAGGACAGTGCATACAGAGTTATGTTTTTGTTTGCATTATGACCGCAGGTATTGTGGTCTATGCAAACATGACTCCTTGTAAAAAAAGGTGTCAGTTTTGTTGCCAGATAAAAGGGTAAAAAAACAATTATATTTTTTACTGGCAAATGAGGTTCCAATGGTGTAAATGCGTTACCCGAGCTCTCATACTCTGATGGTGCATTGTCTTTGAGTTGTGCGCCTTTTGGCGTCGTCTGGTCCAACCCATGTGAGACTAGGCTCTAAGGAAAGCTGTCTCGGGTGTGGACCAATCAACTTCAAGGACAGTGCATAGAGTTATGTTTTTGTTTGCATTATGACCGCAGGTATTGTGGTCTATGCAAACATGACTCCTTGTAAAAAGGTGTCAGTTTTGTTGCCAGATAGAAGGGTAAAAAACAATTATATTTTTACTGGCAAATGAGGTTCCAATGTGACGTCAGTTGTGTTAATGGGGAGAATAGGAAGAGATGAATTCGGGAGGGAATTTGCATTGATGAGCTTCCGTTGACGCAAAAGAGTATCGTGCCCGCATATGCGCACACCAGCAGTGTCAGTGAGAGATTAGCGCCATGGAGTAGAGCGGCAACAGCAGTAAGCAGTCTTCTTGGTTCTTTCGTAAAGTCATCACGTAGAAGGGAAATAATAAACTAATAAAAATAAAACATAATTTTTAATTTAAAATTTCGATTTAAAGCTTCTNTCGTGACTGCAGGGATTCGTCTTCTTGGTTCTTTCGGTAAAGTCACGTACAAGGGAAATAATAAAATAATAAAATAAAACATTCTTTTATAAAACATTCTTTTATGTTTTATTTTATTATTTTATTATTTCCATTCTACATTATTGTATAATGTTTTATTTTATTATTTTATTATTTCCATTCACGTGAAAAAAATTTATTTATTTTATTATTTATTATTTCCATTCTACGTGACTATACCGAAAGAACCAAGAAGATGAATTTAGCATATTTATGGCAAATGCAGATACGCGATTAGTATTATTAGCAATAAGTAGCCTCCTCCTCCGCTAGAGGGCCATCTGAACACCGCCTAACCACTGCGCCACCGCTCCCTGGCGCCACGCCCCCTCGCCGCCCTTAGCCACGCCCACCGCCGCGAGACCACGCTCCCTCCGCCCTTAGCCCCGCCCACCGCCGCGAGACCACGCCCTTCTGTCCTAAGCCCCGCCCACCGCCACGAGACCACGCCCCCTTTGTCCTAAGCCCCGCCCACCGCCGCGAGACCACGCCCCTCCGCCCTAAGCCCCGCCCACCGCCGCGAGACCACGCCCCTCCGTCCTAAGCCCGCCCACCCACGCCTTCTGCTCCTTAGGTTTCCACCACTACCAGTACTTAGGGAACACACCGACTCACACACACGCGTGTCTGTCTGTCTGCGTGTCTGTCTGTGTGTGTCTGTCTGTCTGTGTGTCTGTCTGTCTGTGTGTCTCTCACGGAGCTGGCGAGAGTTTGTTGTTGTTGTTTGTTGTTGTTTGTTACAACATTCACATCAGGTCTCTCTGTCAGAGTCCAGAGTCTGCCGCTCGAATCAGTCGGTGGGGGATGATGATGGGGAGGTAGGAAGCCGTCAAACAACAACACAAGCCGTAGAGAGAGGAGAGACACGGGGGGANACAGGGGACGGGGACGGGGAGAGNGAGACACGGACGGGAGACACGGAGAGACACGGGAGAGAGACGGGGAGAGACACGGGGAGAGAGACACGAGAGACATGGAGTGAAAGAGACACGGGAGTGAGACACGGGGAAGAGACAGAGAGAGACACACGGGGAGACACACAGGGAGNGAGAGACACGTGGAGAGAGACACGGGGAGAGAGACACGGGGAGAGGGAGACGGGGAGAGAGACACGGGGGAGACACACGGGGAGAGAGACACGNGGGAGAGACACGGGAGAGAGACACGGGGGAGACACACAGGGGAGAGACACGGGAGAGACACGGGAGAGAGACACGGGGGAGACACACAGGGGAGAGAGGGGAGAGACACGGAGAGACACGGGGGAGACACACAGGGGAGAGAGACACGGGAGACAGGAGAGAGACACGGGGGAGACACACAGGGAGAGAGAGACACGGGAGAGAGACACACGGAGAGACACACGGGAGAGAGACACGGGGGAGACACACAGGGAGAGAGACACGGTGAGAGACACACTAGGAGAGAGACACAGAGAGAGAGAGACACGGGGAGAGAGACACGTGNAGAGAGCACGGGAGAGAGACACGGGAGAGAGAGACACGGGGGAGAGAGAGACACGGGGGGGGGACACACAGAGAGACACGGGGAGAGAGACACAGGGAGAGAGATATTAATTGGTACATAGAAGCCCTTTAGATTTGGGTTTCCCACGTGGACGATCAGCCGCAACAGACTCGTCACAGCGCGAACCATCCTGGGCCCGGCCATAGTAACGTCGCTGATCGCATCAGGTGAGTGACAGCCGCACCTCCACGTGACCACGGCTGCTACGTACGGTGTGAAAGAAGTTTAGCTCTACACACTACACAGAGACCCACACAGAGACCTACAGAGACACCCAGACCCATAGAGACACACTACACAGAGACCCACAGACACCCCAAACCACACACACACTAGACACCCACAGAGAGACCCACAGACACCCAGACCCACATACACACACACAGAGACACACACACNACACAGAGATCCACAGAGAGACCCACATACATACACACAGAGACCCACAGAGAGACCAGACCCACATACATACACACTACACACAGAGACCCACAGACACCCAGACCCACATACACACACACAGAGACCCACAGAGACCCAGACCCACATACATACACACATAGACCCACAGAGACAGACCCACATACACACACAGAGACCCACAGACACCCAGACCCACAGACACACACACAGAGACCCACAGACACCCACAGAGACCCACAGACACCCAGACCCACAGAGACACACAGAGACCTACACACACCCATACCCACACACGCACACAGAGAGACCCACAGACACCCAGACCTACAGACACCANACACAGAGACACACACAGAGACACCCAGACCCACATACACCCTACACAGAGACCCACAGAACCCAGAGACCCACAGACACCCAGACCCACAGAGAGACCCACAGAGAACCCAGACACAGAGAGACCCACAGACACCCAGACCCACACAGACACCCAGACCTACAGAGACACCCAGACCCACAGAGACACCCACATACACCCAGACCCACATACACAGAGACCCACATACACCCAGACCCACAGAGACACCCAGACCCACAGAGAGACCCACAGAGACACCCAGACCCATAGAGACACCCAGACACCCACAGAGACACCCAGACCCACAGAGACACCCACAGAGACACCCACAGACACCAGACACAGAGAGACCACAGACACACCTACAGAGACACCCAGACCCACAGACACCCAGACCCACAGAGAGACCCAGACCCACAGACACAGAGACACCCAGACCCACAGAGACACCCACAGAGACACCAGACCCACAGAGACACCCAGACACCCACAGAGACACCCAGACCCACAGAGAGACCCAGACCCACAGAGACACCCACAGACACCCACAGAGACACCCAGAGACAGACCTACAGAGACACCCACAGAGACACCCAGACCCACAGAGACACCCACAGAGACACCNACAGAGAGACCCACAGAGACACCCACAGAGACACCCACAGAGACACCCAGACCTACAGAGACACCCACAGAGACACCCCAGACCCACAGAGACACCCCAGAGACACCCACAGAGAGACCCACAGAGACACCACAGAGACACCCACAGAGACACCCAGACCTACAGAGACACCCACAGAGAGACCCACAGAGACACCCCAGACACAGAGAGACCCACAGAGACACCCAGACCCACAGAGACACCCACAGAGACACACCCAGACCCACAGAGACACCCACAGAGACACCCAGACCCACAGAGACACCCCAGACCCACAGAGAGACCCACAGACACAGACACCCACAGAGACCCACACCCACAGACACCCCAGACCCAGAGACCCACAGACACCACAGAGAGACCCACAGAGAGACCCACAGAGACACCCACAGAGACNCCCACAGAGACACCCACAGAGACACCAGACCCACAGAGACACACAGAGACANACAGACACCCACAGAGAGACCCACAGAGACACCACAGACACCCACAGAGAGACCCAGACCACAGAGACACCCACAGAGACACCCACAGAGACACCCACAGAGACACCCACAGAGACCCAGACCCACAGAGACACCCACAGAGACACTCAAACCACAGAGACACCCACAGAGACACCCACAGAGACCCACAGAGACACCCAGACACCCACAGAGACCCACAGAGACACCCACAGAGACACCCCAGACCCACAGAGAGACCAGAGAGACCCACAGAGACACCCACAGAGACAGAGACCCAGAGACACCAGAGAGACCCAGACCCACAGAGACACCCAGACCCAGAGACACCCACAGAGACACAGAGACACCCACAGAGAGACCCAGACCACAGAGACACCCACAGAGACACTCAAACCCACAGAGAGAGACCCACAAGTTGTCCAAGTGCTGTGTGAAAGAAGTTCCACACACACACACACAACCACATTACTCGGGTATCGATTCATTTGCGAGGCTGTTCATCGGCTCGCTGTGGCTAATCGATTAAAGGGCATCGCTAATAAAACGGCCTTGCCGTGAATCAACTTGTCGATGACGGATTGAAGTTAATCGATGAACGCGACCGCACGGTTCGATTAATTGATTGGTTGGAGTACCACGTGACGTGCACTGTTGAACGACACGTGTGTGAGTGAGTGAGTAGTGGGGAGCGGTGGTGCAGCGGTTAGCGCCACGCTGCGCTACGAACCCGGCGACACGAGTTCGATTCCCGCTCACGGCCAACACCAACAGTGACGATTATCTGAATCGGTCCTGGGCCTCCCCTAGGTCGACTCAGCCTCAAATGAGTAACCTGGTGCTGTGTGTAAACATTGCCACTAGGAGACAAAGGCGTCGGGCGTGGTGCTGGCCACCACCCACCCCCTCGTGTGCCGTTCCGGCCTTCATAGGTGCTCGCTAACAGCACTTGCCCCTACAGTCTGTTAAGGCTATACGGGATCTTGTCCTTGTGAGTGGGGAGACAAAGGCGGCCGGGCGTGGTCATGACGGTCAACCCCTCCCCCCCCCACGTGTGCCGTGCCGGTCTTGTTGGTGCTGCTACTCGCTAACAGCACTTGCCCCAACAGTCTGCAGCAGGCTACACGGGGGACCTTTGTTTTATCTTTCAGAGTGATTGTGTGTGAGTGAGTGTGTGGGTGAGGGTGTGGGTGAGTGTGTGGGGTGAGTGCATGGGTGTGTGGTGAGTGTGTGGTGAGTGTGTGGGTGAGTGTGTGGGTGAGGATGAGTGCATGCAAGTTGGTGTGTGGTGAGTGTGTGGGTGAGGGTGTGTGTGTGGGTGAGTGTGTGGGTGAGGATGAGTGCATGCAAGTTGGTGTGTGGGTGAGTGTGTGGGTGAGTGTGTGGGTGAGGATGAGTGCATGCAAGTTGGTGTGTGGTGAGTGTGTGGGTGAGTGTGTGGTGAGTGTGTGTGTGGGTGATTTTGTGGGTGAGTGCATGCAAGTTGGTGTGTGGGTGATTGTGAGTATGTGTGTGGGTGAGTGAGTGTGAGTGTGATTGTGTGAGTGCATGCAAGTTGGTGTGTGGGTGAGTGTGATTGTGTGGGTGATTGTGAGTGTGTGTGAGTGTGGATCAGTGTGGGTGAGAGAGTGGGTGTGTGGTGAGAGTGTGGGTGAGTGTATGTGTGGGTGACAGTGAGTGTGTGGGTGAGAGTGTGGTGAGTGTATGTGTGGGTGACAGTGAGTGTGTGGGTGAGAGTGAGTGTGTGGGTGTGAGTGAGTGTGTGTGTGANAGTGTGTGTGAGTGTGGGTGTGTGTGTGTGTGTGTGTGTGTGTGAGTGTGTGAGTGTGTGTGTNGGTGAGAGTGTGTGTGTGGGTGTGTGTGTGTGTGTGTGGGTGAGAGTGAGTGTGTGGGTGAGAGTGAGTGACAGTGAGTGTGTGTGGGTGAGAGTGAGTGTATGTGTGGGTAAGTGTGGGTGTGAGTGTGTGGGTGTGAGCGTGGGTGAGTGTGTGTGAGCGTGGGTGAGTGTGTGTGTGAGTGTGTGTGTGTGTGAGAGTGAGTGTGTGGGTGAGAGTGAGTGTGTGTGTGAGTGTATGTGTGGGTGAGTGTATGTGTGGGTGAGTGTATGTGTGGGTGAGAGTGAGTGTGTGTGTGTGAGAGCGTGTGTGTGGGTAAGAGTGAGTGTGTGTGTGAGAGTCTGTGTGTGGGTGAGTGAATGTGTGTGTGGGTGAGTGAATGTGTGGTGAGAGTGTGTGGGTGTGAGTGAGTATGTGTGTGGGTGAGTGTATGTGGGTGAGAGTGAGAGTTTGTGAGAGTGTGTGTGTGGGTGTGAGAGTGAGTGTGTGAGTGTGTATGTAAGCTGGTGAGTGTATCTGCCATTATCAAGACGCTCATTCATCCAGCTAATAAAGTGTCAGATGGTGACAGTCTGAGAAGTTAAATGAAACACGTTAAGTAAGCGCTGCAAATGAACGGTTACAATGATGCACACATCATCAACAGGGCATTGAATTACAACACCAAACCAAATAACACGATCAAGATACCGTCCATTGTAAGAGTAACTGATCAATTAGCCGGATGTTTGGAAATCAAAACATCCGAGTCAGATTTGGCACGGTACGTAAAATACAGAAATTAATATCTGCTACGAAAACATTTGTATTACCCAAGCGATCAACAGGACGGATGACGATGAGCATTAGACTAACAGAACATCAGAGACATTTACAATTATCCCAAACACAGCTGTCAGCAGTAGCAGAACACGCGTACCAACAAGCACACTCGATTGATTTTGATGATGTTGAAGTCCTGTACAAAACTAGCAACTACTGGCCACGACCAATGAGATTACACTGGTCAACAACAAAAACAAGTATAACCCGTAAAAACAAAGTTTTTCACTATAAATCTTTTATATGCGTGGCAGCTAGAGTCCTCTCGTCCTCTGGCTTGAGATGGCTGCCACCTATGGGTCAGATGATTGTCTGCCAGTATTAAGCAATTGGTAATTAAATATTTAATTTGTTTTCCCTAAACAGTGTAAAAAATTTTCACGAACATTAATTGTCTGGCACAACGAGTCTGTGTGGAAAATGTCAGCTCGATTGGATCACGGGAAGTGGGTTAAAAACGACCGAAAGATTTGCACGGTCGTAAGCAAGCAAGCAAGCGAACTTAATATAAGGATTTAAAAACACATTTTTTTNCTGGCCTGGCTGTTCTAGACTAATTTCAGGGTGCCGATTCCAAATCTAATCTCAGATTTGCTCTATCACATCTCATTTTTAAATCCTTTATATTAAGTTCACTTGCTTGCTTGCTTGCGCGCTTACGACCGTGCAAATCTTTCGGTCGTTTTTTAACCCACTTCCCGTGATCCAATCGAGCTGACATTTTGCACACAGACTCGTTGTGCGAGACAATTAATGTTCGTGAAATTTTTTTTCAAAAATTTTACACTGTTTAGGGAAAACAAATTAAATATTTAATTACCAATTGCTTAATACTGGCAGACAATCATCTGACCATAGGTGGCAGCCATCTCAAGCCAGAGGACGAGAGGACTCGAGCCGCCACGCATATAAAGGATTTATAGATGTGCCACGCTGGGTACATTTTGTGCGCGTGGAAACTCAAAAGGGCCCGCGGAGACCAGCGCCTCTCCCGACAGCGCATTCCGTGGTGTCACTGCACATACCTGGGGCCCTCTCAAAGCATTTAACGAATGCTGTTGGTGTAGGTGGGTGGTCAACTGTTCAGGTTCATCTTCTTGGTTCTTTCGGTGAAGTCACGTAGAGGAAATAATAAAATAATAAAAATAAAAAATAAAATATAATAAAATAATTATTTATTGTTTTATTTATATTATTTTATTAAAAATAAAACATAATAAAATAATATAATATCTTTTATTATATTATTTTATTATGTTTTATTTGTATTTTTTATTAAAATAAAACATAATACAATAATATAATAATTATTATATTATTTTATTATTTTTATTTTATTATTTTATTATTTCCATTCTACGTGACTTTACGAAAGAACCAAGAAGATGAATCCCTGCAGTCACGAAAGCTTTACATCGAAATGTTCAAGTTCTTTATTAGATGACACCATGAGCCATTCGGCTCTTGAATCGGGTGCAAACGCAACAAACAATAATTATAACCCGTAAAAACAAAGTTTTTCACTATAAATCCTTTATATGCGTGGCGGCTAGAGTCCTCTCGTCCTCTGGCTTGATATGGCTGCCACCTATGGGTCAGATGATTGTCTGCAGTATTAAACAATTGGTAATTAAATATTTAATTTGTTTTCCGTAAACAGTGTAAAATTTTGGACATTTTTTCCACGAACATTAATTGTCACGCACAACGAGTTTGTGTGCAAAATGTCAGCTCGATTGGATCACGGGAAGTGGGTTAAAAAACGACCGAAAGATTTGCACGGTCCTAAGCAAGCAAGCAAGCAAGCGAACTTAATATAAGGATTTAAAAAAACTAAAACATGAACAAGAAAACATCTTGATGTCATGTTTCGATTTAAAGCTTCTTTCGTAACTGCAGGGATTCATCTTCTTGGTTCTTTCGGTAAAGTCACGTAGAAGGGAAATAATAAAATAATAAAAATAAAACATAATAAAATACAATTTTCACGTTTCGGCCACAACGCAAGCAGCCGTCCTCAGGTGGAGAACAGGTCTGTCGGAAAGACAGCCCCCCACCACACCACCACCCCCAGCCCCCACCCCAGTGACAATTTATTTTCGTGAAAAAAATGTCAAAATTTTTTCACTTTTTAGGATTTTTTTTTTCATATTTAATTTAAAATACCAATGTGATAAAAATGAAACTCTTACGCAAGAAAAACATAAATGAATAATAAAATAAAACCGATGCCACGCATATAAAGGATTTATAGTGAAAAACTTTGTTTTACGGGTTAATTTTTTATGCTATCGGCATACCCTATTTTCATTGATTTTACCCGAAATTAACTCCGTCACTTATGATTGCAAGTTGTTGCGAGTCAGTGACAGCTTTAGTGTTAAAATGTGGTGCTGTATTTTTAGGATAGTGTTTATAATATATTTTATGTAGATATCCACATTTATTTAATATTTTCTTCCGCAGTTTTTATTGAAAATTCAATATTTGATATCTCAAAAACCTGATGGGATAGACAAAAACTGATACCAGGTTTAGTATCAGCACCCCCAAAATTGCATTAAAACTGTTGGAATACCTTATGCCAGAAAAAGTGTGTTGACCAGTATAATCTATCGAAATTAAAATGAATTTAAAAAACTTGAACCGTTTCGGATAGCTACCGACTTAATTCTGCGTGGAAGCTAATCATCAAATAGTTAATTGAAGTAGGTTTTTACCCTTTTAAACTGGCACAAAACTGACACCTTTATTCAAGGCATCATGTTTGCAATAACCACAACACAAGTAGTCAAAAAAGCAAACAAAAAGATGCAACTCTGATAATGATCATAATATGCACTGTCATTGAAGTTGATTGGTCCACACCCGAGACGGCTTTCTTTAGAGCCTACTATATTTTGCCACTGGTAAAAGAGATCTCATATTGTAAATAGTTAATTGTTTTAATGCGTGCCTATGAAGGGCACTATACTTCAATAAGGATTACCGTTTGCACGGCTATTTTCATACACACAATGGTTAGCAAGGACAAGGTCTATAGGCCCGCATAATGCCCATGCACAATGACATTGATCATTAATCCATTCCCCTACACACTTTACGCAAACGCAAAACGTGGTCACCACATCTACGCCTCTCTTTGAGGAACGAAACGGGTGGACTTCTCTGTCTGTCGCCTGATGAAGCTGGTTGTGATTGCTGGCGAAACGTCGTTACTCAGATTGTAAATGTTGTGGCTTGGGTCTTAAACACACAACGCCGGTGTGCTGTACTAGTGTACTACACTATACACTACTATACACTACACTATACACACACTATAACACTACACTGTACACACTACTACTATACACTAGACTATATACTATACACTACACTATACACTACACTACTATACACAATACACTATACTAGTGCTGTACTGGTATACTACACTATACACTACACTATATACTACACTACTATACACAATACACACTATACACTATACTGGTATACTACACTATACACTACTATACACTACACTATACACTACACTATATACTACACTACTATACACTACACTATACACTACACTATACACTAGTGCTGTACTATATACTACACTATACACTAGTATACTACACTATACACTACACTATACACTACACTATACACTACACTATATACTACCTACTATACACTACACTATACACTACACTATACACTACACACTAGTGCTGTGCTATATACTACACTATACACTAGTGCACTAGTATACTATACACTACACTATACACTACACTATACACCACTGACACACTATACACTACACTATACACTACACTATACACTAGTGCTGTACTAGTATACTACACTATACACTACACTATACATTAGTGCTGTACCTACACTATACACTACACTATACACTACACTATACACTACACTTATACACTACACTATACACTACACTATACACTACACTATACACTAGTATACTACACTATACACTATACACTATACTAGTACACTATACACTACACTATACACTACACTATACACTACACTGTACACTTACACTACACTATACACTACTACACTANACTATACACTACACTATACACTACACTATACACANTACACTATNCACACTACACTATACACTACACACTACACTACACACTACACTACAATTACATCNTACACTACACTACACACTACACTACACATTACTCATACACTACACTATACACTGCACTATACACTACACTATACACTACACACTAGTGCTGTGCTAGTGACGAATTGCCACGTTCTGTTTACGTGACAACCCTCACTAGTTGGCTGTGTCGGGTGGTGGTGGTGGAGGGTCTTAACGACACAATTTATATATTTACGCGATCCAACCCCACAAAACCACCTCTGATGGGTGAGTGATGTGGTCGTGTGTCGGCGTGTGACGCTTCACGTGACCTTAACGTGCACATAGCCTGGTACAAGCGCTGGGGTGACGTCACTTAGTGTCGAATGGCGGTTGTTGTTGTTGTGTGTGGTGTAAGTGTGTGTGGGTTAAGGTGTGTTAAGGCTACACGGGGATCTTTGTCTCTGTATAAAGTGTAAGGTGGGGGGAGTGAGATGAGAGGGGAGTGGTAGGAGAGTGCGTGGAGGGAGTGGAGTGAGATGAGAGGGAGTGGAGTGAGATGAGTGGGGAGAGGTAGAGAGTGTGTGGAGGGAGTAGAGTGAGATGAGTGGGGAGAGGTAGGAGAGTGCGTGGAGGGGTGGAGTGAGATGAGTGGGAGAGGTAGGAGAGTGTGTGGAGGGAGTGGAGTGAGATGAGAGGGGAGAGGCAGGAGAGTGTGTGGAGGGGAGTGGAGTGAGATGAGAGGGAGAGGCAGGAGAGTGTGGGGAGTGGAGTGAGATGAGAGGGGAGAGGCAGGAGAGTGTGTGGAGGGGAGTGAGTGAGATGAGAGGGGAGAGGCAGGAGAGAGCGTGGAGGGAGTCGAGTGAGATGAGAGGGAGAGGTAGGAGAGTGCGTGGAGGGGGTGGAGTGAGATGAGAGGGGAGTGGAGTGAGATGAGAGGGGTGCTGTAGGCAAGGTCAGCTGAGGTTTATTATCTAGGGTTGGGTAAGATCCTATTAAGGTTAAATAAATATCTATTTTTCTATTGCACAATATAAAAGTCACGTTCTGTGGAATATATCAATAACATATTTAATCCTCTTATTGATTCTTTCGGTAAAGTCACGTAGAAGGGAAATAATAAAATAATAAAATTCAATTCTCACGACGTTTCGGCCACAACGCAAGCAGCCGTCCTCAGGTGAAGAACAGGTCTGTCGGAAAGACAGCGTCTGAATGAAACACCACCAGGCTTGGCAGCGTATATTTAAGCTGGGTTGGAGGGGAAGGGCGCCTTGACAAGGCGATTTGCATATCAAGATGATTTTAGCATATTTATGGAAATGCAGATATGGGATTAGTACTGCTTGTGGAATGCGTGGGAGGTGGGGTCGGTCTCAAAGTCATATTATGCCCGTGTGTGTCTCTCTCTGTGTGTCTCTCTCTGTGTCTCTCTCTGTGTGTCTCTCTCTGTGTCTCTCTCTGTGTGTCTCTGTGTTGTCTCTATGTGTGTGTCTCTCTCTCTGTGTCTCTGTGTTGTCTCTATGTGTGTCTCTCTCTGTGTCTCTCTCTGTGTTTCTCTATGTGTGTCTCTCTCTGTGTCTCTCTCTCCCCGTGTGTCTCTGTGTGTGTCTCTCTCNGTATGTCTCTGNGTCNCTCTCTCTCTGTGTGTCTCTCTCTGTGTGTCTCTGTGTGTCTCTATGTGTGTGTCTCTCTTGTGTGTCTCTCTCTGTGTGTCTCTGTGTGTCTCTCTCTGTGTGTCTCTATGTGTGTCTCTCTCTGTGTGTCTCTCTCTGTGTATCTCTCTCTGTGTCTCTCTCTGTGTGTCTCTGTGTTGTCTCTATGTGTGTGTGTCTCTCTCTGTGTGTCTCTCTCTTGTTGTCTCTCTCTGTGTGTCTTTTCTCTGTGTGTCTCTCTCTGTGTGTCTCTGTGTTGTCTCTCTCTATGTGTGTGTCTCTCTCTGTGTGTCTCTCTCTGTGTGTCTCTGTGTGTCTCTGTGTTGTTTCTATGTTGTGTGTCTCTCTCTGTGTGTCTCTCTCTGTGTGTCTCTGTCTGTGTGTCTCTCTCTGTCTCTGTGTGTCTCTGTGTGTCTCTCTGTGTGTCTCTGTGTGTCTGTGTGTCTCTCTCTGTGTCTCTCTCTGTGTCTGTGTCTCTCTCTGTGTGTCTCTGTGTCTCTGTGTGTCTCTCTGTGTGTCTCTCTCTGTGTATCTCTGTGTTTCTCTCTCTCTCTGTGTCTCTCTGTGTCTCTGTGTTGGGGGAGCTGTGTGGCTGGGTAGAGGTGGGGTGTGTGTGGTGGAATTCGTAAAAAATCCACAAAACAATCGCCCATTGTGTTGTGGAAGTCGCCACCTCTCGCACCAAGTGTCTCTCTCTGTGTGTCTCTCTTTGTGTGTTTCTGTGTGTCTCTCTCTGTGTCCCTGTGTGTCTCTGTGTGTCTCTGTGTGTGTCTCTGTGTCTTCTCTGTGTGTCTCTCTGAGTCTGTGTGTCTCTGTGTGTGTCTCTGTCTGTGTGTCTCTCTGTGTGTCTCTGTGTTTCTCTCTGTGTTTGTCTCTCTCTGTGTGTCTCTCTCTGTCTCGTGTGNCTCTCTCNGTGTCTCTGTGTCTCTCTGTCTCTCTCTGTGTCTGTGTCTCTCTCTGTCTCTCTCTGTGTGTCTCTCTCTGTGTTGTCTCTGTGTATCTCTCTCCGTGTGTCTCTCTCTCTCTGTCTCTGTGTGTCTCTCTCTGTGTGTCTCTCTCTGTGTCTCTCTCTCTCTGTGTGTCTCTGTGTTGGGGGAGCGAGCGGGGTGTGTGTGTGGGGGGGGATCGGTGTTGAATTCGTAAAACATCCACAAAACAATCGCCATTGTGTTATGGAAGTCGCCACCTCTCGTACGAAGCCCTGCCACCCCCACCTGCTCTTATCAGCCCTAAATCACCTGGGCGGAGAGATGAGGAGAGCCCAGCACAGGTGTATCTGTAGTATTGTAAATTAAGGTGGGAGACCACTTGACGGGTAGCACACTTTATTAACGCTTCAACTCTTCCTTAGCCACAATGACACGTGTGGTCAACTACAGCTCTTCCTGAGCCACAATGACACGTGTGGTCAACTACAGCTCTTCCTTAGCCCCAATGACACGTGTGGACAACTACAGCTCACCCTTAGCCACAATGACACGTGTGGACAACTACAGCTCTTCCTTAGCCACAATGACACGTGTGGACAACTACAGCTCACCCTCCTTGAGGGCAACTACAGCTCCCTTACCAATGACACGTGTGGTCAACTACAGCTCTTCCTTAGCCACAATGACACGTGTGGTCAACTACACCTAGTGCTGTGCTAGTATAACACTATACACTAGTGCTGTACTAGTATACTACACTATACACTACACTATATACTACACTATACACGTGTGTACAACTACACTNCACACTACACTA
Source organism: Lethenteron camtschaticum (assembly GCA_018977245.1). NCBI lineage: Eukaryota > Metazoa > Chordata > Hyperoartia > Petromyzontiformes > Petromyzontidae > Lethenteron > Lethenteron camtschaticum. Next base: position 71,853 of record MU249722.1, on the reverse strand, counting down.
CAACTACACTATACACTACACTATACACCACATGACACACTATACACTACACTAACACTACACTATACACTAGGCTGTACTAGTATACTACACTATACACTACACTATACATTAGTGCTGTACTAGTATACTACACTATACACTACACTATACACTACACTATACACTACACTTATACACTACACTATACACTACACTATACACTACACTATACACTAGTATACTACACTATACACTATACACTAGTGCTGTACTAGTACACTATACACTACACTATACACTACACTATACACTACACTACACACTACACTACACTATACACTACTACACTATACACACTACACTATACACACTACACTATACACTACANANTACACTACACACTACACTATACACTACACACTACACTACACACTACACTACACATTACATCATACACTACACTACACACTACACTACACATTACATCATACACTACACTATACACTGCACTATACACTACACTATACACTACACACTAGTGCTGTGCTAGTGACGAATTGCCCACGTTCTGTTTACGTGACAACCCTCACTAGTTGGCTGTGTGGGTGGTGGTGGTGGAGGGTCTTAACGACACAATTTATATATTTACGCGATCCAACCCCACAAAACCACCTCTGATGGGTGAGTGATGTGGTCGTGTGTCGGCGTGTGACGCTTCACGTGACCTTAACGTGCACATAGCCTGGTACAAGCGCTGGGGTGACGTCACTTAGTGTCGAATGGCGGTTGTTGTTGTTGTGTGTGGGTGTAAGTGTGTGTGGGTTAAGGTGTGTTAAGGCTACACGGGGGATCTTTGTCTCTGTATAAAGTGTAAGGTGGGGGGAGTGAGTGAGAGGGGAGTGGTAGGAGAGTGCGTGGAGGGGAGTGGAGTGAGATGAGAGGGGAGTGCAGGAGAGTGGTGGAGGGGAGTGGAGTGAGATGAGAGGGGAGAGGTAGGAGAGTGCGTGGAGGGGAGTGGAGTGAGATGAGGGGAGAGGTCGTGGAGGGGAGTGGAGTGAGATGAGAGGGGAGAGCGTGGAGGGGAGTGGAGTGAGATGAGAGGGGAGAGTAGGAGAGTGCGTGGAGGGGAGTGGAGTGAGATGAGAGGGAGAGGCAGGAGAGTGGTGGAGGGGGTGGAGTGAGATGAGAGGGGAGGTGGAGTGAGATGAGAGGGGAGAGGTAGGAGAGTGCGTGGAGGGAGTGAGATGAGAGGGGAGAGGTAGGAGAGAGCGTGGAGGGAAGTCCTGTACAAAACTAGCAACTACTGGCCACGACCAATGAGATTACACTGGTCAACAACAAAAACAAGTATAACCCGTAAAAACAAAGTTTTTCACTATAAATCTTTATATGCGTGGCAGCTAGAGTCCTCTCGTCCTCTGGCTTGAGATGGCTGCCACTATGGGTCAGATGATTGTCTGCCAGTATTAAGCAATTGGTAATTAAATATTTAATTTGTTTTCCCTAAACAGTGTAAAAAATTTCACGAACATTAATTGTCTGGCACAACGAGTCTGTGTGGAAAACGTCAGCTCGATTGGATCACGGGAAGTGGGTTAAAAACGACCGAAAGATTTGCACGGTCCTAAGCAAGCAAGCAAGCACTCAAGCACGCAAGCAAGCAAGCAAGCGAACTTAATATAAAGGATTTAAAAAAACTAAAACATGAACAAGAAAACATCTTGATGTTATGTTTCGATTAAAGCTTCTTTCGTGACTGCAGGGATTCATCTTCTTGGTTCTTTCGGTAAGTCACGTAGAAGGGAAATAATAAAATAATAAAAATAAAAATAATAAAATAATTCTCACGACGTTTCGCCACAACGCAAGCAGCCGTCCTCAGGTGAAGAACAGGTCTGTCGGAAAGACAGCCCCCCACCACACCACCACCCCCAGCCCCACCCCCAGTGACAATTTATTTTCGTGAAAAAAAATTCAAAATTTTTCACTTTTAGGAATTTTTTTTTCATATTTAATTTAAAATACCAATGTGATAAAGATGAAACTCTTACTCAGAAAAACATAAATGAATAATAAAATAAAACCGATGCCACGCATATAAAGGATTTATAGTGAAAAACTTTGTTTTTACGGGTTAATTTTTTATGCTATCGGCATACCCTATTTTCATTGATTTTACCCGAAATTAACTCCGTCACTTATGATTGCAAGTTGTTACGAGTCAGTGACTGCTTTAGTGTTAAAATACGGTGCTGTATTTTAGGATAGTGTGTTTATAATATCATTTTATGTAGATATCCACATTTATTTAATATTTTTCTTCCGCAGTTTTATTGAAAATTCAATATTTGATATCTCAAAAACCTGATGGGATAGACAAAAACTGATACCAGATTTGGTATCAGCACCCCCAAAATTGCATTAAAACTGTTGGAATACCTTATGCCAGAAAAAGTGTGTTGACCAGTATAATCTATCGAAATTAAAATGAATTTAAAAAAACTTGAACCGTTTCGGATAGCTACCGACTTAATTCTGCGTGGAAGCTAATCATCAAATAGTTAATTGAAGTAGGTTTTTACCCTTTTAAACTGGTACAAAACTGACACCTTTATTCAAGGCATCATGTTTGCAATAACCACAACACAAGTAGTCAAAAAAGCAAACAAAAAGATGCAACTCTGATAATGATAATCATAATATGCACTGTCCTTGAAGTTGATTGGTCCACACCCGAGACGGCTTTCTTTAGAGCCTAGTCCCCCATTTGTGTTGGACCAGATGACACCAGAAGGCGTACAACTCAAACACAGTGCAATATCAGAGTATTGAGAGCTCGGGGTAAGCATTTACACTATGAGACATCTCCTTTACCAGTGGCAAAATATTGCAGTAAGTTTTTACCCTTTTAAACTGGTACAAAACTGACACCTTTATTCAAGGCATCATGTTTGCAATAACCACAACACAAGTAGTCAAAAAAAGCAAACAAAAAGATGCAACTCTGATAATGATAATAATAATATGCACTGTCCTTGAAGTTGATTGGTCCACACCCGAGACGGCTTTCTTTAGAGCCTACTATATTTTTACACTGGTAAAAGAGATCTCATATTGTAAATAGTTAAATGTTTTAATGCGTGCCTATGAAGGGCACTATACTTCAATAGGGATTACCGTTTGCACGGCTATTTAAATACACACAATGGTTAGCAAGGACAAGATCAATAGGCCCGCATAATGCTCATGCACAATGTACATTGACTCATTAATCCATTCCCCCTACACACTTTACGCAAGAGCGCAGAAACGTGGTCACCACATCTACGCCTCTCTCTGTGAGGAACGAAACGGGTGGACTTCTCTGTCTGTCGCCTGATGAAGCTGGTTGTGATTGCTGGCGAAACGTCGTTACTCAGATTGTAAACGTTGTGGCTTGGGTCTTAAACACACAACCGGTGTGCTGTACTAGTATATAACACTATACACTACACTACTATACACTACACACACTATACACTAGTGCTGTACTGGTATACTACACTATACACTACACTATACACTACACTATACACTACACTATATACTACACTACTATACTACACTATACACTACACTATACACTAGTGCTGTACTAGTATACTACACTATACACTAGTGCTGTACTGGTATACTACACTATACACTACACTATACACTACACTATACACTACACTATATACTACACTACTATACTACACTATACACTACACTATACACTACACACTAGTGCTGTGCTAGTATACTACACTATACACTAGTGCTGTACTAGTATACTACACTATACACTACACTATATACTACACTATACACTAGTGCTGTACTAGTATACTACACTACACACTACACTACACACTACACTATACACTACACTATACACCACATGACACACTATACACTACACTATACACTACACTATACACTAGTGCTGTACTAGTATACTACACTATACACTACACTATACATTAGTGCTGTACTAGTATACTACACTATACACTACACTATACACTACACTATACACTACACTTATACACTACACTATACACTACACTATACACTACACTATACACTAGTATACTACACTATACACTATACACTAGTGCTGTACTAGTACACTATACACTACACTATACACTACACTATACACTACACTACACACTACACTACACTATACACTACACACTACACTATACACTACACACTACACTATACACACTACACTATACACTACACACTACACTATACACACTACACATCATACACATAACTACACACTACACTACACATTACATCATACACTACACTACACACTACACTACACATTACATCATACACTACACTATACACTGCACTATACACTACACTATACACTACACACTAGTGCTGTGCTAGTGACGAATTGCCCACGTTCTGTTTACGTGACAACCCTCACTAGTTGGCTGTGTTGGGTGGTGGTGGTGGAGGGTCTTAACGACACAATTTATATATTTACGCGATCCAACCCCACAAAACCACCTCTGATGGGTGAGTGATGTGGTCGTGTGTCGGCGTGTGACGCTTCACGTGACCTTAACGTGCACATAGCCTGGTACAAGCGCTGGGGTGACGTCACTTAGTGTCGAATGGCGGTTGTTGTTGTTGTGTGTGGGTGTAAGTGTGTGTGGGTTAAGGTGTGTTAAGGCTACACGGGGATCTTTGTCTCTGTATAAAGTGTAAGGTGGGGGGAGTGAGGTGAGAGGGGAGTGGTAGGAGAGTGCGTGGAGGGGAGTGGAGTGAGATGAGAGGGGAGAGGCAGGAGAGTGCGTGGAGGGAGTGGAGTGAGATGAGAGGGAGAGGTAGGAGAGTGCGTGGAGGGGAGTGGAGTGAGATGAGAGGGAGAGCGTGGAGGGGAGTGGAGTGAGATGAGAGGGAGAGCGTGGAGGGGAGTGGAGTGAGATGAGGGGGAGATGTAGGAGAGCGTGGAGGGGAGTGGAGTGAGATGAGAGGGAGAGGCAGGAGAGTGCGTGGAGGGGAGAGGGGAGTGGAGTGAGATGAGAGGGGAGAGGTAGGAGAGTGCGTGGAGCGGAGTGAGATGAGAGGGGAGAGGTAGGAGAGAGCGTGGAGGGGAGTCGAGTGAGATGAGAGGGGAGAGGTAGGAGAGTGCGTGGAGGGGGTGGAGTGAGATGAGAGGGAGTGGAGTGAGATGAGAGGGGTGCTGTAGGCAAGGGTCAGCTGAGGTTTATTATCTAGGGTTGGGTAAGATCCTATTAAGGTTAAATAAATATCTATTTTTCTATTGCACAATATAAAAGTCACGTTCTGTGGAATATATCAATAACATATTTAATCCTCTTATTGATTCTTTCGGTAAAGTCACGTAGAAGGGAAATAATAAAANTAAAACATAATAAAATACAATTCTCACGACGTTTCGGCCACAACGCAAGCAGCCGTCCTCAGGTGAAGAACAGGTCTGTCGGAAAGACAGCGTCTGAATGAAACACCACCAGGCTTGGCAGCGTATATTTAAGCTGGGTTGGAGGGGAAGGGCGCCTTGACAAAGAAATGTGCATATCAAGAGGAATTTAGCATATTTATGGGAAATGCAGATATGGATTAGTCACTACTTGTGGAATGCGTGGGAGGTGTCTCTGCCCGTGTGTGTCTCTGTGTGTCTCTCTCTGTGTCTCTCTCTGTGTGTCTCTGTGTTGTCTCTCTCTCTCTCTCTGTGTGTCTCTGTGTCTCTCTCTATGTCTCTCTCTGTGTGTCTCTGTGTCTGTCTCTCTCTGTGTCTCTCTCTGTGTGTCTCTCTGTGTGTCTCTCTCTGTGTCTCTCTCTGTGTGTCTCTGTGTTCTCTGTCTCTGTGTGTCTCTCTGTCTCTCTCTGTGTCTCTCTCTGTGTCTCTGTGTGTCTCTGTGTTGTCTCTATGTTGTGTGTTTCTCTCTGTGTGTCTCTCTCTGTGTGTCTCTCTCTGTGTGTCTCTGTGTGTCTCTCTCTGTCTCTGTGTGTCTCTCTCTGTGTGTCTCTCTCTGTGTGTCTCTCTCTGTGTCTCTCTGTGTGTGTCTCTGTGTCTCTATGTGTGTGTGTCTCTCTCTGTGTGTCTCTGTTGTCTCTCTCTGTGTGTCTTTTCTCTGTGTGTCTCTCTCTGTGTGTCTCTGTGTTGTCTCTCTCTATGTGTGTGTCTCTCTCTGTGTGTCTCTGTCTGTGTGTCTCTGTGTGTCTCTGTGTTGTTTCTATGTTGTGTGTCTCTCTCTGTGTGTCTCTGTGTGTCTCTGTCTGTGTGTCTCTCTCTGTGTATCTCTGTGTTGTCTCTGTGTGTCTGTGTGTCTCTGTGTGTCTCTCTCTGTGTGTCTCTGTGTGTCTCTGTGTCTCTCTCTGTGTGTCTCTGTGTTGTCTCTGTGTGTCTCTCTGTGTGTCTCTCTCTGTGTATCTCTGTGTTTCTGTGTCTCTCTGTGTGTCTCTCTCTGTGTATCTCTGTGTTGTCTCTCTCTCTCTCNGTGTCTCTGTGTTGGGGAGCTGTGTGGCTGGGGTAGAGGTGGGGTGTGTGTGGATGTGGAATTCGTAAAAAAATCCACAAAACAATCGCCCATTGTGTTGTGGAAGTCGCCACCTCTCGCACCAAGTGTCTCTCTCTGTGTGTCTCTCTTTGTGTGTTTCTGTGTGTCTCTCTCTGTGTCCCTGTGTGTCTCTGTGTGTCTCTGTGTGTGTCTCTGTGTTGTCTTTCTCTGTGTGTCTCTCTCTGTGTGTCTCTGTGTGTGTCGTGTGTCTCTCTCTGTGTGTCTCTCTGTGTGTCTCTGTGTTTCTCTCTGTGTGTCTCTCTCTGTGTGTCTCTCTCTGTGTCTCTGTGTGTCTCTCTCTGTGTCTCTGTGTGTCTCTCTCTGTGTCTCTCTGCGTGTCTCTGTGTCTCTCTCTGTCTCTCTCTGTGTGTCTCTCTCTGTCTGTGTGTCTCTCTCTGTGTCTCTGTGTGTCTCCTCTCTCTGTGTGTCTCTCTCTGTGTGTCTCTGTGNTCTCTCTGTGTCTCTCTGTGTGTCTCTCTCTGTGTGTCGTCTCTGTGTGTCTCTCTGTGTCTCTCTCTGTGTCTCTCTGTGTCTCTGTGTCTCTCTCTCTCTCTGTGTCTCTCTCTGTGTCTCTCTCTCTGTGTCTCTGTGTGGGGGGAGCGGGCGGTGTGTGTGTGTGGGGGGGGGATCGGTGTTGAATTCGTAAAACATCCACAAAACAATCGCCCATTGTGTTGTTGAAGTCGCCACCTCTCGTACGAAGCCCTGCCACCCCCACCTGCTCTTATCAGCCCTAAATCACCTGGGCGGAGAGATGAGGAGAGCCCAGCACAGGTGTATCTGTAGTATTGTAAATTAAGGTGAGAGACCACTTGACGGGTAGCACACTTTATTAACGCTTCAACTCTTCCTTAGCCACAATGACACGTGTGGTCAACTACAGCTCTTCCTTAGCCACAATGACACGTGTGGTCAACTACAGCTCTTCCTTAGCCACAATGACACGTGTGGTCAACTACAGCTCTTCCTTAGCCACAATGACACGTGTGGTCAACTACAGCTCTTCCTTAGCCACAATGACACGTGTGTCAACTACAGCTCTTCCTTAGCCACAATGACACGTGTGGTCAACTACAGCTCTTCCTTAGTCACAATGACACGTGTGGACAACTACAGCTCTTCCTTAGCCACAATGACACGTGTGGTCAACTACAGCTCTTTCTTAGCCACAATGACACGTGTGGACAACTACAGCTCTTTCTTAGCCACAATGACACGTGTGGTCAACTACAGCTCTTCCTGAGCCACAATGACACGTGTGGTCAACTACAGCTCTTCCTGAACCACAATGACACGTGTGGACAACTACAGCTCTTCCTGAGCCACAATGACACGTGTGGTCAACTACAGCTCTTCCTTAGCCACAATGACACGTGTGGTCAACTACAGCTCTTCCTTAGTCACAATGACACGTGTGGACAACTACAGCTCTTCCTTAGCCACAATGACACGTGTGGTCAACTACAGCTCTTTCTTAGCCACAATGACACGTGTGGACAACTACAGCTCTTTCTTAGCCACAATGACACGTGTGGTCAACTACAGCTCTTCCTGAGCCACAATGACACGTGTGGTCAACTACAGCTCTTCCTTAGCCACAATGACACGTGTGGACAACTACAGCTCTTCCTGAGCCACAATGACACGTGTGGTCAACTACAGCTCTTCCTTAGCCACAATGACACGTGTGGTCAACTACAGCTCTTCCTTAGCCACAATGACACGTGTGGTCAACTACAGCTCTTCCTTAGCCACAATGACACGTGTGGTCAACTACAGCTCGTCCTTAGCCACAATGACACGTGTGGACAACTACAGCTCTTCCTTAGCCACAATGACACGTGTGGTCAACTACAGCTCGTCCTTAGCCACAATGACACGTGTGGTCAACTACAGCTCTTCCTGAGCCACAATGACACGTGTGGTCAACTACAGCTCTTCCTGAGCCACAATGACACGTGTGGTCAACTACAGCTCTTCCTTAGCCACAACGACACGTGTGGTCAACTACAGCTCTTTCTTAGCCACAATGACACGTGTGGTCAACTACAGCTCACCCTTAGCCACAATGACACGTGTGGTCAACTACAGCTCTTCCTTAGCCACAACGACACGTGTGGACAACTACAGCTCACGCTACACGTTCCACTTGGCTACACACACACGGGCTCTCCAGCCCCGTAGCTCCCAGGGGAACTCACAGACCCACCCCAGCTTGGGTATGGGTCACGACCACTGGGTCCCGTGGCCCGGCCCTCACACGGACGTCCGGCCACGGGTCCCAGGGTCCCGCCTCTGAGCCACACAGGGTCCCCGCCCTTAGAATGACAGCGGGACTAGGGGTCTCAGGTCCCTATCTCTTCCTCCTGCGTCTTCCGTCTTCACTGGTCACCAACTCCCGAGCGCCCGCGCGCATCGCCTTTTATAGCCCTCCACTCCCGGGGAGACTGAGCCTATGCGGACGTCGATGTAAGCACCCACCCTAGTTGACCAATCACCACGCGCTGCCACACGATCCCTTTTGCCCGCGCGTGTCACCACTACATCTCCACCAATTCACCCGGCCACACACTCACACACGTGTGTGTGTGTGTTTGTCTATGGCAGTATATAGTACGGTGTAGACTCGTGTGATGTAAGAGAATAAAGTTTAGCTGGAAGCATATTATATTTTTTGCGACGTAGAATTGTAATGTATTACTTACTGTTAGTAGATCAGCTTATTGGAGAGTATATTTAGTATACTGATGATACTATGTAGTTTATACTTTAGTTGTTTACATGGTGGTTTTAGTTACTGCAGCTACATACTATTAACACTTTATTAATGCTACCCCTATCCCCTCCTTTGATGCTGCTAATCCTGCATAATGCACGGGCATAAGTAGTACTAATCACATACCTGCATTTCCCATATCCCCTCCTTTGATACTGCTAATCCTGCATAATGCACGGGCACAATGACTTTAAACCCCCGCCAAACCTCCTACGCATTTCACAAGTAGTACTAATCGCATATCTGCATTTCCATAAATATGCTAAATTCCTCTTGATATGCAAATTATTTTGTCAAGGCGCTCTTCCCCCCTCCATCCCAGCTTAAATAGTCGCTCCAAGCCTGGGGTGTGTCATTCAGACTCTGTCTCCCCGACAGACCTGTTCTCCACCTGAGGACGGCTTCTTGCGTTGTGGCCGAAACATCGTGAGAATTGTATTTTATTGTTTTATTTTTATTATTTTATTATTTCCATACCGTGTGTGGAGCGGTGGTGCAGTGGTTAGCGCTACGCTGCGCTGTGAACCCGGCTACCCGAGTTTGATTCCCGGCCAACATCAGTGGCGATTATCTGAACCGGTCCTGGGCCTCCCCTAGGTCGACTCAGCCTCAAATGAGTACCTGGTGCGGTGTGCCACTGGGGAGACAGACGGTCGGGCGTGGTGCTGGCCACCCACCCCCTCGTGTGCCGTGCCGGCCTTCGTAGGTGCTCGCTAACAGCACTTGCCCCTAGTCTGTCAAGGCTATACGGGGGATCTTTGTCTTTGGCGTGTATAACGGAGGTTGTTTGGGTGAGATCGCGTTAATGTTTAAATTGTGTCGTTAAAACCTCCACCACCACCACCCGACACAGCCAACTAGTGAGGGTTGTCACGTAAACAGCACGTGGCCAATTCGTCACTAGTACAGCACTAATGTGTAGTGTAGTGTATAGTGTAGTAGTGTATAGTGTAGTGTGTAGTGTATATAGTAGTATATAATAGTGTAGTGTATAGTGTAGTGTATAGTATAGTGTATAGTGTAGTGTATAGTGTATTGTGGTGTATAGTAGTGTATAGTGTAGTGTATAGTGTAGTGTACAGTGTAACTTAGCCACTGAATTCAGCAGTTTCACTGCCGGATTCTATTTTTTCCGCCCGAGGACGGCCGCTTGTGTTGCGATCGAAACGTCGTGATTCATTTTATTTTGCTTTATTTTATTTTTCTACTTTACCGAAAGAACCAAAGAGTGTGGATCCTGCAGTCACGAAAGCCTCAAATCGAGATTGAACTTCAAAAATAAAGTTTCAAAGACAAATGCCACGGCGTGGTCAAAGGAGTAACTTTATTTTTTAAATCCTTTATATTAAGTTCGCTTGCTTGCTTGCGTGCTTGCTTGCTTGCGTCTTCTTGGTGCTTGCTTGCGTAGGATGCAAATCTTTCAGTCGTTTTTAAACTTCCCGTGATCCAATCGAGCTGACATTTTCCACACAGACTCGTTGTGCCAGACAATTATTGTTCGTCAAAAAAATTCCCAAAATTTTACAATTTTTAGGCAAAAATGTTTATTTTACATATATTCAAATAGAACTCATTCATGGCTTTGGCTGAACGTCACAGTATAAGAGCCCAAGCGTAACCCCTCCACAGGCCGTGGGGAATAGCGCAGTTGGTAGCGCCCTCGCTTCCCATGCCAAAGGTCGCGGGATCGATCCCGCGTCCTCCAAGGCGAATATATTTTAAATCCTTTATATTAAGTTCGCTTGCTTGCTTAGGACCGTGCAAATCTTTCGCTCGTTTTTTAACCCACTTCCCGTGATCCAATCGAGCTGACATTTTGCACACAGACTCGTTGTGCGAGACAATTAATGTTCGTGAAATTTTTTTCAAAAATTTACACTGTTTAGGAAAAAAATATATCTAATTACCAATTGCTTAATACTGGCAGACAATCATCTGACCCATAGGTGGCAGCCATCTCAAGCCAGAGGACGAGAGGACTCTAGCCGCCACGCATATAAAGGATTTATAGTGAAAAACTTTGTTTTACGGTTATATCTCACACAAAGTTTCTATTTGAACGTCTCGATATGACGCCTGCTTTATTGCCAGAGAAGGATACAGCCGATTGCTTTCTTTCATAACTTTGATGTTGACATTTTAAAATAAAAGGTCCAATTTCATAGCTGCTGTAAATTGCTCTCTGATAATTGTGGTATTGGCCATGTACCGTTCATCATTTGGCGTTCTCTGATCTGACGCTGCTGAGACTAGGCCCTCAAGAAGGTTGCCCTTTGTAGGCCAATCAGTTTCAAAGACAATGCCCATCTCTATGTATATATATATAAGATTAACCCGTAAAAACAAAGTTTTTCACTATAAATCCTTTATATGCGTGGCGGCTAGAGTCCTCTCGTCCTCTGGCTTGAGATGGCTGCCACCTATGGGTCAGATGATTGCCTGCCACCATTAAGAAATTGGTAATTAAATATTTTTTATTTTTTCCTAAAAAGTGTAAAATTTTGGAAAAAAATTTCACGAAAATACATTGTCACGCACAACGAGTCTGTGTGCAAAATGTCAGCTCGATTGGATCACGGGAAGTGGGTTAAAAAACGACCGAAAGATTTGCACGGTCGTAAGCGCGCAAGCAAGCAAGTGAACTTAATATAAAGGATTTAAAAGGGAAATTTGTGAATGTGTGTGTCTGTTCAAAATGTTAAGCGTACTTCCCGACATGCAACAAACTTGAAATTTGGCATATGGCTAGCTTCCAGACAGTACACGATGCAAAAAGTATAAAAATAGACTTTTGTATTTGGGGGGGGGGGGGGCGCAATAATGGATGTAATATTTTGCACGGCAAGTGAGCGGTGACGTCACATCCGTGATGTCACCCGCACGCAGTAGCGTCACGTGGTGCGCCTGCTGACGTCACGCAGTGTGCCTGTGACGTCACGCAGTGTGCCTGCTGACGTCATGCATCCCCCCCCCACCCCCACCACCCTCTGCGTAGGCCGTGTACTAATCAAAGACAAGAATCCAAGTCCCGGGCGAAGCCGGGTAGTCAAACTCGTTTATTATAATGAGTACATTGATAATTATATTGATGTGTTCTATCATTAGACAGGGGCGGTTTCTTCATTAGGGCGATTGGGCGACGCATCACCAATGTCATTCAACCACAGAGTCACGCTAGCCGTCACTGTGCCTCTGGATATAGTCCAATCAGCGTCATGTCACGTTCTGTGGAGTACCGCCTCTTTTGGGCGATTTCACTCCGGCTGAGAATCGCCCGAGTGTTCCATAGACTTACATTCAAAGATGTTTTTTCGAACGGGGGGGGCGCTGCAATGCATTCTCTACGGCTTCCGGGAGGGCTCACACTAACGTGCTTACGTCATCATACGTAAGCACGTTTCAGTCAACAATATTATTTGTCGCCACCTAGTGGAATCTTTAATAGAAGAAACTGAGTGGATTGTAATAATAGTGAGTATAGAAACAAACAAGATGTATTATAAGAGTCACTTATTATATTGTGGTACTGGCAAAGGAGGTCTAATGATGTAGATGCTCACCCCCGAGTCCTCGTTACTTTGATAGTGCTCAAAAGAAAGCTGTCTCTGGTGTGGACCAATGAGTTTCAAGGACAATGCATAGATTCATCTTCTTGGACTGCAAGTATTGTGGTTATTGTGGTAATGTTTGCATTTGACTGCAAGTATTGTGGTCAATGAAAACATGATTCCTTGCAAAAGGTGTCAGTTTTGTTACCAGAAAAAAAGGGGGAAAAGCCCTATTAGTATTTGACGCTGTTACATACGTTGACGACATCGTCAAATGCGCTGATTCGGCACAGCCGTGAAGTGACAGAGAAGAAATAAACGCGCGGTCATCCGAAATGAAATTTCTCGCTTTGAATTCCTGACATTTAATGTTTATGGGACGCCTTGGGGGGGCGGGGGGGGGGNTGTGACACGTGGTCAGAGATGTGGGTGGGGCTGGGGGGGGGTAGGTGACACGTGGTCAGAGAAGATGAACCTGAACAGTTGACCACCCACCTACAGCAACAGCATTCGTTAAATGCTTTGAGAGGGCCCCAGGTATGTGCAGTGACACCACGGAATGCGCTGTCGGGAGAGGCGCTGGTCTCCGCGGGCCCTTTTGAGTTTCCACGCGCACAGAATGTACCCAGCGTGGCACATCTATAAATCCTTTATATGCGTGGCGGCTAGAGTCCTCTCATCCTCTGCTTGAGATGGCTGCCACCTATGGGTCAGATGATTGTCTGCCAGTATTAAGCAAATTGGTAATTAAATTTCGATTTAAAGCTTTCGTGACTGCAGGGATTCATCTTCTTGGTTCTTTCGGTAAAGTCACGTAGAAGGAAGTAATAAAATAATAAAAATAAAACATAATAAAACAATTCTCACGACGTTTCGGCCACAACGCAAGCAGCCGTCCTCAGGTGAAAACCAGGTCCGTCGAGGCGACAGAGTCTGAATGAACAGCACACGGGCTTAGAGCATATATATAAGCTGGGCGCATTGACAAAGGAATTTGCATATCAACAGGAATTTAGCATATTTATGGGAAATGCAGGAATGTAATTAGTACTGCATATGCATGTGCATTATGCAGGATTAACAGCATCAAAGGGAGCTGCAGTTACTGCTGCTGCAGAAGTTGCTGCTGCTGCTGCAGTTTCTGCTGCTGCTGGAGTTGCTGCTGCTGCTGCAGTTGCTGCTGCTGCACTTGCTGCTGCTGCACTTGCTGCTGCTGCTGCACTTGCTGCTGCTGCTCAGTAGCAACTGCAGCAGCAGCACAAGATGCAGCAGCAGCAGCAAGTGCAGCAGCAGCAGCTGCAGCAGCAGCAGCTGCAGCAGCAGCAACTGCAGCAGCAGCAGCAACTCCAGCAGCAGCAGAAACTGCAGCAGCAGCAGCTTCTGCAGCAGCAGTAACTGCAGCTCCCTTTGATGCTGTTAATCCTGCATAATGCACATGCATAGCAGTACTAATTATTCCTGCATTTCCCATAAATATGCTAAATTCCTGTTGATATGCAAATTCCTTTGTCAATGCGCCCAGCTTATATATATGCTCTAAGCCGTGTGCTGTTTCATTCAGACTCTTCGCTCGACGGCCTTTTTCACCGAGCGGCTGCTTGCGTTGTGGCCGAAACGTCGTGAGAATTGTTTTATTATGTATTTTNATTATTTNATTACTTCCCTTCTACGTGACTTTACCGAAAGAACCAAGAAGATGAATTAATATAAGTTTTCCCTAAAGAGTGTAAAATTTGGAAAAAAATTTCACGAATTAATTGCCTCGCACACGAGTCTGTGTGCAAAAGTCAGCTCGATTGGATCACGGGAATGGGTAAAAAAACGACCGAAAGATTTGCACGGTCGTAAGCAAAAGCCACGCAGAGCANGGAACTAATAAAAGGATAAAATAAACATAATAAAATAATTCTCACGACGTTTCGGCCACAACGCAAGCAGCCGTCCTCAGGTGGAGAATGGACNACTTCATCTGAGGACGGCTGCTTATTATTTTATATTTCCCTTCTACGTGACTTTACGAAAGAACCAAGAAGATGAATCCTGCAGTCACGAAAGCTTTAAATCGANACTATTTCGTGAGCAAAGTTTTCAGAAGTGCAAATCTAAACTTNGCATNNACTCGATTTGGCGTTCTCNGCGGGTTCATCTCTTGGTTCTTTCGGTAAAGTTGTATAGTGTATAGTATGTAGTGTAAGTGTAGTGTATAGTGTAGTATAGTAGNGTAGTAGATAGTATATNGGTATTGTACGTAGTAGAGTTGTGNGTATTAGTATTGTATAGTGTGAGTAGTAGTNTTATGTATGTGTGTAGTNTNTATATAGTGTAGATTGTGTGTGTATGTGGTGTATGTNGTGTAGTGTATGTAGTTAGTAGTGTAGTGTAGTGTATGTATATAGTGTAGTGTAGTAATAGTGTAGTGTGTAGTGTATGGTGTAAGTAGTATATTGTATTTTATAGTGTGTAGTGTATAGTGTATGTATTAGTGTAGTGTATNGTGTAAGTGTGTATTATGTGTATTGTATNGNGTAGTGTGTGCATAATAGTGTATAGTGTNGTAGTAGTGTAGTGTAGTNGTATATTGTATGTATAGTAGTGTAGTGTGTACAGTGTATTGTATATAGTGTAGTNTATAGTAGTGTAGTGTTAGTGTATAGTGTATAGTGTATTGTATAGTAGTGTATAGTGTATTGTATAGTAGTGTAGTGTATAGTGTNGTGTATATAGTAGTGTATAGTGTAGTGTATAGTAGTGTAGTGTTTAGTAGTATAGTGTATTGTATAGTAGTGTAGTGTAGTAGTGTACGTGGGTAGAAAATAAAATGACCCCTCCCCTCCCAGCCCCTCCGTGCACGACGGACACAATAATCCCTGTGGGCTGGTGTAACCAGGAGGTGTTCCTACCAGTAAAACTGCTTGCCATGCAGTGGATGTCGTCGAGATAATAGTTTTCATTCTTCTGATCGTTGGGGCGGACCACGGTTACCTGCTGTGGAAGTTGACGTTATCCGTCGACAAACATTGATTCAACGGAGGCGTACGTGCAGCGAATCGTTTGCCTGGTGAGAATGGAAGACGCAGCTTGTGCAAACGATATTCTAATGCCGCAACTTTTCCGACGTAACTTTTTAATCTTCTCGCTTCTTTCGGTAAAGTCACGTAGAAGGGAATAATAAATAATAAAATAAAATGCTTCTCACGACGTTTCGGCCACAACGCAAGCAGCCGTCCTCAGGTGAAGAACAGGTCTGTCAGAAAGACAGCGTCTGAATGAAGAACAGGTCTGTCGGAAAGACAGCGTCTGACACATTCAGACTGTCTTTCCGACAGACCTGTTCTCCACCTGAGGACGGCTGCTTGCGTTGTGGCCGAAACGTCGTGAGAATTATCTTATCATGTTTTATTTNCATTATTTTATTATTTCCCTTCTACGTGATGACTTTACCGAAAGAACCAAGAAGATGAATCCCTGCATAATATCGTATCCTGTTTTATTATTATTTTATTATTTCCCTTCTACGTGATGACTTTACTGAAAGAACCAAGAAGATGAATCCCTGCAGTCACGAAAGAAGCTTTCGATCTCAGACGTAGCTTTTCTTAAGCGAGATGGAACGAAATAAAAACGCGCACAAGCGTCGTGATATAAAATGAGGACGTGACCCCGTTCAAGGCACTCCTCTCTGCTTAGGGACTCTGGTGACACCCGAGGTCGGATTAGACTCGTGTCGCTGCCTTCAGAGGTGACGTGCTATGCTACATCGCTGCCGCTGCTGATAGCGACTGGAGGTGAATAAGCAGTTGGTCACCCTCGTCTTGCGTGGCTACTGCTGCTGCTCCTGCCGCTGCTACTGCTGCTGCCGCTGCTGATAGCAACCGGAGGTGAATAAGCAGTTGGTCACCCTCCGTCTACTGCTGCTACTGCTGCTGCTACTGCTGCTGATAGCAACCGGAGGTGAATAGGCAGTTGGTCACCCTCCGTCTACTGCTGCTACTGCTGCTGCTGCTACTGCTGCTGATAGCAACCGGAGGTGAATAGGCAGTTGGTCACCCTCCGTCTACTGCTGCTGCTACTGCTGCTACTGCTGCTGCTACTGCTCTACTGCTGCTACTGCTGCTACTACTCTGCTGCTGCTACTGCTGTTACTCAACCATCAACCACTCACTCACTCAACCACCCACTCACTCACCACCCACTCACTCAACCCNCTACTCAACCACTCGCTCACCCACTCAACCACCCACTCACTCACCCACTTACCAACCACTCACTCACTCACTCACCCACCCACCCACTCACCCACTCACCCACCCACCCAGCCCCTCACCCACCCACCCACTCACCNACTCACTCACTCACCCACTCACCCACCACCNACTCACCACCACTCACCCACCCACCCCCTCACTTACCCATCCACTCACCACCCACTCACCCACCCACTCACCCACCCACCCACTCACCACCNCCCATTCACCTCAACCACTCACCCACACTCACTCACTACACCACCACTATCCACTCNCCACTCACCCACCCACCCACCACCCATCACCCACCCACTCACCACCACCCCCCATCACCCACCACTCACCACCCACCCACTCAACCACCCACTCACCCACTCACCACCCACTCACCACCCACCCACCCACTCACCCACCACCACCCACTCACCGACTTCACCCACCCACTCACCCACCCACCCACTCACCCACCCACCCACTCAACCACCACCCACCCACTCACTCACCCACCACTCACTCACCCACCCACCCACCCACTCACTCACTCACCCACCCACTCACCCACCCACTCACCCACTCACCCACCCACTCACCCACTCACCTACTCACCCACCCACCCACTCACACCCCACCCACCCACTCACCCACCCACACACTCACCCACCACTCAACCCACTCACTCACCCACCNACTCACTCACCACCGACTCACCACCCACCCACTCACTCACCCACTCACCCACTCACTAACTCAGCCACTCACTCACCCACTCACCCACCCACCCACCTCACCCACCCACCCACTCACCCACTCACCCACCCACTCACCCACTCACTCACCCACCCCCCCTCTCACTCACCACCACTCACCTCACTCACCCACCCACTCACTACTCACCCACCCACTCACCCACCCACTCACCCACTCACCCACCCACTCACCACTCAACCACCCACTCACCCATTCACCCACCCACTCACCACTCACCCACCCACCNACTCACTCACCCACCCACTCACCACCACTCACTCAACCACTCACTAATCCACCCACCCACTCACCACTCACTCACCCACTCACTCACCCACCCACCNACTCACCACCGACTCANCCACACTCACCCACCACTNACTCACCCACCNACTCACTCACCCACCCACCCACCCACTCACCCACCCACCCACCCCACGTCACTCACCACTCACCCACTCACCCACCCACCACCCTACTCACTCACCACTCACCCACCCACTCACCCACTTCCCTCACCCACTCACTCACACCNACTCACTCACCCACCCACCCACTCACCCATTACCACCCACCCACTCACCCACTCACCACCCACCCACTCACCCACCACCACTCACCCACTCACCCACCCACTCACCCACCCACCCACTCACCCACTCACCACTCACTCACCCACCGACCCACTCACCCACTCACCACCCACCACTCACTCACTCACTCACACCACTCACCACCCATCACCCACTCACCCACCCACCCACTCACTCACCCACCCACTCACCCACCCACTCACCACTTCTGTGTACCTATAGATCAATATAAGTGTCACATGGAAGCCGAGCCCAGGTTCAACTTTGAGTGTGGGTGGGTCTGTGTGTGCGTGCCGTACGATCGGAACTTCGTTTGGACCGTGCGTAGCCGGCCGCACTAGTCGGAGGTGCGGGGGGGACAACAGACTGAACACAACAACAGCAGCAGCAGCAGTTCTGAAGAAATTCGTTTTCAATTTAGTGTAGTGGTGTAGTGTATAGTGTAGTGTATAGTAGTAGTAGTGTATAGTAGTGNGTAGTAGTGTAGTGTATAGTGTAGTGTATAGTGTAGTGTAGTGTATAGTGTAGTGTAGTGTATAGTGTAGTGTATAGTAGTNGTGGTGTAGTGTATAGTGTAGTGAGTAGTGTAGTGTATAGTGTAGTATATAGTGTAGTGTATAGTAGNGTAGTGTATAGTGTAGTGTTCGTAGTGTATAGTGTAGTATGTAGTGTAGTGTATAGTGTAGTGTGTAGTGTAGTAGTGTAGTGTAGTATATAGTGTAGTGTATAGTGTAGTGTGTAGTATGTGTGTAGTATAGTGTAGTAGTGTAGTGTATAGTGTAGTATGTAGTATANTGTGTAGTGTATAGTAGTGTAGTGTATAGTAGTGTAGTAGTGTATAGTGTAGTATAGTAGTGTAGTGTGTATAGTGTGTGTAGTGTGTATAGTGTAATAGTGTAGTGTAAGTAGTGTAGTATACAGTGTATAGTGTAGTGTATAGTAGTGTAGTATATAGTGTAGTGTATAGTAGTGATTAGTAGTGTAGTGTATAGTAGTGTATAGTGTAGTGTATAGTAGTGTAGTGTATAGTGTAGTATATAGTGTAGTGTATAGTAGTGTAGTGTATAGTGTAGTATATAGTGTAGTGTAGTATAGTAATGTAGTATATAGTGCAGTGTAAGTTAAACTTCTTTGCACCATACAGCCAACCCTGTAATCGGTTGCATCGGGCACCAAAGAGGTTCACGTCGCCACGTCAAGCCGTGACATTACCGCGCAGTTCGCCGACGCCAGCAGTTCTGACAAAAAGAAAAAAAACCAGTGGAAAGATTTGTTTTTAATGTATATATTTATATATATAGAAGGTAGGTGGGGGTGGCTTGGTGTGGGGGAGGTGCCCCCCCCCACGATACTGTACAAGTTAGTGACAATGTGATGAGGATGATGATGATGATGATGCAGCCAATTCGTTGAGTATCATTTGGTGTCAAATCGTTGGTAGAAGTGAAGTCTCTCGCACCGTCCGTGGCCAGACGCGATGATCGGAGATGCGGGGAGCGGATAAGAAACTGAACACAGAACGAGCAGCATGTCAAGAGATGCGTCTTAGTGTAGTGTAGTGTGTAGTGTAGTGTGTAGTGTAGTGTATAGTAGTGTAGTGTGTAGTGTAGTGTATAGTAGNGTAGTGTATAGTGTGTAGTGTATAGTGTATATAGTGTGTAGTGTATAGTAGTGTGGTGTAGTGTATAGTGTAGTATAGTGTGTAGTGTATAGTATAGTGTGTAGTGTATAGTGTGGTGTAGTGTATAGTGTAGTATAGTGTGTAGTGTATAGTGTAGTGTNTAGTGTAGTAGTGTAGTGNAGTGTATAGTGTAATGTATAGTGTAGTATAGTGTGTAGTGTATAGTGTAGTATAGTGTGTAGTGTATNGTATAGTGTGGTAGTGTATAGTGTAGTAGTGTAGTGTAGTGTAGTATAGTAGTNTAGTGTGTAGTGTATAGTGTGCAGTGTATAGTGTAGTATATAGTGTAGTGTAGTGTATAGTGTAGTGNATAGTGTATAGTGTAGTGTAGTGTATATAGTGTAGTGTAGTGTATAGTAGTATAGTAGTGTGTAGTGTAGTTGTAGTAGTGTATAGTGTAGTGTATAGTGTAGTGTATAGTGTAGTATAGTGTGTAGTGTAGTGTAGTATAGTGTAGTATAGTGTGTAGTGTATAGTGTAGTGTATAGTAGTCTATACTACGGGGGGGGNCAGGGGTAACAGAGAAGACAGCAGGGAGCTTGTGGAGCTTATTGAAGTGCACGCGGCTCGAGACAGGAATGGCGTTGCACCGTGATCCCGTGGGTTTGTGCCACTGCCGCTGATAAATCATGGGTGTTGTGAGCGCCTGAGTCGTCTTGGTAGGAGACACTTGTGAAGCTGTGCTTTGGTTCTTTCGGTAAAGTCACGTATAAGGAAAAAATAATAAATTATATAATAGCATACTACGTTTCGATTGCAACACAAGCAATCATCATTGGGTATAAATGAAATAGCGACATAGAATCTAACCAGAAAAAACTATAGACAGACATGTAAGCAGACAGATATCACCAAGATACACAGAGAGAGAGTAACACAGGTACAGAGAGGGGTGATCGTCTCTGTGGGGTGGCCTTAAATAGACAGAGGGGGCGGAGGCAGCGAGATGGAGGGGTTAGAGACAACATTTACATGTCAATGAGTACAACAAAAAGGAGTGAGCGGGCTTAGGGGGAGAAAGAAACACACTGAAATTAAATAACCTAGCAAAGTATCGAAATGTGTATCTTGATGATATCTGTCCGCTTATATGTATGTCTATAATTTTTTCTGGTTAGATTTTATGTCGCTATTTCATTACACCAGATGATGATGATTGCTTGTGTTGCAATCAAAACGTCGTCGTATGCTATTATTTAATTTATTATTTTTCTTTATACGTGACTTTACCGAAAGAACCAAAGAATAATTTCTGCAGTCACGAAAGCTCCAAAGTTAAGACTTGTGAAGCTGTTTTGAGTGTTGCCAGGGTAAAGGCCCACAATGCGCTGGGATCTTAATTTTTCTTTGTTTTTTCTCAGAAGCGACACTCTCGCCCATCACAAGTGATAGGTCAACGTCAAGAGGCTTTTCGTCATTGTGTAGACATTTGTAGCAGTCAAACACTCTGAACACGTAACCACGCGGAGAGAGAGAGAGAGACGCAGACTTCAAATGTACAGCAGCAGGCGTCAGGGTCGGGATAGAACCCACGACCTCCTTTATACCAGGCGAGGTAGTTAACATCTCCTAGCCACCGTGATGATGATGAGGAGAGAGACGCAAATATACAGCAGCAGGCGTCAGGGTCGGGATGGAACCCATGACCTCCTGTATACCAGGCGAGGTAGTTAACATCTCCTAGCCACCGTGATGATGACGAGAGAAACGCAAACTCCAAATATACAGCAGCAGGCGTCAGGGTCGGGATTGAACCCACGACCTCCTGTACACCAGGCGAGGTAGTTAACATCTCCCCACCGTGATGATGATGAGAGAGATGCAAACTCCAAATATACAGCAGCAGGCGTCAGGGTCGGGATGGAACCCACGACCTCCTGTACACCAGGCGAGGTAGTCAACATCTTGCCACTGCGAGACGTACAGACACGTACACGGCCATCATGTCTCCCCCCCTCCCCTCCCTTCCCGTGCTCACCGGGGCCCGGCGGTGACGAGTGAAGTCGCCGCCACCACCGCCACCACCGCCAACCGCCACTACCGCCACCACCACCGCCACTACCGCCGCCACCGCCACTACAACCGCCACTACCACCACCACCGCCACCACCGCCACCACCGCCACCACCACCGCCACCACCGCCACCCCGTGATGATGCGCGCTGTGGCCACGGCCGCTGTGCGGCCCGGTGCCCCGTGCCCGCCACCTGGCCCTGGTGCTCACCTGGGGCGGCCACGGCCGTGGCGGGTCTCTACTACGTGGTGGGGCCTGGGGGCCGGCGGGAGGGAGGNCGCGCCACCCTGCCCACACAACCCCCCACACTTGAGTGAGTCGCACACTCCACTACTACAACACTACCCCCACTACCCACCACCACTACCACCCACTACCACTACCCATCACCACTACCACCCACTACCCACCACCACTACCACCCACTACCACTACCCATCACCACTACCACCCACTACCCACCACCACTACCACCACCCCTACCCACCACCACTACCACCACCTGTTACCCACCACCACTACCCACTACCACCACCCACATCCACCACCCACCACCACCCACCATCCACCACCCCCCCACCACCACCACCCCCACCACCACCACCCACCCCACCACCACCACCCACCCCACCATCACCCCACCACCACCCACCACCCCACCGTCCACCACCCCCCCACCACCACTACCCACCACCCCCCACCACCACCACCGTCCACCACCCCCCACCTGTTCATCTCCTCTCAGCGATATCCCATGATCCTCTCCGTTCATCTCTCAGCGATTTCCCATGATCCTCTCCGTGTTTGTCGCCCCCCTCAGCGATATCCCATGAGCCTCTCTGTTCATCTCTCAGCGATATCCCATGAGCCTCTCTGTTCATCTCTCAGTGATATCCCATGAGCCTCTCTGTTGGTCTCCTCTCAGCGATATCCCATGAGCCTCTCTGTTCATCTCTCAGCGATATCCCATGAGCCTCTCTGTTGGTCTCCTCTCAGCGATATCCCATGAGCCTCTCTGTTCATCTCCTTCAGTGATATCCCATGAGCCTCTCTGTTCATCTCCTCTCAGTGATATCCCATGAGCCTCTCGTTCATCCCTCTCAGCGATATCCCATGAGCCTCTCTGTTCATCTCCTCTCAGCGATATCCATAGCCTCTCTTTCTCCTCTCAGTGATATCCCATGAGCCTCTCTGTTCATCTCCTCTCAGTGATATCCCATGAGCCTCTCTGTTCATCTCCTCTCAGCGATATCCCATGAGCCTCTCTGTTCATCTCCTCTCAGTGATATCCCATGAGCCTCTCTGTTCATCTCCTCTCAGCGATATCCCATGAGCCTCTCTGTTCATCTCCTCTCAGCGATATCCCATGAGCCTCTCTGTTCATCTCCTCTCAGTGATATCCCATGAGCCTCTCTGTTCATCTCCTCTCAGTGATATCCCATGAGCCTCTCTGTTCATCTCCTCTCAGCGATATCCCATGAGCCTCTCTGTTCATCTCCTCTCAGCGATATCCCATGAGCCTCTCTGTTCATCTCCTCTCAGCGATATCCCATGAGCCTCTCTGTTCATCTCCTCTCAGCGATATCCCATGAGCCTTTCTGTTCATCTCCTCTGAGCAATATCCCATGAGCCTCTCTGTTGGTCTCCTCTCAGCGATATCCCATGAGCCTCTCTGTTCATCTCCTCTCAGTGATATCCCATGAGCCTCTCTGTTCATCTCCTCTGAGCAATATCCCATGATCCTCTCTGTTCATCTCTCAGCGATATCCCATGAGCCTCTCTGTTCATCTTCTCTCGGCGATATCCCATGAGCCTCTCTGTTCATCTCCTCTCAGCGATATCCCATGAGCCTCTCTGTTCATCTTCTCTCGGCGATATCCCATAATCCTCTCTGTTCATCTTCTCTCAGCGATATCCCATGAGCCTTTCCGTTCATCTCGTCTCGGCGATTTCCCATGATCCTCTCCGTGTGTGCCGCCCCCCTCAGCGATTTCCCATGATCCTCTCTGTTCATCTCCTCTCAGGATATCCCATGAGCCTCTCTGTTCATCTCTCAGCGATTTCCCATGAGCCTCTCCGTGTGTGCCGCCCCCCTTCCCCCCCGCCCCCCCAATCCTCGCAGTGGGCAAGCTGGCGCTGTCTTTCCCGAGCGGCCTCACGCTGGCGCAGGTGGCGGCCTCCAACCGGGCCGTGTCGAGGGGCGGCCGGTCGCGTCCGTCGGCGTGCGCCGCTCGCCAGCGCGTGGCCGTGCTGGTGCCGCACCGCAACCGCGAGGCCACCTGGTGCACCTGCTCAACAGCCTGCACCCGCTGCTGCAGCGCCAGCAGCTCGACTACGCAATCTACGTGGTGCACCAGGTGAGGGCGGTGGGGGGCTGGTGGNCGGGTAGTGGCAATCGTAGCGGTTCGGGNTAATACTCAACCTCACCCACCACTACAGTAGTGGGACATTGCCAACTTAAACCCAGAACCCCCCCTCTTTAACGCCCCCCCCCCCACTGCTTTCCCCCTCCTCCACCCCCTTTGCCCCCACCCACGATCGTTCCCCCCCCCTCTCCCTCTTCCCCCCCTCTCACCCCACTCTCCCCCACCCTTACCCCTCTCTCCCCCTTCACCCCGACTCCCACCCCCCCCCCTTCCCAAACCCCCCACACCCCCCCCCCACCCCCTTTGCCCCCACCCTCGATCGTTCCCCTCTCCCCCCCCCCTCTCCCTCTTCCCCCCCTCTTCCCCCCTCTCCCTCCCCCTCTCACCCCACTCTCCCCCCACCTTACCCCTCTCTCCCCCTTCCCCCCTTCCCCCCCACCCCCCCCCCACTCCCCTCCCCCGCCTCCCCCTTCCCCCCCCCAGGCGGGCACAGCGATGTTCAACCGCGCCAAGCTGCTCAATGTGGGCTTCCTGGAGGCGCTGTCGGAGGCGCCATGGACTGCGTCGTCCTGCACGACGTCGACCTCATCCCCGAGGACGACCGCAACTTCTACGGCTGCGGCAGTCAACCTCGTCACCTCGCCGTGGGGAGGAACTTCACAAAGTACCAGTGAGTGGGACTCTCACACACACACTCACTCACCTACTCACCCACCTACTCACCCACACACTCACTCACTCACCTACTCACCCAGCCACCCAGCCACCCACCTACTCACCCACTCACCCACCCGTCACCCACTCAGCCACTCTCCCACCCAGCCACCCAGCCACCCACCTACTCACCCACTCACCCACCCCGTCACCCACTCAGCCACTCTCCCACCCAGCCACCCAGCCACCCACCTACTCACCCACTCACCCACCTACTCACCCACACACTCACCCACCTACTCACCCACCCACCTACTCANCACCTACTCACCCAGCAACCTCGCACCTCGCCATGGGGAGGAACTTCACAAGTACCAGTGAGCCACTCACCCACACACTCACTCACCACCACCCACCACTCACCACTCACCCACACACTCACTCACACACTCACCCACTCACTCACCTACTCACCCACTCACTCACCACTCACACACCTACTCACCACTCACCCACCACTCACTCACCTACTCACCTACTCACCTACTCACTCACTCACTCACCACTCACCTACTCACCCAGCCACTCACCACTCACCACACACTCATCACCTACTCACGCACTCATCCACCTACTCACCCACACACTCACTCACACACTCACCACTCACCACTCACTCACTCACTCACCTACTCAGCCACTCTCCCACCCAGCCACCCAGCCACCCACCTACTCACCCACTCACCCACCCCGTCACCCACTCAGCCACTCTCCCACCCAGCCACCCACCTACTCACCCACTCACCCACCTACTCACCCACACACTCACTCACNCACTCACCACCACCCACACACTCACCTNACTCACCTCGCCATGGGGAGGAACTCACCTACTCACCACACACTCACTCACTCACCTACTCACCACTCCCCACCCACCACCCACCACCCACCTACTCACCCACTCACCCACCCTCACCCACTCACCACTCTCCCACCCAGCCACCCACCTACTCACCCACTCACCCACCTACTCACTCACCACCTACTCACCCACACACTCACTCACCCACCCACTCACCCACCTACTCACCACACACTCACCCACCACTCACCCACCCACCCACCTACTCACCCAGCCAACTCCCACTCCCAACCACAGACCATACTCTCACTCACACACACACTCACTCACCTACTCACCACTCACCCACCACTCACCCTCACCCACACACTCACTCACCACCACTCACCACTCACCCACCTACTCACCCACACACTCACCTACTCACCCACTCATCCACCCACCACCCACCCACCACCCACCCACCCACCACACACCCACCACCCACCACCCACCCACACACCACTCACCTACTCACCCACCCACCACCCACCCACCCACTTACCCACCTACTCACCACCTACTCACCCACACACTCACTCACCTACTCACCCACTCATCCACCCAGCCACCCACCCAGCCACCCACCCACACAGCCACTCACCTACTCACCCACCCAGCACCCACCCACCCACTTACCCACCTACTCACCCACCTACTCACCCACACACTCACTCACCTACTCACCCCACCTACTCACCCACACACTCACTCACCTACTCACCCTCTCACCCACCCAGCCACCCAGCCAGGGGTTGAGCACAACCACCACTACTACCACCACCGCCACCACCATCGTCACCACGCCTGCCACTGCCACAACCACCGCCACCATCACAGCCACCACCATCATCGTCACACCACCGCCACCACCACCGCCACCACCACCGCCACCACCACCGCCACCACCACCATCACCACCCCACCACCACCACCACCCCTACCACCACCACCACCACCCCCACCACCCCCACCACCACACCACCACCAGCCACCGCCACCACCACCACCACCCCACNACCACCACCACCACCCCTACCGCCCCACCACCACCACCACCGCCACCACTCCACCCCTACCACCACAACCGCCACCACCACCCCTACCACCACTACCACCACCACCCCCACTGCCACCACCACCACCACCCCTACCACCACCACCACCGCCACCACCATCGTCACCACCACCACCAGCACCACCACCACCACCGCCACCATCGTCACCACCACCACCACCGCCACCAGCGCCACCACCACCACCACCACCCCTACCACCACCACCACCACCACCACCAGCGCCGCTGCCCCCGTGACGTCGCGTGCTGCCGTGTGCCCAGGCTGCGCTACAAGGGCTACTTTGGCGGCGTGTCGGCCATGACGGTGCAGCAGTTCCGGCTCGTCAACGGCTTCTCCAACCGCTTCTGGGGGTGGGGAGGCGAGGACGACGACCTCCGCCTCAGGTGCAGCTCCATGCTGGGGCACCTCCACGATGGGCCCTCCGCGATGGGGCCTCTCCGCGATGGGCCCCTCCGCGATGGGCCCTCCGCGCTGGTGCAGCTCCACGCTGGGGCTCCTCCGCGATGGGGCTCCTCCACGATGGGCCTCTCCGCGCTTGTCTCCCCCCGTTGTCCACCCCCGTTGTCCACCCCCCGTTGTCCACCCCATGTTGTCCACCCCGTTGTCCACCCCCCGTTGTCCACCCCCCGTTGTCCACCCCCGTTGTCCACCCCCGTTGTCCACCCCCATGTTGTCCACCCCCGTTATCCACCCCCGTTATCCACCCCCGTTGTCCACCCCCATTGTCCACCCCCCGTTGTCCACCCCCGTTGTCCACCCCCCATTGTCCACCCCCATGTTGTCCACCCCCATGTTGTCCACCCCCGTTATCCACCCCCGTTGTCCACCCCGTGTTGTCCACCCCCGTTGTCCACCCCCAGTTGTCCACCCCCCGTTGTCCACCCCCTGGTTGTCCACCCCCATGTTGTCCACCCCGATTGTCTTCACCCTCCGGCAGGGTGGAGCACACGAACATGACGATCTCTGTCTCCCTCCCGTGTCTCCGCCCCATCTCCCCCCGACCCGGTTGTCCACCCCCCACCCCTCCCCCATCTACCCGGTTGTCCACCCTTCCCGCCGGGGCAGGGTGGAGCACATGAACATGACGATTTCCCGCCCGCCCGCCGCGGTGGCGCGCTACACCATGATCTTCCACTCGCGGAACGAGGACGGGAACAAGGTCAACCAGAATCGGTGCGTCGCTCGCCCGGGGGGTCACAGGGTCAAGGGCACGTGGGGGGGGTTAGGGGTCGAGGTCACGGGGGCAATGTCACGGGGGGGTAGAGGTCGCAGGGGTGGAGCAAGGTCGCAGACTCACCCACTCACTCACCCACTCACTCACCCACTCACTCATCCACCCACTCACTCACCCACCCACTCATCCACCCACTCACCCACTCACTCACCCACTCACTCACCCACTTACCCACCCACTCACCCACTTACATCACCCACTCACCCACTTACCCACCCACTCACTCACCCACTACCCACTCACTCACCACTCACCCACTCACCCAGCCACTCACTCACCCACCNACCACTCACTCACCACCCACCCACTCACCCACCCACTCACTCACCACCACCCACTCACTCACCACTCACCCAGCCACTCACCCACTTACCCACCCACTCGTCCACTTACCCACTCACTCATCCAGACACTCACTCAACACCACGGCGCTTGTGCCAGGACCTTTCCCGGCCACTGAGGAGTGAGATGCCCCTGTAGTTGTTACAGTCTGTGCGGTCCCCTTCTTAAAGAGGGGACCACGGGCATCCTTCCAGTCCTGCGGAACCCGTCCAGTGGTCCAGACTGTTGTTATGATGTCATATACAGTCTGTGCACAAACGCCACCCTCCCTCAGCATTTCGCTTGGGAGATCATCTCTGACCGGTGCCTTCCCTGGTCTCAGACTCCGGATCGCCTTCAGTACTTCCTCAACAGATGGCACCTCAGCCAGCCACTCACAGGGGTGAATTCTTCCTCAATATTTGAGGCACCGCAGCCTCAGCAGGGTCATCCCCACTTTGTGCCACGATGTTTTCCTGGCTGAGGGATTTCCCCTCCCCCAGGACCTCGCAGAAATGCTCAAAAAATCTGCAAACCTGTTCCTGGGGTCGGAGATTGGATCACTGTTATTTCCCCTAATTATGGTAATAGGTGTGGCGCTGCAGGTTACTTTTTTATGGAATTAAAGAGCGATTTGTGATGCGGGCCACTGAGGCAGACTCCATCTCCTCAGCAACCCGCGACCACCACCCATCCTTGCAGCGCCTCACGCTCTCCGAACCTCCGAGCGAAGGCTGCGGTAAGCCTCATTCTCTGACATGGGATGCTGTAGCCGATGAGTGGGCCTGTCGCTTTTTCTCAGCCAGCCTGAACACCTCCTCTGTCAGCCAGGGTCTCTGGGAGGTCTGGACCGCGTACCCAAAGCAGCCATTGCAGCTGCATGAGCCACAGTCCTAAACTCCCCTCGACATCAGGAGGAGTGGGGACGATGCCAACCCCAGCCGCAAGCGATGATGAAATTCTCGCTGGAAACTTTCATCAGCAAGCTGAGACCAAGCCACTATGGGTTTGAATGGAGTCCTGGTGTACACCCACCACCGGAGTGAAAGAATGGCAGGCGCATCTTAAAAATGACAAGTCGATGGTCAGAGGGCAAATCAGCTCCACGGTAGGTCCTGGTGTCAAGGACATAGGCTCGCACCCGCTGTTCCGTCACTATGTAGTCCAGCAGATGTTCTTGCTTGGACCGGCATGCATCCATGATGTTGTGTGGATGCACGATGCCGAACAGCGTGTTGGTAATTACAAGCCCATGGGCTGCACACAAATCTAGCAGCCTCCTACCGTTGTTTTTAAGCTGATTTGGCCCATGCCTTCCAATCACTCCAGACCAGGTGCCAGCATCATGACCAACTCGGGCATTAAAGTCACCCAACAGGATGACTCTGTCCGAGTGGCCACTTTAGCCAGCACCTGTGATAGTCATAGAAGGCATCTGACTCATCGGCCTTGCTGCATCCCTCCACGGATGTTCGTCTTCGGTGGGGCATAAGTAACCACGACCACCACTCCTCGCCTCTGGTTGATGGAAGGCGAGCCCAAAGTATCCTGGGGCTTACAGCTTCCCACACCTCACCGCCACGCTCCCATCATTATTTTGTTCAGAAGAAGAGCCACTCTCTGTTGTTTGCAGTCTCCTGCCCGAGTAGAGGTCTGTCCACCCCTCATGGTGGCAGGACCCAGAGCCGGTCCACCGGACCTCCTGAATGCCACAGAGATCCAGGCGGTACCGGTCCAGATCTCAACAGAGGAGTGGCAGCCTCTCCTCCGCAGTGAGCGTTCGAACATTCCACGTGGCCACACGAAGTGGCTTTTTGTTGTTTCTGGATGAGCCCCGAGGGTAAGGATTCAGTCTCCTGGCTCCGCCAAATTGGGTTTGGTCAGGAGACGTCATAGATGCATGTCCCCCCGGGGCCTCTGGCACAAGCTTCGTTTGATATTTTTTTCCGTGTATTTATTTGAAGGTGGAGGGTTAGCAGCCCCTCGCAGCCACCCAGAGCCCCAATTTTTGGCCGCTGTGGTGGCTACAAACGCTATGAGGGGAATGGCCAATCGAAGTTGGCCCTCCCCTCAAGGATTTGCTCACCACAGCGTTACTGTCCGGCACCAGTGAGGAGGTAGGGGTTGTTTTGCTCACTCACCAACTCACTCATCCAGCCACCAACTCACTCACCCACTCGCCCACTCAATCATCCACTCACTCATCCACTCACCTACTCACCCACTCACTCATCCAGCCACCACTCACTCACTCACCACTCACTCATCCAGCCACCAACTCACTCACCCACTCACTCACTCACCCACTCACTCATCCACTCACCATCCAGCCACCAACTCACTCACCCACTCACCTACTCACTCACCACTTACTCATCCACTCACCCACCCACCCACTCACCCACCCACTCACCCACCCACTCACTCACCCACTCACTCATCCAGCCACCAACTCACTCACTCACCCACTCACTCTCACCCACTCACTCACCCACTCACTCACTCACCCACCCACTCACCACCACCCACCCACCCACCCACTCACCCACCCACCCACTCACCCACTCACCCACCACTCACCACTCACCCACCCACCCACTCACCCATCCACTCACCCACTCACTCACTCACCCACTAACTCACTCACACCACCCACCACTCACCCACTCACCCACTCACCCACCCACCCACTCANCCACTCACCCACCACCCCACTCACTCACTCACCACCACTCTCACCCACCCACCCACTCACCCACTCACCNACCCACTCACCCACTCACTCACGGGGGATCTCGTTGGATCAGTTCCTGTAACATTGCGTGGCCGTGGAACGGTGGAGGGGGNATGGAGTGGGGTGCAGGGGGGGGTGCAGGGGGGAGTGCAGGGGGGGGGTGCAGGGGGGTGGGTGCAGGGGGGGGGCAGGGGGGGGCAGGGGGGGGGCAGGGGGGTGAAGGGGGGTGAAGGGGGGGCCGTCTGGTTGTCGAGAGACGCGGGGAGAGACGTCTCCTCCTCATCACAATCCGCCCTCGGCCGCGTTCCAACCCTGGGTTTGATGTCACCGGTAGCGCTGGGAGCGGTGGGTGGGGTGGGGTAGTGGGGGGGGGGTAGTGGGGGGGNTAGTGGGGG
The DNA here is from genome assembly GCA_018977245.1 of Lethenteron camtschaticum. Lineage (NCBI taxonomy): Eukaryota > Metazoa > Chordata > Hyperoartia > Petromyzontiformes > Petromyzontidae > Lethenteron > Lethenteron camtschaticum. The sequence continues at coordinate 40,003 of MU249722.1, read as the reverse complement.
GCTCAAGGCTGCCAGGTCATCCTAAAAAGAAAGACAAAGATCCCCCGTGTAGCCTTAACAGACTGCAGGGGCAAGTGCTGTTAGCGAGTAGCAGCAGCTATGAACACACAAAGACAAAGATCCCCGTGTAACCTTAACAGACTGCAGGGGCAAGTGCTGTTAGCGAGTAGCAGCAGCACCTATGAAGACACAAAGACAAAGATCCCCCGTGTAGCCTCAACAGACTGTTGGGCAAGTGCTGTTAGCCAGCACCACACAAAGACAAAGATCCCCGTGTAGCCTCAACAGACTGCAGGGGCAAGTGCTGTTAGCGAGTAGCAGCACCTATAGCACACAAAGACAAAGATCCCCCGTGTAGCCTCAACAGACTGTTGGGGCAAGTGCTGTTAGCAAGTAGCAGCAGCACCTATGAACGCACAAAGACAAAGATCCCCCGTGTAGCCTCAACAGACTGCAGGGGCAAGTGCTGTTAGCGAGTAGCAGCACCCGCCCGGCCGCCTTTGTCTCCCCCGATCGGCGATGTGTTTACCGCTCGCCACGGCACCGGTTGCTCACTTTAGGCTGAGTCGATCCGGGGGAGGGGTTTGGTTTGACCCGCGAGAGGGGATCAAAGCCGGGTGGCGGCTCCGCGTTCGTGGTGCGCTGACCACTGCACCACCGCTCCCCACAGCACAACGCTGATGTTGGTGTGTGTGGTGTGTGTGTGGTGTGTGTGCTGTGTAGGTGTGTGTGTGTAGGGTGTGTGTCTGTGTGTGTGTGTGGTGTTTGTGTGGTGTGTGTGTGTGTGTAGGCGTGTGTGTGTGTGTGTGTGGTGTGTGTTTTGTGTGTGTGTGGTGTGTGTGGTGTATGTGTGTGTGGTGTGTGTGTGTGTGTGTGNGTGTGTGTGTGGTGTGTGTGTGTGTGGTGTGTGTGTGTGTGTGTGGTGTGTGTGTGGTGTGTGTGTGTGCTGTGTGTGTGCGGTGTGTGTGGTGTGTGTGTGTGCTGTGTGTGTGCGGTGTGTGTGTGGTGTTTGTGTGGTGTGTGTGGTGTGTGTGGTGTGTGCGTGTGGTGTGTGTCTGTGTGTGTGTNGTGTGTGTGTGNTGTGTGTGTGGTGTGTGTCTGTGTGTTGTGTGTGTGTAGGTGTGTGTGGTGCGTGTGGGTGGTGTGTGTGCTGTGTGTGTGCGGTGTGTGTGGTGTGTGTGCTGTGTGTGTGCGGTGTGTGTGTGGGTGTGTGTGGTGTTTGTGTGGTGTGTGGTGTGTGTAGTGTGTATGTNGTGTGTGTGGTGTGTGTGTGTGGTGTGTGTCTGTGTGTGTGGTGTGTGTGGCGTGTGTGTGGTGTGTGTCTGTGTGTGTGGTGTGTGTCTGTGTGTGTGTGTGGTGTGTGTCTGTGTGTGTGGTGTGTGTGCTGTGTGTGTGCTGTGTGTGTGTGTGGGTGTGTGTGTGTGTGTGTGTGTGTGTGCTGTGTGTGTGTGATGTGTAGGTGTGTGTGTCTGTGTGTGTGAGTGTGTGTGTCTGTGTGTGTGTGTGGTGTGTGTGTGTGTGTGTGTGTGTGTGCTGTGTGTGTGTGCTGTGTAGGTGTGTGTGGCTGTGTGTGTGTGTGTGTAGGTGTGTGTGTCTGTGTGTGTGAGTGTGTGTCTGTGTGTGTGTGTGGTGTGTGTGTGGTGTGTGTGTGTGTGTGTGTGGGTGTGTGTGGTGTGCTGTGTGTGGTGTGTGTGTAGGTGTGTGTGTGGTGTGTGTGTGTGGTGTGTGTGTGGTGTGTGTGTGTGGTGTGTGTGTGTGTGGTGTGTGTGTGTGTNGGTGTGTGTGTGTGGTGTCTGTGTGTGGTGTGTGTGTGTGGTGTGTGTGTGTGGTGTGTGTGTGTGTAGGTGTGTGTGTGTGGTGTCTATGTGTGTGGTGTGGTGTGTGGTGTGTGTGTGGTGTGTGTGTGTAGGTGTGTGTGTGGTGTGGTGTGTGTGTGTGTAGGTGTGTGTGTGGTGTGTGTGTGTGGTGTGTGTGTGTGGGTGTGGTGTGTGTGTGGGNGTGTGTGTGGTGTGTGTGTGGTGTGTGTGTGGTGTGTGTGTGTGGTGTGTGNTGTGTGTGTGTGTATGTGTGTGTAGGTGAGTGTGTCTGTGTGTGTGTGTGGTGTAGGTGTGTGTGTGTGGTGTGTGTGTGTCTGTGTGTGTGTGTGTAGGTGTGTGTGTGTGGTATGTGTGCCCAGTGCGCTCCCCCCCCTCCCCCACTAATCGCGTTCGGAATTCCTCCCCACGGCGACTCCCCCCACCCCTCACCCCCCCNACACCCCCCACCCCCCACACCCCCCACCCCCCACCCACCCCCCCCGAGGGCTCGGAGGCTGCGTCACCGCTGTCTTTCAAGAAAATGTATCTGCTGACACAGAGACTCACACAGAGCCTCACACAGAGACCCGTAGACTCACACAGAGACTCACACAGACCCGTAGACTCACACAGAGACCCGTAGACTCACACAGAGACCCGTAGACTCACACAGAGACCCATAGACTCACACAGAGACTCACACAGATACCCATAGACTCACACAGAGACTCACACAGAGACCCGTAGACTCACACAGAGACCCATAGACTCACACAGACTCACAGAGACCCGTAGACTCACACAGAGACCCGTAGACTCACACAGAGACCCATAGACTCACACAGAGACTCACACAGAGACCCGTAAACTCGCACAGAGACCCATAGACTCACACAGAGACCCATAGACTCACACAGAGACCCAGACTCACACGACTCACACAGAGACACACAGAGACCCATAGACTCACACAGAGACCCATAGACTCACACAGACTCACACAGAGACCCGTAGACTCACACAGAGACCCATAGACTCACACAGACTCACACAGAGACCCGTAGACTCACACAAAGACCCATAGACTCACACAGAGGCTCACACAGAGACCCGTAGACTCACACAGAGACCCATAGACTCACACAGAGACCCATAGACTCACACAGAGACTCACACAGAGACCCATAGACTCACAGACCCATAGACTCACACAGAGACTCACACAGAGACCCGTAGACTCACACAGAGACCCATAGACTCACACAGAGACCCGTAGACTCCACAGAGACCCATAGACTCACACAGAGACCCTAGACTCGCACAGAGACCCATAGACTCNCACAGAGACCCATAGACTCACACAGAGACCCAGACTCACACGACTCACACAGAGACCCGTAGACTCACACAGAGACCCATAGACTCACACAGAGACCATAGACTCACACAGAGACCCAGACTCACACAGAGACTCACACAGAGACCCGTAGACTCACACAGAGACCCATAGACTCACACAGACTCACACAGAGACCCGTAGACTCACACAAAGACCCATAGACTCACACAGACTCACACAGAGACCCGTAGACTCACACAGAGACCCATAGACTCACACAGAGACCCATAGACTCGCACAGAGACTCACACAGAGACCCGTAGACTCACACAGAGACCCATAGACTCACACAGAGACTCACACATAGACCCGTAGACTCACACAAAGACCCATAGACTCACACAGAGACTCACACAGAGACCCGTAGACTCGCACAGAGACCCATATACTCACACAGAGACCCATAGACTCACACAGAGACCCATAGACTCACACAGAGACTCACACAGAGACCCGTAGACTCACACAGAGACCCATAGACTCACACAGAGACCCGTAGACTCACACAGAGACCCGTAGACTCACACAGAGACCCGTAGACTCACACAGAGACCCATAGACTCACACAGAGACACACAGAGACCCGTAGACTCGCACAGAGACCCATAGACTCACACAGAGACCCATAGACTCACACAGAGACCCAGACTCACACAGAGACTCACACAGAGACCCGTAGACTCACACAGAGACCCATAGACTCACACAGAGACTTTTACCACTCACTCACTCTCCCACCCACCCGCTCACTCACTCACTCGCCCACTCACCCACCCGGTTACCCGCACGCCCACTCGCCACCCACTCACTGACCCACCCACTCACTCACCCACTCACTCATCCACCCGCTCACTCACTCACGCACCCACTCACTCGCCCACCCACTCACTCACTCACCCACCCACCCACCCACTCACCCACCCACCCACTCACCCACCCGCTCACTCACCCACTCACCCACCCGCTCACCCACTCACTCACCCACTCACCCACCCACTCACCCACCCATTCACCCACCCGCTCACTCACCCACCCACCCACTCACCCACCCACCCACCCACTCACCCGCTCACTCACCCACCCACTCACCCACCCACCCACCCACTCACCCACCCACCCACCCACCCACTCACCCACCCACCCACTCACCCACCCACCCACCCACTCACCCACCCACTCACCCAACTCACCCACCCACCCACCCACTCACCCACCCACCCACTCACCCACCCACCCACTCACCCACCCACTCACCCATCACTCACCCACCCACCGACCCACTCACCCACCCACCCACCCACTCACCCACCCACCCACCCACCCACTCACCCACCCACCCACCCACCCACTCACTCACTCACTCACCCACCCACCCACCCACTCACCCACCCACCCACCCACCCACTCACCCACCCACTCACCCACCCACCCACCCACCCACTCACCCACCCACTCACCCACCCACCCACCCGCTCACTCACCCACCCACCCACTCACCCACCACCCACTCACCCACCCACCCACCCACTCACCACTCACCCACTCACCCACTCACCCACTCACTCACCCAGTGCGCTAACCACCCACCCACTCACCCACCCACCCACCCACTCACCACCCACCCACCCACTCACCACTCACCCACCCACCCACCACCCACTCACCCCCACCCACCCACTCACCCACCCACCCACTCACCCACCCACTCACCCACCCACCCACTCACCCACCACCCACCCACTCACCCAACCACCCACTCACTCACTCACTCACCCACCCACCCACCCACTCACCCACCCCACCTCACCCACCCACTCACCCACTCACCCACTCACCCACCCACCCACCCACTCACCCACCGCTCACCCACCCATTCACCCACCCGCTCACTCACCCACCCACCCACTCACCCACCCACCACCCACTCACCCACCCACCCACTCACTCACTCACCCACCCACCCACCCACCCACCCACCCACCCACTCACCCACCCACCCACCCACTCACCACCCACCCACCCACCCACCCACCACTCACCCACCCACCCACCCACTCACCCACCCACCCACCCACCACTCACCCACCCCTCACCACCCACCCACTCACCCACTCACTCACCCACCCACTCACCCACCCACCCACCCACTCACCCACCCACTCACCCACCCACCCACCCACTCACCCACCCAGTTACCCGCACGCGCCCCAGCAGGGTGGTGAACTCCGCACTCCCTGCCCCGGGGCGAAAGGGCGCGATGAGAATTCCTCCGAATCAGCGCGTTGTGCCCGTGTCCACGTGTNGTGTCCACGTGTGNCCACGTGTCCACGTGTGNCTGTCCACGTGTGTCCACGTGTGTCCAGGATGAAGATGCTCCGTGACTCTGCCCGCCTGCTGCCCCGTGACGGCCTCAACTCGTGCTCCTACACGCTGATCAGCAAGACGCGCGAGCCGCTCTACACCAACGTGACCGTCGACATCGGCACGCCGGAATCGTAGTAGCGCCCTCCACCACCGCCACTGTGGTGGTGGTGGACTGGGGGTGGTGTGGTGGACTGGGGTGGGGTGGTGGACAATGCCTGGGGTGTGGTGGTGAACGCACGAGCCGCTCTACACCAACGTGACCGTCGACATCGGCACGCCAGAATCGTAGCGCCTCCTCCACCACTTCCTCCACCATGCCACCACCGCTGCCGGTGGTGGACGACTCCAGGGAGCCGGTGGTGGACAATGCCTGGGTCTGCCTGGGTCTGCCGGTGGACGACTCCAGGGATCGGGTGGAGGACATTTGTCTGGGTCTGGGTGTGGTGGTGGTGGACAATGCCTGGGGTGGTGGGTGGTGGACGCTGCCTGGGGCGGATGGTGAACAATGCCGCAGCTCCACCGGTTGGCAACGCCAGGGATCCGGTGGACAATGTCGGGGTGTGGTGGTGTGTCTGGGTCTGGTGATGGACAATGCTGCGGGTCCAATGGAAACAGCCAGGCTCTGGTGGACTTCAGGGTGGAGCATGTGGGTTCTGGTGGACTTCATGGTGGACACCACCGTGATGTCCACCACCTGGTGGACATCACAGTGGGGCTGGGTGAGAGGGTGGGNCTGGGTGGNAGAGGGTGGGCTGGGTGGGAGGGGCTGGTCACCCCGTGGTGCCCTTATAAAACTCAACGTTTCACCTACTCACGCCGGCTTGTGCCCGCCCTCACAGTCGGGCATATTTGCGGAATACACCACGCCGCCGTTGACCCTGCAGGCCATTGACGAGCAACCCGACGTTCCTACCAGCTCCCTCCGCAGGAAAATGTGTTAATGGGTGTGTGTTGGGGTGTGTGTGNTGGGGTGTGTGTTGGGGTGTATGTATAAAAACTGTGTTTCAGCAGAGTCTGTATCGGAAACGAAACCGCGGTGGGATTGGGAAACAACTTTTATTGACGTCGATATAAAGGAAAAATAAATAAATATAAAGTCCGGCTGTGCCCCCCCCCNTCCTCCCCACCGCTCCCCCCACACACACACTGACACACACACACATTGACACAACAACAATCGCCATTCGCCACAAGTGGCGGTGACGTCACCACGACGCTTGTGCCAGGCCAAGTGCACCTTGAGGCTACCACGTGAATGTCGAATGCCCGCCGGCAGGAGGAGGTCACGGGCAGACCCAGCAGGTGCCACGGGTCGACTGACCGAGATGACCGAGATGACTGGCTGATGCACCACCTGTGCCCGCTACTGTACCAACATTGACACAGACACACAGACACACACCCACGCCGCACCAGGTACTCATTTAAGGCCGAGTTAACCTACGGGGAAACACCCCCCCAACGACCCCGAGGGTCAGATCGCCGGCGGCGGCGCTGCTACAACACCGCCGCCAACCAACCACGACTCCGAAGGTACTCGTTTAAGGCTGAGTCGACCCAGAGGAGGGTTCGGAACTGGGTCCAGCCGTGGCTGAGAAATCCGAAGTGTCACCACACAGACACACACACGCAGACACACAGACAGACACACAGACACAGAGACACAAAGACAGACACACAGACACACATACAGACACACAGACAGACACACACTCAGACACACTCACACAGACAGACAGACACACACACACAGACACAAGACACAGACAGACACACAGACACACACACAAAGACACAGACACACACACACAGACCCACACACACAGACACACACACAAAGACACAGACACACACACACAGGTGCTGTTAGCGAGTAGCAGCAGCACCTGTGAAGGGCCGTCACCGTGGCACGCGAGTGGAGCTGGTGGCCAGCACCACCACGCCCGCCTTGCCTTTTTACTACACATTTGAGGCCGAGTCGACCTAGGGGAGGCCCNGGGACCAGTTCCGATAACTGTACTCCATCGGTGGCCGGTGAGCGGAAATCGTCGTTGGGTTTCGCAGCGCGCTAACCGCTGCACCACCACTCCTCCCCCTCCCCTCCCCCACATACACAACACACACAAACCCAGAGGCACAGAGACACACACAGGCACAAAGACAAAGCTCCCCCGCCCCCGGTATAGCCTACACACTTGCCCCGACACGCACGCACGCACAACTCGCTATAATCCAGTGGGGTTCTTAACCCTTAACTTGCAAACCCCTTTGGTTTGTCAATCTTTAACAGAAAAGTACAACGTTGTTATTAATACATACATCGGGATTCCATGAAACAAAGTTGCTGTAGTTGTGTATGTGCCCCTTGCTTTCATTTGTGCTTTCGATTATTTACCTTCGAATTTCAAACATTTGGCCGTGTCTCTCGCAAGCAACCCCCCCCCCCCCCATAAAAGGGCATCTGACACCCACAGAAGTTGGCGTGATGCACCCCCAGACAAGGCATCTGGTACCCCAGAATGGGTATCTGGTACCCCAGAATGGGCATCTGGTACACCCAGACAGGGCATCTGGTACCCCAGAATGGGCATCTGTACCCCAGAAGGGCATCTGGTACACCAGAATTGACGTGATGTACCCCCAGACAGGGCATCTGGTACCCCAGAAAGGGCATCTGGTACCCCCAGAAAGGGCATCTGGTACCCCCAGAATGGGCATCTGGTACACCCAGAATGGGCATCTTGTACCCCCAGAACTTGCGTGATGTACCCCTGAAGGGCATCTGGTACCCCCATAAAGGGCATCTGGACCCCAGAATGGGCATCTGAGCCCAGAAAGGCCATCTGNTACCCCCAGAAGCATCTCACACCCCCAGAAAGGCACTGGTACCCCCATAAAGGGCATCTCACACCCCCAGACGCTCTGTACCCCCAGAAAGGGCATCTGGTACCCTCAGAAAGGGCATCTCACANGCACAGGGNATCTCACACCCCCGACAGGACATCTGGTACCCCCAGAAGGGCATGTGAACCCCCGATTGGAACGCACCTCCAGGTTAACCGCCACTAGCGACGGTCNTCCGAGTACAAAAAAGCGATTACCACTGGCACATTAAAGATCTGAGTTCACAGCCCTGCAGCGCCGGTGGAGCTGGAAATTCCACATTCCCATGACGCTGGGGGGGCAAGGAGAGTGGGGAGGGGGGGCGAGTCAAAAAGGCAAATCGGTACTCGATTTAGCGACCCCGAGAAGCGATGATGATGGGTCGGTGGAGCATTACGCCGCATCCGACCCCTGGATTCGAACAACCTCCCCCCCCCCACGCCACCAGCTGCGATTCAATTACAAACTATATACATATACGTCTCTCTCTCTATAGATATATATACACGACAAAGACACCCCCTCCGTAGAGCTGTAACAGGCTTCGATTTAAAGCTCTNTCGGACTGCAGGGATTCATCTTCTGGTCTTTCGGAAAGTCACGTAGAAGGGAAATAATAAAATAATAAAATAAAATTATAAAATAATTCTCACGACGTTTCGGCCACAACGCTGAAGAACAGCNGTCTGAAGACGGCTGCGGGCGTTGAATGAACGAAGGTCGTCGAGATCTAATGAACCTGTCGGAAAGAAGCTCTGAATAAAGGTGCTTCCACGTCTGTGACTCTGTCGAAAGAAGCAAGAACAGGTCTGTCGGCAGTGTTCTGCTGAGCCACCATGAAAGGTCTGTCGGAAAGGTCTGAATGAAATAGAAAGACAGCTCTGAATGAACAGGTCTGTCAAGACAACGCGTCTGATTCAGGGCAGCCGTCTTCACCTGAGGACGGCTGCTTGCGTTGTGGCCGAAACGTCGTGAGAATTATTTAATTATGTTTTTTTTTATTATTTNATTACTTCCCTTCTACGTGACTTTACCGACAGAACCAACAAGATGAATCCCTGCAGTCACGAGCTTTAAATCGAAAAAAAAAGTGAAGGAAACACAAATGCACACCGCGTTCACTCATTGACAATAAGCACAGTTCAAAATGTCACCGTCCTGGTTAGAAAGCAAAGTTTGTGGGGAAAAGCCACTTTCTCGTTTGAGGCATAAACAATAGAAACGACGCTTCGCTACCAGGAACAAAAACACAGGTTTGTTGCAGTGTGAGTACTAATGGAGTGGATCATAACTTTGCTTGTGTCCTGTTACACTTTAAATTTCGATTTAAAACTTTCGTGAAGGGATTATCTTCTTGGTTCTTTCGGTAAAGTCACGTAGAAGGAAAATAAAATAAATAAAACATAATAAAATAATTCTCACGACGTTTCGGCCACAACGCAAGCAGCCGTCTTCAGGTGGAGAACAGGTCTGTCGGGGAGACGGCGTCTGAGAATTATTTTATTATGTTTTATTTTATTATTTATTACTTCCCTTCTACGTGACTTTACCGAAAGAACCAAGAAGAAGAATCGCCACTTGCTGTACGTTTGAGGCATAAACAATTAGAAACGAACACTTCGTACCCAGCAACAAAAACACAAGTCTGTTACGCAGTGTTAAAACTAACTTTGCCCGTGTCCTGGTCACGAAAGCAACGTTTGTGCGGAACAATCGCCACTTTCTGTACGTTTGAGGCATAAACAATTAGAAACGAACGCTTCGTACCCAGGAACAAAAACATTTTTTATCGTGAGCGGCGAATCGAGCGCGGGACAGACGGGCTGCTCGTAGCCCAGCGAGCAAACCGCTGCACCACCGCTCCCTCTCTACACAGCAGGGGGCCCAAATCCCGTCGTGTTAAGCCCACAAGCAGCTACAACGAGTAGACGAAATTAGTTAAAACTTGCCGAAGAGCTTCTTTGCAAAGGGGGAAAAGACCCAATGATGACCCCCCCCCCCCTCCATGAAACTAGTCCCGTGGTGACAAAAAGTTTGTGTACCGCTGCAGTAGACAACAACAACAACAACAACCGCCATTCGCCACCAAGTGGCGGGATGTCACCACGACGCTTGTGCCAGGCCACGTGCACCTTGAGGCTACCACGTGAAGTGTCGAACGCCCGCTGGCAGGAGGAGGTCACGGGGCAGACCCAGCAGGTGCCACGGGTCGACTGACCGAGATGACCGAGATGCAGTAGACAGGGCACACACACACACGTAGTGCCATAAGAGGGGGGGGGGGGCTGCTGGGGCTCTGGGACCCTAGACAGATAAGCCCTTGGCGCCAGGCGCTAGGATCCCAGGCAACCCAGACGCTTAAGCCCTTGGCGCCAGGCGCTAGGATCCCAGGCACCCTAGACACTTAAGCCCTTGGCGCCACCAGCGGGGGGCTGTGTGTGCTCTGTGGGAGATCTGGGGGTGCACACAACCCCACCCCTCGTTGGGGACGAGGCATAAAAGGGCAGCTCCCTGGCCGATCGGGGCCAGTCGCAGCTCAAGACCCAAGACCCGCCAGCCAGCCGGCTTAGGACCCTGGACCCCTCGTCCGCTTGTCCTTGTAAGGGCCGGGACGCTGTGAGGGCCAGTGGTGGGACTCTGGTACTCCCGGCTCTACGTCCTTGAAAGGGCGAGTTCCGTGGAAGCCAGAGTCCAGACCCGCACCTTGGCTGGGTCGGGTCAGGTAGCCTCCCTAGGGGGATTGTAGCCAGAGGACCCCAGAGCGTAGCCAGAGTAGTGTATCTAGGCTGTGTACCTAGGCTGTGTACCTAGGCTGTGTACTAGGCAGTGTACCTAGGCAGTGTACCTAGGCTGTGTACCTAGGCTGTGTACCTAGGCTGTGTACCTAGGCTGTGTCACTAGGCTGTGTACCTAGGCAGTGTACCTAGGCTGTGTCGCTAGGCTGTGTACCTAGGCTGTGTACCTAGGCTGTGTACCTAGGCTGTGTCGCTAGGCTGTGTACCTAGGCTGTGTACCTAGGCTGTGTATCTAGGCTGTGTCGCTAGGCTGTGTACCTAGGCTGTGTACCTAGGCTGTGTACCTAGGCTGTGTACCTAGGCTGTGTCGCTAGGCAGTCTACCTAGGCTGTGTACCTAGGCTGTGTACCTAGGCTGTGTACCTAGGCTGTGTACCTAGGCTGTGTCGCTAGGCTGTGTACCTAGGCTGTGTACCTAGGCTGTGTCGCTAGGCTGTGTATCTAGGCTGTGTAGCTAGGCTGTGTACCTAGGCTGTGTACCTAGGCTGTGTACCTAGGCTGTGTCGCTAGGCTGTGTACCTAGGCTCTGTACCTAGGCTGTGTCACTAGGCTGTGTACCTAGGCTGTGTACCTAGGCTGTGTCCTCGGCTCGGCTGTGTACCTAGGCTGTGTACCTAGGCTTGTACCTAGGCTTGTACCTAGGCTNTGTACCTAGGCTTGTACCTAGGCTTGTACCTAGGCTGTGTACCTAGGCTGTCGCTAGGCTGTGTACCTAGGCTGTGTACCTAGGCTGTGTACCTAGGCTGTGTACCTAGGCTGTGTATCTAGGCTGTGTACCTATGCTGTGTACCTAGGCTGTGTACCTAGGCTGTGTACCTAGCTGTGTACCTAGGCTGTGTCGCTAGGCTGTGTACCTAGGCTCTGTACCTAGGCTGTGTACCTAGGCTGTCTACCTCGGCTATGTACCTAGGCTGTGTACCTAGGCTGTGTCGCTAGGCTGTGTACCTAGGCTGTGTACCTAGGCTGTGTACCTAGGCTGTGTACCTAGGCTGTGTACCTATGCTGTGTACCTAGGCTGTGTCGCTAGGCTGTGTACCTAGGCTGTGTACCTAGGCTGTGTACCTAGGCTGTGTATCTATGCTGTGTACCTAGGCTATGTACCTAGGCTGTGTCGCTAGGCTGTGTCGCTAGGCTGTGTACCTAGGCTGTGTACCTAGGCTGTAACAAGAGTATCAGGATTGTTGGGAGTGTTGTATTGTAATAAAGAAGTTACCGGAACCCATTACACACACACACACAGACACATTAGTCCCCTTCTCTCTCGAAGCTTACATCGCTGAGCAAGCATCTGACTGTGAACAAAGTGCTTGCGAGCAGAGGCCCACGCCTTGACGCTTAGTTTGAAATCGCTAATAAATAAATAAATATTTGTGCGCCGATCGGGAGAGCGGTGATCGTGTGTTTACAAAAAACTTACCCCCCCCCACCACCCGTCCCCCCTACCCCCTACCCCGCTCAACCCTCCTCTTAGTGCATCGAGTTTGCGGTGCGTGTCTCTGTCTCTGTCTGTCTGTCTCAGTCTCTCTGCGTGTCTCTCTGCGTGTCTCTTTGCGTGTCTCTCTACGTGTCTCTCTNCGTGTCTCTCTGCGTGTCTCTCTGCGTGTCTCTCTCTCTCTGTGTCTCTCTGCGTGTCTCTTTCCGCGTGTCTCTCTGTGTCTCTCTGCGTGTCTCTCTACGTGTCTCTCTGCGTGTCTCTCTGTCTGTCTCTCTGTCTCTCTGTTCTTCTGTCTCTCTGCGTGTCTCTCTGACCGTGTCTCTCTGCGTGTCTCTGTGTCTCTCTGCGTGTCTCTCTCTCTCTGTCTCTCTGCNTGTCTCTCNGACTCTGTCTCTCTGTGTCTCTCTCCGCGTGTCTCTCTGTCTGTCTCTCTGTCTGTCTGTCTCTCTGTCTGTCTCTCTGTCTGTCTCTCTGTCTGTCTGTGTGTCTCTCTCTCGGTCTGTCCGTCTGTCTGTGTGTCTCTCTCGCTCTGTCTCTCTCTCTGCGTGTCTCTCTCTGTGTCTCTGTCTCTCTCTCTCTGTCTCTCTCTCTCTCTGCGTGTCTCTCTCTGTGTCTCTCTCTCTGTGTCTCTCTCTGTCTCTCTCTGTCGCGTGTCTCTCTCTAAGTCTCTGTCTACAGCTCTAGGTTTTGTGGGCGTGATTTTAGTGTCATCGTCTAGCAAGCCAGGCGTCAGCAGCGTGCGGTTAGGGGTTCGCGTTCATGGGCAGAGTTCACGGTGGGTTTAGCAGTACGGTATAGCGTTGCGGTTTAGCTGTAGGATTTAGCGCTTGGTAGGTTTAGCGGCAGGGTCTAGCTACGAGGTTTAGTGATTGGGTTTAGCAGTAGGGTTAGTGGTAGGGTTTAGCTACGAGGTTTAGTGATTAGGTTTAGCAGTAGGGTTTAGCGGTAGGGTTTAGCTACGAGGTTTAGTGATTGGGTTTAGCGGTAGGCTTTAGCGGCGAGGTTTAGCTACGGGGTTTAGTGGCAGGGTTTAGCGGTAGGATTTAGCGGCAGGGTTTAGCGGCAGGGTTTAGCTATGAGTTTAGCGGTAGGGTTTAGCGGCAGGGTTTAGCTATGAGGTTTAGCGGCAGGGTTTAGCTATGAGGTTTCGCGGCAGGGTTTAGCTATGAGGTTTAGCAGCAGGGTTGAGCTGAGGTTTAGCGATGAGGTTTAGCTATGAGGTTTAGCGGCAGGGTTTAGCTATGAGGTTTAGCTATGAGGTTTAGCGGTGAGGTTTAGCGATGAGGTTTAGCTATGAGGTTTAGCGGCAGGGTTTAGCTATGAGGTTTAGCGGCAGGTTTAGCTATGAGGTTTAGCGGCAGGGTTTAGCGGCAGGGTTTAGCGGCGAGGGTTTAGCTACGAGGTTTAGCGGCGAGGGTTTAGCGACGCGTTTGACGGAGCGAGCTCGGCACGCACGGCTCAAGCTCACCCTTGGGGGGGTTAACGCTTCAGCAAGACACATCTCACAGCCGCACACGGTTTGAAGCTCAGCGCTTTAGCGGCAGGGTTTGCCGGTTCGGTTACGGTTAAAACCCTGCCGGATCGTCCGCGCCAAAGTCTCTCCCCGGCCGGCGGTCACCGCAGAGTTGCTGTCGCTACGGTTACTGCTTCTCCTTGCCGATGTCGACTGTGATGTTGGTGTAGAGCGGCGAGCGCGCCCGCGACAGCAGGCGGTACGACAGCGTGTTCATGCCGTCCACGTTCCACATGCGACGCGTGTGCGCTAGCAACGTGAACCTGTGGGGAGGGGCGGGTCACGGGGTTCAACGGAGAGGGGGGGGGTGGAGAGGTCACAGGTCGCGGGGTCGTGAGTCGAGCGGAGGGGATGGCTGGGTTCGTCGCTGTGGTTCTGGTTTGTTGTGGTTGTTGTGGTGGTGGTTGTGGTGGTTGTTGTGAGTAGGTGAGTGGATGGGTGGTGTTGGAGCAGTGGTTGTGGCTGTCACTATAGTTGTTGTGGGCACCGTTGTGGTTGTTGTGGTGGTGGTTGTGGTGGTTGTTGTGGTAGTGGTTGTTTTGTGGTTGTGGTGGTTGTTGTTGGTTGTGATGTTTGTTGTTGTGGTGGNTGTGGTTGTTGNGGTGGTGTTGNGGTTGTTGTGGTTGTTGTTGTGGTTGTAGGTTGTTGTTGNGGTTGTTGTGGTTGCTGTGGTGGNTGTTGTGGTGTTGTGGTGTTGTTAGTTGTAGNGGTGGTTGTTGGTGGNTGTTGTGGTTGTGGTTGNGGTGGTTGTTGTGGTGGTGTGTGGTGGTTGTTGTAGTTGGTTGTTGTGGTTGTTGTAGTGGTTGTGGTTGTTGTGGTTGTTGTGGTGGTTGTTGTGGTTGTTGTGGTGGTGGTTGTTGTGGTAGTTGTTGNGGTAGTTGTTGTGGTGGTTGTGGTTGTTGTTGTGGTTATTGTGGTTGTTGTGGTGGTTGTTGTGGTAGTAGTTGTTGTGGTTGTTGTGGTTGTTGTGGTGGTTGTTGTGGTTGTTGTGTGGCACCTGTGCGGGTTCTCCTCGTTGCCGTGGTCTGCACGGTGCTTCACCATCTTGTAGCGAGCGACGCTCATTGGAGGCCTCACGATCTTCATCTTGGCCAGGGTGACCCTGCGGGCGGGCGACGGGGACCGGGGAGGGAAAACGCTTCCCGCTCAGCGTGGCCAGCGACCCACCCGCACGCAGACACGCAGCGGGGAGGGCGGGCGGGCGGCGAGTGAATGGGAGAGCGAGTGAGAGGCAGAGTGAGTGAGTGAGTGGGTGGGAGAGCGAGTGAGCGGCAGAGCGAGTGAGTGGGTGGGAGAGCGAGTGGGCAAGCGAGTGAGTGGGTGGGTGGGTGGGAGAGCGAGTGAGCGGGTGGGAGAGCGAGTGAGAGGCAAGCGAGTGAGTGGGTGGGTGGGTGAGTGAGCGGCAAGCGAGTGAGTGGGTGGGAGAGCGAGTGAGCGGCAAGCGAGTGAGTGGGTGGGTGGGTGGGAGAGAGTGAGTGGGTGAGCGAGTGGGCGGCAAGCGAGTCAGTGGGTGGGAGAGCGAGTGAGAGGGAGAGCGAGTGAGTGAGCGAGAGAGCGAGTGAGTGAGTGGGAGAGTGAGTGAGTGCGTGGGTGAGCGAGTGAGAGGGAGAGTGAGTGAGTGGGTGGGAGAGCCAGTGAGTGTGGGAGAGCGTGGGCGCAACGGTGGGCGGTGGGANCGTGAGCGGCAGAGCGAGTGAGAGTGGGCGGTGAGCGAGTGAGGGCGGGTGAGCAGTGAGCGGCAGAGTGAGTAGTGGGTGGAGAGTGAGTGAGAGGGAGAGCGAGTGGGCGAGTGAGAGGGTGAGAGGGCGGGTGAGTGGGCGAGCGAGCGGGTAAGTGTGGTCTACGGTNGCGATTCATCGTCCACCCCCAGCAGGCGGGCGAGCGAGCGGGCGAGCAGGCGGGCGAGCGGGCGGGTGGGCGGTTAGCGGGAGTGGGGGAGCGGCGAGCGGGCGGGTGAGCGGCGGGTGAACGGGTGAGCGGCGGGCGAGCGGGCGGGTGAGCGGGCGGGTGAACGGGTGAGCGGGCGGTGAGCGGGCGGGCGGGTTAGCGGAGTTGAGCGAGCGGGTGAGCGGATGGTGAGCGGACGGTTAGCGGGCGGGTGAGCGGACGGGTGAGCGGATGGGTGAGCGGACGGGTTAGCGGGTGAGCAGGCGGGTGAGCGGGCGGGCGAGCGAGCGGGCGGGCGAGGTCTCACCGGTGTGCGATGTCGTCGTCCTCCCTCCCAGCCCCAGTAGGTGTTGGGGAAGCCGTTCATCTTGAGGTAGTGCTCAGGGCTCAGCGCAGACACGCCACCAAAATACCGCAGATACGGCAGCCTGCACGGAAACACGGGGACACCGCACTACAGACACCACAACGATCCACCCCGTACAGCCGGGACAGAGGCAAGCGCCGTTAGCCTGAAGCACACCCATGAAGGCCGGCACGGCGCACGAGAGGGTGGGTGGCCAGCACCACGCCCTCCCCAGTGGTGACATTTACTACACACCGCACCGGGTACTCGTTTGAGGTTGAGTCGACCTAGGGGAGGGGCCCCGGGACCGGTGCAGATAACCGCTGCCACTGAGTGTTGGTGGTGGACGTGAGCGGTATCGCTGCACCACCGCCCCCACCCCACCCCACCCCAAGGTCGGCTACTACGGTCCGAAGTTCAACGTACAAGATACACGCGTAACACATGGGCACACACACTGGAAACACACGGGATGCTACATACATGCAGAGAAAACGTGTGATTTTGATGCTGCTGCGTTGCCAGCAGTGCACATAAAAACAAACAACAAGTCAACAAGTTTCACGTCAATAACAACAACAACAACGTTAATGTGCTTGGTTTATTTGCTCATTAACATCGCAACACACGAAAACAAACTGCGTTAATTATGGTGGACGCGCCAGGTCACCGTCTGATGCACCCCCAGAGGCCGCCGTGAAACCTACAGCCACCCGCTTGCTGTACTGCCTCAAGCAGCTGCGGCTCTGGATGGCGGTGGCTAGGAGATGTTAACTACTCGCCTGGTATACAGGAGGTTTGGGTTCGATCCAGACCCTGACGACGCCTGCTGCTGTATATTTGGAGTTTGCGTGTCTCTCATCATCATCACGGTGGCTAGGAGATGTTAACTACCTCGCCTGGTGTACAGGAGGTCGTGGGTTCGATCCCGACCCTGACGCCTGCTGCTGTATATTTGGAGTTTGCGTGTCTCTCTCTCTCATCATCATCATCACGGTGGCTAGATGTTGACTACCTCGCCTGGTGTACAGGAGGTCGTGGGTTCGATCCTGACCCTGACGACGCCTGCTGTTGTATATTTGGAGTTTGCATGTCTCTCTCTCTCATCATCATCATCACGGTGGCTAGGAGATGTTAACTACCTCGCCTGGTGTACAGGAGGTCGTGGGCTCGATCCATGCGTGGTCGCATGGATTTTTCTCCGGGTCCTCCGTTTTTTCCCTCCACGTTTAAGCATCTACATCGCGCGTAAATTTCCTTACCCGTACGCGTACACGGCCGCACCAGGGTCGCAAACGGGTACCCGTACCCAGCCGTACCCTACCCGTACCCTACCCGTACCCGGCCGGGTACGGGTAGGGTACGGTATCGGGTACCCGGTTGCGACCTCTGGGATGAAGCCATGTTGCAGGCGCGGGTGGGTTGATTCTAGGAACTTGAATTGTGAGAAGAGACAAGACGTTGGGAAATGAGTGACAAACCGTGACTCACCAGTCACTCACGGCCTACCCGTTCCGGCCGCACCAGGGTCGCAAACGGCTACCCGTACCCAGTCGGGTACGGGTAGCCGGGTATCGGGTAGGGTACGGGTATCGGGTAGGGTACGGGTATCGGGTAGGGTACGGGTATCGGGGTAGGGTACGGGTATCGGGGTAGGGTACGGTATCGGGGTAGGGTACGGGTATCGGGTAGGGTACGGGTATCGGTACCCGGTTGCGACCTCTGCGGTGCGCACCTTCAGAACAACTGATGTTCTGCTGCCCTCTCCTGGAAAAACCTTCACCCTGCGGACACCTCCAGCCAATGCCCCGACCTCCCACTCCACACCCTCCACTCACACACCCTCCCCCCCACTCCCGCCCCACACCCCCTCCACACCTCCCCCACACCCCCCCCACACACCCCCCCCACACCTCCCCCCAACCCTCCACCCCGCCGCTACCTGTACTTGAACTTGTCCATGGCAGCGGACACGTGCTTGGGTTTGCCAACCCTCCCCACCCCGACCTCCTCCCCCCCACCTCCACCAACACCCCCNACACCCCCCTCCACACCCCTCCACACCCCCCACCCAACCCCCCCACACCCTCTCCCCCCACCCGCCGCTACCTGTACTTGAACTTGTCCATGGCGGCGGACACGTGCTTGGGGTTGCTGTCGCACGTGTAGCTGTTGTGGTCGTTCTCGGGCACCAGGTCCACGTCGTGGTAGAAGACGCAGCTCCACTCGTCGTCGGCCATCGCCTCGCGGAAGCCCACGTTCATGAGCTTGGCGCGGTTAAACGTCTCGTTGCCGGCCTGCGGTGGAGAGGGAGAGGGGAGAGGGAGAGGGGAGAGGGTGGGTGAGAGGGGAGAGGGAGAGGGGGGGGAGAGGGGAGAGGGTGGGGAGAGAATGAACGTTGACGATGATGTTGACGACGGTGATGGTGGTGATGGTGGTGATGGTGATGATGGTGTTGATGTTACAATGCTCTCGTAGCGAGCTGGGGGTGTGAGAATGAACTTNGACAGGGATGATGGTGATGTGTTGGTGATGATGATGGTGATGATGGTGGTGTTGATGATGATGGTGATGATGGTGGTGGTGATGGTGATGATGGTGGTGATGGTGATGGTGATGATGGTGATGATGTTGATGGTGATGGTGTTGATGGTGTTGATGTGGGTGATGGTGTTGATGGTGATGATGGTGATGGTGTTGATGGTGTTGATGTTGACGACGGTGATGGAGATAATGTTGATGCTGTGCACGCGACCCTACNTGGTGNACCACGTAGATGGTGATGATGGTGATGACGTTGATGGTGATGATGGTGACGATGGTGTTAATGTCGATAATGTTGATGCTGTGCACGCCACGCTCACCATGGTGCACCACGTAGATGGTGATGGTGGTGATGGTGATGATGGTGATGATGGTGATGATGGTGATGATGGTGATGATGTTGTTGATGTCAACGTCGATAATGTTGATGCTGTGCACGCGACGCTCATGGTGCACCACGTAGATGGCGATGGTGATGATGGTGATGGTGTTAATGTTGTTGATGTTGATGTTGACGACGTTGACGATGTTGTTGATGTTGATGATGTTGATGGTGATGATGGTGGTGATGATGTTGATGGTGTTAATGTTGATGATGTTGATGCTGTGCACACCACACTCACCGTGGTGACCACGTAGATGGTGATGGTGGTGGTGGTGATGATGTTGATGATGTCGACGTTGATGATGTTGATGCTGTGCACGCTCACCTGGTGCACCACGTAGATGGTGATGACGTTGATGATGATGATGACGTTGATGATGATGATGGTGATGATGGTGACGACGTTGATGGTGGTGATGATGATGATTCTGATGTTGCTGACGTCGATGCTGTGCACGCGACGCTCACCTGGTGCACCACGTAGATTGCGTAGTGCAGCTGCTGCCGTTGCAGGACGGGGTGCAGGTAGTACAGCAGGTGGCGCAGGTGGTGCTCGCGGTTGCGGTGGGGCACCACCACGGCGGTGCGGTGGCGCGCGTGGCAGTCGGGCGGCGAGTAGACGCCGCCGGCGCGCACCAGCGGGTTGTGACGCGCGATCTCGCTCAGCCGCTGGTGCCTCTCAAAGTCGATGTCTATGGGCCCACTGCGGAGGGAGGGGGGAGGGGTGGGTGGAGGGGTAGGAGGGGTGGGGGGTGGGGGGGGGGTTGGGGGTGGGGGTGTGGGGGGGGGGGGGGTGGAGGGTTAGGGGGGTTGGGGAGACAAAGGAAGAGAGGGTTTGTAGCAGCAGACGAAGTCGCCCCTAGGTGTTGTACTGAGTCAGGGTTTGTAGAGGCAGACTAAGGCACCCCACATACGCATTGTAAAAAATACCGAGGCTCACAGAGGCAGACTAAGGCACCTCTCGGCAGTGCCTTGTCGTCAGGGCTCACAAACCAGGCCGACTAAGACCGACCGGGGCCCAACCGCAGCCAGACGGCGGTGGCGNCGGTGACAGCGCCGGCGGGCGCCATCCCCTTAACAAACAAAACAAAAACAAACTCACCGAGGAGCGGCGATCGCTCGGGGCACAGCGGCAGGGGACCGTCCCTCGGCGCCAGCAGCAGCAGGCGGCTCAGGTTGGCGTAGACGTCGGTGCGGCGCGAGTAGTCGTAGTCGGATCCGGCGCCGGCAAACGCCGAGGCGACGGCGTCGCGCAGCGCGTGTCCGTAGCCGCCCACGTGAAGCAGCAGCGCGCACAGCTGCACCACGCCCAGCGCCAGCAGCAGCAGCAGCAGCGGGCGGGACGACGGGCAGCGCACCACCAGCACCACGCCATCCGGTCACGCAGGTGGCGGACGGCGAAGACGGCGGTGGTGGTGGTGGTGGTGATGGCGGTGGTGGTTGCCAAAAGCACTTGCCCTAGAGTCCGTTAAGGCTTTGTCTTTCGGTGGTGGGGGTGGTGGCGGTGGTGGTGATGGCGGTGGTGGCGGTGGTGCTTGCCAAAAGCACTTGCCCCTAGAGTCCGTTAAGGCTTTGTCTTTGTGGTGGGGTGGTGGTGGGGGCGGTGGTCACGGTGGTGGCGGCGGTGGTCAAGGCTTTGTCTTTCGGTGATGGCGGAGGTGGCGGTGGTGACGGTGGTGCTTGCCCAGCGTTGCCCCAACGTCCGTTAAGGCCTGCTTTGTCTTATGGTGGTGGCGGTGGTGCCGGTGGTAGCGGTTGTGGCGGTGGTGGCGATGTTGGCGGCGGTGAGACGATAAACCCCCTCGTTGCTCAAGACGTCAGCCGCGTCCCGCTTCTGACTCTGCGATCCCCTGCAGACACAAACAGCACCACCCACCACCAAACGCCGTTAGCGAGCGCCGATTTAGACGATAAACCCCCAAAAAAGTATTTTACAGGTAAGCATCTTCTTGGTTCTTTCGGAAAGTCACGTAGAAGGGAAATAATAAAATAATAAAAATAAAACATAATAAAATATTCTCACGACGTTTCGGCCACAGCGCAAGCAGCCGTCCTCAGGTGAGAACAGGTCTGTCGGAAAGATAGCGTCTGAATGACTGAATGACGCTGTCTTTCCGACAGACCTGTTCTTCTGTCTGTCGGAAAGACAGCGTCTGAATGACTGAATGACGCTGTCTTTCCGACAGACCTCTTTTTCTGTCTGTCGGAAAGACAGCGTCTGAATGCTGCAGTCACGAAAGAAGCTTTAAATCGAAAGGTAAGGTCTACTGAGTGATATAGCTTCTTTGTCAGAAGCAGAATCAGAACGTGTGTTTATACTGCAGGATAAAGCCTAGAACTCGGCCTCAAACTCTCCCTTCGTATCGTCCGATTAGGTGTAGCAACATCGCCCCCTACTGCAAACACTTGGCAGGACCCTACAAAAACCTTTGGACTCAGTGAGGCTTTCCTGGCTAAACAAGTGTAATAATGCATTATGTTTATATTCTTTGGTTATTCGTTCCTACCAGCCCACCCCGCAGGGACCTGTTACTGCAGGAGGAATCCGTTGAGCCATAAAACTCTTTTCGCACGGATGTCGAGACGGGGCACGGGGGTCAGAGAGTTGCAACAACGAACGATACAAAAAGAAAAACACGTGACAGGATTGCAGAGTATAGGAAAATGTAGAAAATAGAAACTACAAAAAAATATTTTTTATTTTACCAGTTAAGATCACCTACAATGCAGCTCTTTTTAAATCCTTTATATTAAGTTCGCTCGCTTGCTTGCTTGCGCGCTTACGACCGTGCAAATCTTTCGGTCGTTTTTTAACCCACTTCCCGTGATCCAATCGAGCTGACGTTTTGCACGCAGACTCGTTGTGCGTGACAATTAATTTCGTGAAAAATTTTCCAAAATTTTCCACTTTTAGGAAAAAAAAATGTCATTTAATTTAAAATACCAATGTGATAAAAATGAAACTCTTACTCAAGAAAAACAGAAATGAATAATAAAATAAAACCGATGCCAGGCATATAAAGGATTTATAGTGAAAACTTTGTTTTTACGGGTTAATTTTTTAGAAGTGNAAATGATAGCTCAAATAATATCTCATCATCATCGTGTGNGGAAATGATAGCAGCANCNAAATACTCTCGGGAAACGNGATGTTGATTGCTAATACAGCAGGTGGAGGGAAAATCGGGGACCCGGAAAAAAACCATGCGACCACGGNGAGNGAGAGAGACAAACTCCAATTATACAGCAGGCGTCTGGTCGGGATCGAATCACGACCTCCTGTATACCAGGCGAGGTAGTTAACATCTCACCACCGTGATGATGAGAGAGAGAGACACGCAAACTCCAAATATACAGCAGGCGTCAGGGTCGGGATCGAACCCACGACCTCCTGTATACCAGGTGAGGTAGTTAACATCTCACCACCGTGATGATGAGAGAGAGAGACGCAAACTCCAATTACACAGCAGGTGTCAGGGTCAGGATCGAACCCACGACCTCCTGTATACCAGGCGAGGTAGTTAACATCTCACCACCATGATAATGAGAGAGAGACACACGCAAACTCCAATTATACAGCAGGTGTCAGGGTCAGGATCGAACCACGACCTCCTGCATACCAGCCAAGGTAGTTAACATCTCACCACCATGATGCTGAGAGAGAGAGACACGCAAACTCAAAATGTACAGCAGGCGTCAGGGTCGGGATCGAACCCACGACCTCCTGTATCCCAAGCGAGGTAGTTAACATCTCACTACCATGATAATGAGAAAGAGAGACACGCAAACTCAAAATGTACAGCAGGCATCAGGGTCAGAATCCACGACCTCCTGTATCCCAAGCGAGGTAGTTAACATCTCACCACCTTGACGCGATACACGCACGGGATTGTTTAATTTTATCCACCCACGCAACTCACAGTTTTGATCGAACTCGTCAACAGCGACAACAACAAAAAACGTATAACCCATTGAGGGCAACACGCCCAAACAAAACCCAAGGCGCACGTACGGATAGTAAGCGGAGAGGCATGGGGGGACAGGGGGGGTGGGAAGGCCCGTAGGCAATCGATGGCAAGGCTGCACCTTCACACTTCATACCGAACATCGCCAATGTTAAATTTAAATTTAAAGCTTCTTTCGTGACTGCAGCAGGGATTCATCTTATTGGTTCTTTCGGTAAAGTCGTCACGTAGAAGGGAAATAATAAAATAATAAAAATAAAACATGATAAAATATAATTCTCACGACGTTTCGGCCACAACGCAAGCAGCCGTCCTCAGGTGAAGAACAGGTCTGTCGGAAAGACAGCGTCTGAATGAATAACAGGTCTGTCGGAAAGACAGCGTCTGAATGAACAGGTCTGTCTTTCCCACTGTCTTTCCTACAGACCTGTTCATTCAGACGCTGTTTTCCGACAAACCTGTTCTTCATTCAGACGCTGTCTTTCTGACAAACCTGTTCTTCATTCAGACGCTGTCTTTCCGACAGCCCTGTTCATTCAGACGCTGTCTTTCCGACAGACCTGTTCATTCAGACGCTGTCTTTCCGACAGCCCTGTTCATTCAGACGCTGTCTTTCCGACAGACCTGTTCTTCACCTGAGGACGGCTGCTTGCGTTGTGGCCGTAACGTCGTGAGAATTGTATTTTATTATGTTTTATTTTTATTATTTTATTATTTCCCTTCTACGTGATGACTTTACCGAAAGAATCAAGAACATTGCCAACGTTGCAACGTGTCCCCGCACGAACGGCTCGGTGGGGCGCCCTCACCGGCCAATTCGGCCCGCCAGCGAGAGAGTTTCCCCTCCCGGCGTGTTAGAGCGCATCAAATGCTGCTTAGTGCGCCGTTAAAACCCCTCTCCCGGTTAGTGCGCCGTTAAAACCCCTCTCTTGCCACGAAAACCCCAACGTGGCCAATCAGTTTTGGCTCGTTCAGCACCAGCCGGCTGTGCGCGTAACGCGAAAGCCTCCCTCCCGCGACGTTGTTAAACTTAGCTTTGAGAGAGTTTTAACTTCAGAACGGCAAGAAAAAAACTAAAACGCGTAATCCACACGCGAGGTTTTTCGGGAGTCAGATCGCGCGAGTATAAGCGTCTTCTTGGTTCTTTCGGTAAAGTCATCACGTAGAAGGGAAATAATAAAATAATAAAAATAAAACATAATAAAATACAATTCTCACGACGTTTCGGCCACAACGCAAGCAGCCGTCCTCAGGTGAAGAACAGGTCTGTCGGAAAGACAGCGTCTGAATGAACAGGGCTGTCGGAAAGACAGCGTCTGAATGAAGAACAGGTTTGTCAGAAAGACAGCGTCTGAATGAAGAACAGGTTTGTCGGAAAACAGCGTCTGAATGAACAGGGCTGTCGGAAAGACAGCGTCTGAATGAACAGGTCTGTCGGAAAGACAGCGTCTGAGTGACGCTGTCTTTCCGACAGACCTGTTCTTCACCTGAGGACGGCTGCTTGCGTTGTGGCCGAAACGTCGTGAGAATTATTTTATTACGTTTTATTTTTATTTTTTATCATTTCCCTTCTACGCGACTTTACCGAAAGAACCAAGAAGATGAATCCCTGCAGTCACGAAAGACTTTATCGAGTACAAGTGTGTCCTTAAACCCCGCCGCCACCAGCCACTTCGACAAGGCTTGCGTCGAGCAAACAAAACGCGCTATCCGGTTGCGATTGTGTCGGAGAGTGAACCTCACGGCGGCGTTCAAGACACGCGAAGAGCCGTGACGTGCAGCTGCTGCTGCTGCTGCTACTCTTGTAGCAATCACCCAGCAAACATCACTGGGTTTTTACCGGTGTGCTGAACGTGTAACTAATCGACACGTTCGTGCCTTGTTGACAAACCTCACCCATTGGCTGTGCCGGGCGATGCTCGGTGGGCGGTTGGGCGGGTGGGTGGGTGGGTGGGTGGGTGGTGGGCGGGTGGTGGGTGGGCGGGTGAGTGGGTGGGTGGGTGGGTGGGCGGTGGGTGGGTGAGTGGGTGGGTGGGTGAGGGCGGGCGGGCGGTGGTGGGTGAGCGGGCGGTGGGTGAGTGGGTGAGTGAGTGGGTGGGTGGGTGAGTGGGTGGGCGGGTGAGTGGATAGGTGAGTGGGTGGGCGGGTGAGTGGGTGGGTGGGTGGCGGTGGGCGGGTGGGCGGTTGGGCGGGTGGGTGGGTGGGTGAGTGGGCGGGTGGGCGGGTGAGTGGGTGAATGGGTGGGTGAGTGGGTGGGTGAGTGGGTGGGTGGGTGAGCGGTTGGGCAGGCGGGTGGGTGGGTGAGTGGGCGGGTGGGTGAGTGAGTGGGTGGGTGGGTGAGCGGTTGGGCGGGCGGGTGGGTGGGTGAGTGAGTGGGTGGGTGGGTGAGCGGTTGGGCGGGCGGTGGTGAGTGGGTGGGTGAGTGGGTGGGTGAGTGAGTGGGCGGTTGGACGGGCGGGTGGGTGGGTGGCGGCTTTAACGACACGTCCGAGAAGATATACTTACACGCAATATAACCCCAACTAATAAATACAACTTTTACCACCGTCAGTGAGCCCTAACCGTTCCGTTTCTACCGCTCGGCTGTTGGGTCGTCGGCCGCGAGGTCACGCAGCGCCCCGGAGGTCGGAGATGCCGAGCCGGCGCTTCCAACGCCGAGGAGATCCTGGGCAGAGGTCGCAACCGGGTACCCGTACCCTACCCTACCCGGTACCCGGCTGTACCCGGCCAGGTANGGGTACGGGTACCGTTTGCGACCCTGGTGCGGCCGGGTACGGGTAGGCCGTGAGTCACTGGTGAGTAACCGTTTGTCACTCATTTCGGGTAGGGTACGGGTACGGGTAGGGTACGGGTACGGGTAGCCGTTTGCGACCCTGGTGCGGCCGGGTACGGGTAAGGAATCAAAACCCGTTTGCGACCTCTGATCCTGGGTTCGGATCCGTGTCCCTTTAGCCTGCCAACGACACCGGCGGGTGATTGGTTAATATAAAAAACGCCACCACCACCACCACCACTAGCCTCCTCCTCAAGTGTTTGCACGTTTACATAAAGACCCCTCTCTT
The DNA here is from genome assembly GCA_018977245.1 of Lethenteron camtschaticum. Lineage (NCBI taxonomy): Eukaryota > Metazoa > Chordata > Hyperoartia > Petromyzontiformes > Petromyzontidae > Lethenteron > Lethenteron camtschaticum. Next base: position 13,630 of record MU249722.1, on the reverse strand, counting down.
GTTTGGATTGCGACTGGGGAATTAACGCTCTGATCGATGTGTCCGGTTTTCTCCTGGGGAGAGCGCCGGCCGCATAGTGAGCGCGACGTTCACGCAACGTTGCATGAACGTTGCGCTCGCCTCACCCCACACCACCCCCACTACCCCAACGAACCCGGTCACCCGAGTTCGCCTCCCGCTCACGGCCAACACCACCACAGTAAACGATTATCTAGACCGGTCATGGGCCTCCCTAGGTCGACTCGGCCTCAAATTACTAACCGAGGTGCGGTGTGTGGTAAACATCGGGTGGGGGGGGGNTGCTGGCCACCCACCCCCTCGTGTGCCACAGTACCGGCCTTCATAGGTGCTCGCTAACAGCACTTGCCCCTACAGTTTGTTCAGGCTATACAGGGGATCTTTGTCGGTTTGGGGAGCGGTGGTGCAGTGGTTAGCGCACTGCGCTACTAACCCGGCGACCGAGTTCGGTTCCCGCTCACCGCCAACGATTATCTGAACCGGTCCCCGAGTCTCCCCTAGGTCGACTCGGCCTCAAATGAGTAGCTGGTGTAGCGGTGTGTGGTAAACATCGCCACTGGGGAGACAAAGGCGGTCGGGCGTGGTGCTGGCCACCCACCCACTCGTGTGCCGTGCCGGCCTTCATAGGTGCTCGCTAACAGCACTTGCCCAAGTTTCTTACAGGCTACACGGGGGATCTTTGTCTTTGTGTTTGGACTTCAATTCGCACCGTGCGTAGGTAACCGCGGCTAATCGGTGAAGAACCACAAACTCAAATTGAGATTGTGAAAGACGGACGCAAAGACAAAGATCCCCTGTATAGCCTTTAGCAGGCTGTTGGGGCAAGTGCTGTTAGACAGACCGAGTGACAGACAGAGAGACTGACAGACTGAGGGTGGACAGACACTCAAAGCCAAGGGCTGCTGCTGCTCAACATCGTTGTAAAGCACTGAGACAAAAGGGTGAGACAGACAGATGAACAGAGTGGCTGACAGACTGACTGACAGACTGACAGACTGACAGAGTGAATGAATGACGGCTGGACAGACACTCAAAGCCAAGGGCTGCTGCTGCTACGTCGTTGTAAAGCACCAAGACAAAAGGGCGAGACAGACAGATGAACAGAGTAGCTGACAGACAGACNTGACAGACTGATAGACAGACTGACTTGACAGACTGACAGACAGAGTGACAGACAGACAGACTGACAGAGTGAATGACGGGTGGACAGACACTCAAAGCTAAGGGCTGCTGCTGCTGCTCAACTTCGTTGTAAAGCACCGAGACAAAAGGGCGAAACAGATGGACAGAGTGGCTGACAGACAGATCTGACAGATAGACAGACAGCCTGACTGACAGAGTGACAGACTGACGGGTGGACAGACAGACTGACAGACAGACTGACAGACTGACAGAGTGAATGACTGACGGCTGGACAGACACTCAAAGCCAAGGGCTGCTGCTGCTGCTGCTACGTCGTTGTAAAGCACCGAGACAAAAGGGCGATCTAAACAAGCGACNTCCGGCGTTCGATGCGCGTCGCCTCCCAAGGCCATGATGTGGTGAAGGCGGTGAGCTACGGCTCTGGCATACCCCATGCCCCCCCCCCCCTCGTCGCACCGGTACAAAGGGCAAGGGTGGCCTGCGGCTATCGGAATCAGAACATTCATTCATCCTGGAGGAGGAATCCGATGAGCTTCGAAGCTCTTCGTTCAGGCCAGAGGGTGGCAGTGCTCGTGACGAGCATGACGAGTTTATTGTCGTTTGTTCGTCTGTGTGTGTCTGTGTGTGTCTGTGTGTGTCTGTGTGTGTGTGTGTGTGTCTGTGTGTGTGTGTCTGTGTGTGTGTCTGTGTGTCTGTGTGTGTGTCTGTGTGTGTGTGTGTCTGCGTGCGTGTCTGTGTGTGTGTCTGTGTGTCTGCGTGTGTGTCTGTGTGTGTGTCTGTGTGTGTCTGTGTGTGTGTCTGTGTGTGTGTGTCTGTGTGTGTGTGTCTGTGTGTCTGTGTGTGTGTGTCTGTGTGTCTGTGTGTGTGTGTCTGTGTGTCTGTGTGTGTGTCTGTGTGTGTGTCTGTGTGTGTCTGTCTGTGTGTGTGTGGTTTGTGCACCACGTGAGTTATAAAATTCATTCATAAATGTGTACATCTTCTTGGTTCTTTCGGTAAAGTCACGTAGAAGGGAAAGGAGATGTCTCATAGTGAGTCATTATTCACTTCACAAACAGCCGGTGTGTCAAGCAGCCACGTGATCTCACGCGTGTCAAACCGGTACTACGGCTCAGGCGATTCGGGCTTGGCAGGCTGCAAGGGATCGCCCGTCGGCAGAGGTCGCAAACGGGTTTTGATTCCTTACCCATACCCGGCCGCACCAGGTCGCAAACGGTACCCGTACCCGGCCGTACCCGTACCCTACTCGTACCTGGCCGGGTACGGGTATCGGGTACCGATTGCGACCCTGGGATGAAGCCACGTTGCAGGCGCGGTGGGTTGATTCTAGGAACTTGAATTGTGAGAAGAGACAAGACGTTGGAAATGAGTGACAAACGGTTACTCACCAGTGACTCACGGCCTACCCGTACCCGTACCGGCCGCACCAGGGTCGCAAACGGCTACCCGTACCTGGCCAGGTACGGGTAGCCGGGTATCGGGTAGGGTACGGGTATCGTGTACCCGGTTGCGACCTCTGCCTGTCGGTCGCTCTTGTTGATTTCTCTGGGACGAGATGATGCCACGTCTCACGTGAAGCCAGGGGGCTGGNCGGGCGGCCAGCGTTAACTTAAAAGCTAGTTTTTTTGTTTTAGTTGTGATTGTTTTGTTACCACGTAAATATTTTTTTTCTTCCAGAAACCACGACCCGGGTCGATCACAAATGAGAGACGCTCAACGAAGTCGGCTTATCGTCACCATCATCGCCACCATTATAATCATCGTCATCATCGCCACCATCGTCATCGCCATCATCATCATCACCATCATCATCATCATTGCCATCATCATCGTCATCGCCTTACCATCATCATCATCGCCACCATCATCATNGCCACCATCATCATCATCATCATCGCCACCATCATCATCGTCATCGCCACCATCATCATCGCCACCAATCATCATCGCCACNATCATCATCGAAACCACCATCATCATCATCATCGCCACCATCATCATCACCATCGCCACCACCATCATCATCGTCATCGCCACCATCATCATCGCCACCATCATCATCATCATCGCCACCATCATCATCGCTACCACCACCATCATCATCGCCATGGTGGTGATAGTGAGCTCCCTGGTCAGGTACACAGGAGGTCATGGTCGATCTCCACCCTGACGCCTGCCGCTGTAATTTCGAGTCGTGTCTCTCTCTCCCCAAGGTCACGTAGATTTTTTTCTCTCCGTGTCCTCCGGTTTTCCCTCCGCATTTACAATCAACGTCGTGGTGTAGAGTGTTTTAGGCTGCTGCTATAATTCTCGCACGGCAACCACTTCCTTGAGCTATCATTGTGGCCAGCTCGCTTCTGAACAAGAAGCTAATAGCTCAGTGGTTGTTTTTATTTGTATTTAGTCAGCTTCGCACCACACGCGGCCTCCCTCCCGGCTGTGACGCCAGCAACTGTAGTGCACGAGTTTCCGTGACTGTCCCTGCTGGATGTACGTAGCTAAACTTCTCTTCTTGTCTTTCGGTAAAGCACGTAGAATGGAAATAAAAAAATGTTATTATATTATTTATTATATAATATTAATTATATTATTTTAATTTCCCTTCTACGTGATGACTTTACCGAAAGAACCAAGAAGATGAATCCCTGCAGTCACGAAAGCTTTAAATCGAAATTTAAACATAGGATTCAAGTGAAGTGAAACCTCTTCTTGGTTATTTTATTTATTATTATTATTTCCCTTCTCGCTTCCGAAAGAANCAAGAAGATAATCCCTCAGTCGAAAAGCTTTAAATCGAATATATGCTAAACTTGTTNCGCATCATGCGTAGACAACCGTGCAGGGTGGGGGGATGGACAACAAAACAGAAGTCCTAAAGAGTTTGTCAAAAGAAATAATTGTCAATTTTTCGATTTACGTATGCAGGGATTCATCTTCTTGTTCTATCGGTAAAGCACGTAGAAGGGAAATAATAAAATAATAAAAATAAACATTATAAANTAATTCTANTTTTGTTAACTTTTTTATATATGTTTTAATTTTATATTTAATTTCCCTTCTACGTGGAAAGAACCAAGAAGATGAATCTGCAGTCACGAAAGCTTTAAATCGATATTTTATTNCATATTATTCAATTATTTAATTATTTTATTATTTCCTTCTGTGACTTTACGTAGAACCGAAATAATCCCTGCAGTCACNAAAGCTTTAATGATATTTATTTTATTATTTCAANTATTTTAATTATTTATTATTTCCCTTCTACGCGACTTTACCGATAGAACCAAGAAGATGAATCCCTGCAGTCACGAAAGCTTTAAATCGATATTTTATTTCAATTTTTTTCTATTTTTATTTTTATTATTTCCCTTCTAGTGCTACGCATATGCTAGATCAGTGTTTTTCAACCGGTGTTCCGCGGCACACTAGTGTGCCGCGGNATGTTGTCAGGTGTGCCGTGGGATGAAGCGCAGGGAGTCCCGAAGCAGAGCCGTGCATCCACTGCGCATGCTCCGCCCATCCAGCCGCACGTCACGCTCCTCCCAGCCTCCCATGCGCAGTCAGGCAGGCAGTCGGAGACTGTGCCCCCGAGACTGTGCCCCCAGTGCAGGTATGACAGTGAGACATCATCATTACATTGTATGTTGTGCTTTTAAAAAAAAAACATCCTTAAATGAGGTTTGAATCATTTTTGCCTTGTGAGACATCATTATATTTTATATCTGTATTTTGTGCTTTTAAAAACATCCTTAAATGAGGTTTGAATCATTTATTTTTGCCTCCTCACTTGAGAAACCCCACACAAACGCTGATACCCCAACGCTGGGGCCCCAGTACCAGTAATGTTGGCAAGGCTATCCCAGACCTGGCCAGGATGCTGTGCTTCAGTACCTCATTATAGGGATAGCCTTGCCAACATTCCTGGTATTTTTGATGAAATTTCTCAGTCTAGGTTTGCGCTCGCTCGCGCTCAGAAATTTTTTTACTTGTTCGGCACAGTAAAAATTAGAGGAACATTGCCAGCGCTCTTCTGCTCAGGTCTACTCCAGATCCATCACTCAGGGCTCGCAGCACAGAAGAGAACATCACAGTGAAAACAGCAGCTTCAGTGCACATGAAGAAGGAGTTGTGAAGAAGACGAAAGGTACCAATTCTGGTGATGGACAGAAGGATTGCTCTGTGACGGACAGCGGCTATCTGGAGGAGACAAGCGCAGTAAGGAAGTACTGAGTAACAGTGAGATACTGCAGCGATGGACAAGTTTTTAAAAAGGAAAGAACTGGACTCTGAACAAAATTTGGAGCCAGATGAGAGCCCAAGTATGAGTGGGGATCAAAGAAAGCAAAGATGGCTAGCTCAAGCAAATTCTCTGGCACAAGGCAATATAGCGAAAGCTATATTTCATTTGGATTTACTTTCACCGGAGATGCAAATAAACCAACTCCACTGTGCGTGGTGTGTGGTGAAAAGCTATCTAACAGTGCTATGGTCCCAAGTAAACTTAAACGCCATCTCCAAACGAAACACCCTTCGCTTCAAACAAGAATGCGGACTATTTGTTCGCCTGCGTGAAAACACGGAGAAACAGGCAACTTTCATGAGAAAAACCACAAAGGTAAATGAAAGAGCTCTTAAGCTAGCTATCAAGTTGCTGAACTTATAGCCAAGTCAAAAAAGTCCCACACTGTGCAGAGACATTAATACTTCCCGCCTGCAAAGCTATTGTAGAGGAGATGCTCGGACCTGAAGCAGCTAAGGAAATAGCCAAAGTCCCTCTCTCAGACAACACAATTTCCAGACGTATTAATGACATGTCTGCAGACATCGAAAGTGTGGTTTTGGAAAAGATCCGTATCAGTGAGAAATTTGCATTGCAACTTGACGAGTCTACTGATATCAGTGGACATGCTCAACTCTTGTCAAATGTGCGTTTTGTGGATGGTGATGCAATTAGAGAAAACTTCTTTTTTGCAAGGCATTGCCAGAAAAANCAACAGGAGAAGAAATTTTTCGGGTCACATCAGAATACCTTGAACAAGGAGGACTTAAGTGGGAAAACTGCACAAGTGTCTGCACTGATGGAGCTGCAGCCATGGTCGGGCGCACCAAAGGCTTTGTAAGCAGAGTGAAGGAAAGAAATCCAGATGTGATTGTTACGCATTGTTTTTACACCGTGAGGCCCTCGTAGCCAAGACTTTACCAGCAGACCTAGTTCATGTGTTGGATGATGTTGTGCGCATGGTAAACTTTGTAAAGTCACGACCTGTGAAAAGTCGCATATTTGCAGCTTTGTGTGAGGAGATGGGAGCGAAGCATAAAACCTTGCTGTTTCATACGGAGGTCCGGTGGTTGTCGCGTGGCAAGGTCTTGGTTCGTGTGTATGAGCTGCGGGAGGAACTTAAAGTGTTTCTGACAAATGAGAGGTCAGATTACGCAAAGCTGCTTGCAAGCGATGAGTGGTGTGCAAGGCTGGCATACCTGGCAGATATATTTCATCATCTGAATGAACTGAACACACGAATGCAAGGCCGAAATGAAAACCTGCTTACAAGTACAGATAAAATAAATGGATTCTGTTCAAAGGTGCAACTCTGGCATCAACACGTGGAAAGTGGCAATCTTGAAATGTTCACACTCACCAAGCAATGGGAAGGTGTTCACATTGCTGCACTGTGTGAGATAATAGTTAAACATTTAAAAACTCTTGAGGAGAAGTTGTCATTTTATTTCTCTTCAGTCTCCACTGAATGCCTTGACTGGGTTAGGGACCCTTATAGCTCAGCATCAATTGGTGGAAAGGACATGACTTTACAGGAGCAGGAGGAACTAACTGAACTGAGACAAAATCGTGATTTCAAGCTAAGATTTGCTGATCTACCTTTGGACAGTTTTTGGTTGGATACTGCCAAGGAATTCCCCTTCTGGCAAACAAAGCTATTTTGACATTGCTCCCATTTTCCACTACATATCTGTGTGAGATGAGCTTTTCAAGCCTGATTGCTATAAAAACTAAAGACAGAGAGCGACTGAGAGCTGTTGACGAAGAGCTACGTGTGTGTCTTTCTTCGATTCCAGCCAGAATATCAGCTTTGTGTTCAGCCAAAAAGGCCCAGGTTTCGCACTAAGTAAACAGAAATAAAGTATTTATAATTTTTCATATTTCATAATAAAGTAATTATAAATAATTTCTTTGTGTTTATTTGATTCCTATTCAAGAGAATTACTTTATATATATAGTCAATATAGGGACAGAGTTACATTTTTTAACATTTTCTAATGGTGGTGTGCCTCGTGATTTTTTCATGAAAAAAGTGTGCCTTTGCACAAAAAGGTTGAAAAACACTGATCTAGATGATCTAGATCAGGGGTGGGGAACCTTTTTTCTGCCAAGAGCCATTTGGATATTTATAAATCATTCGTGGGCCGTACAAAATGATCACCTTTAAAATTAACTTTGTGATCTTTGTTCAAACATTTAATTAACTCGCCCCTAATGCGATGGGCTGGAACTGCTTCTCTTTGGCAAGGCGTGTGATGATGTTAGCTGGCATTGATGATGTTGCTACTCGCAACTGCTTTTCCGAGATTTATTTAATTTCGAGTCCCGCCTGTGGTTGCCTTGGCAGGGCCAGACCCAAATGATTTCGCGGGCCTCGTACGGCCCACGGGCAGGACGTTCCCCACCCCTGATCTAGATGATGATGATGATTTAAAATTTGTATGACCCAAGGCCGTAGCCATGGAGTCAAAATTGGGGGGGAACAAATCTTCAAGGGGTCTGGTGGTCCCCCCCCCCAAAAAATTATTAAATTTGAAAACGAATTTCCTGCCTAAAAAAACACATTCCTGCGAGGGAGCTGGTAGGAACGTCGGTCAATGGCCTGCAGGGTCAACGGCGGCGTGGGTATTCCGCAAATATGGCCGACTGTGAGGGCGGGCACAAGCCGCGTGAGTAGGTCAAACGTTGAGTTTTATAAGGGCACCACGGGGTGACCAGCAATTTACGGTGGTGAGGGGAGCGGTGGCGCAGTGGTTAGCACACTTACTGCTTAATCAGAATCTTTATACTGGGGAAATCCGATGAGCGATTAAGCTCTTGAACGAACCGGGCGAACAAAGCTCATAAGCTCTGAACCTTCAATGCCAACCCACGTGACCAGGGCGGTCAAGTATGGTCAAACAGACAAAGACAAAGATCCCCGTGTAGCCTGAACAGACTGTAGGGGCAAGTGCTGTTAGCGAGCACCTATGAAGGCCGGCACGGCACACGAGGGGTGGGTGGCCAGCACCACGCCCGCCGCCTTTGTCTCCCCAGTGGCGATGTTTACACACCGCACCAGCTAGTCATTTGAGGCCGAGTCGACCTAGGGGAGACTCAGGACCGGTTCAGAAGATCGTCACCGGTGTTGGCCGTGAGCGGGAATCGAACTCGGGTCGCCGGTGAGTAGCGCAGTGCGCTAACCACTGCACCACCGCTCCCCAAACAACAAAGATCCCTGTATAGCCTGAACAGACTGTAGGGCAAGTGCTGTTAGCGAGCACCTATGAAGGCCGGCACGGTACACGAGGGGTGGGTGGCCAGCACCACGCCCGGCTTCCTTTGTCTCCCCAGTGGCGATGTTTACACACCGCACCTGGTAGTATTGAGGCCGAGTAGACCTAGGGAGGCCCAGGACCGGTTCAGATAATCGTCAACTTGATGTTGGCCGTGGGAGGAAATCGAACTCACCTCATCATCATCCATTGACCAAGCCCCCCCCCTACCCCCCTCGTTTATTTAAACAATTTATTTTGTTGAACTCTTAAGGTCACTCATAACGACGCTAACCAACAACGAGCATTGGAAATAACCCGATCGCTCATTTCATTCTGAGTATTAAGTTGCGATTGGGGGGTGGGGGGAGAATTTTTACTAAAAACTTGTGTGGAAGATACCATAGCACACACACACACACAAAACGATAACATTAAACATTCTTACACGGTTCAACGTCTCATTGCTGTTGTTGTTCTGACATTTAGATCCCTGTCAGCTGCGATAGCGATCGCTGCAAATATAAAAAAATTAACCCGTAAAACAAAGTTTTTCACTATAAATCCTTTATATGCGTGGCGGCTAGAGTCCTCTCGTCCTCTGGCTTGAGATGGCTGCCACCTATGGGTCAGATGATTGCTGCCACCATTAAGCAATTGGTAATTAAATATCATTTATTTTTTCCTAAAAAGTGTAACATTTTGGAAAAAAAAATTCACGAAAATAAATTGTCACGCACAACGAGTCTGTGTGCAAAATGTCAGCTCGATTGGATCACGGAAAGTGGGTTAAAAAACGACCGAAAGATTTGCACGGTCCTAGTAAACTCATCACCTCACCCGCCATCACCTCACCTCCACCATCATCACCTCACCCCCACCACCATCATCACCTCACATCCACCATCATCACCTCACATCCACCATCATCACCTCACATCCACCATCATCACCTCACCCCACCACCATCACCTCACATCCACCACCATCACCTCACATCCACCATCATCACCTCACATCCACCATCATCACCTCACATCCACCATCATCACCTCACATCCACCATCATCACCTCACCCCACCACCATCACCTCACATCCACCACCATCACCTCACATCCACCATCATCACCTCACATCCACCATCATCACCTCACCCCCACCATCATCACCTCACCCCCACCATCATCACCTCACCCCCACCATCATCACCTCATCCCCATCATCATCACCTCACCCCACCACCATCACCTCATCCCCATCATCATCACCTCACATCCACCATCATCACCTCACATCCACCATCATCACCTCACCCCACCATCATCACCTCACCCCCACCACCATCACCTCACCCCACCATCATCACCTCACATCACCATCATCACCTCGCCCCCATCATCATCATCACCTCACCCACACCACCATCATCACCTCACCCACACCACCATCATCACCTCACCCCACCATCATCACCTCACCCCCACCACCATCACCTCACATCTACCATCATCACCTCACCCACACCACCATCACCTCACCATCATCACCTCACCCGACCATCATCACCTCACCCCCACCATCATCACCTCACCCCCATCATCATCATCACCTCACCCCCACCACCATCACCTCACCCCCACCACCATCACCTCACCCCCACCATCATCACCTCACCCCACCATCATCACCTCACCCCCATCATCATCATCACCTCACCCACACCACCATCACCTCACCCCCACCATCATCACCTCACCGCCACCATCATCACCTCACCACCATCATCATCATCACCTCACCCCCACCATCATCACCTCACATCCACCATCATCACCTCACCCCCATCATCATCACCTCACATCCACCATCATCACCTCACCACCATCATCACCTCACCCCCACCATCATCACCTCACCCCACCATCATCACCTCACCCCCATCATCATCATCACCTCACCCCATCATCATCACCTCACCCCCACCACCATCACCTCACATCCACCATCATCACCTCACATCCACCACCATCACCTCACATCCACCATCATCACCTCACATCCACCATCATCACCTCACATCCACCATCATCACCTCACATCCACCATCATCACCTCACATCCACCACCATCACCTCACATCCACCACCATCACCTCACATCCACCACCATCACCTCACATCCACCACCGTCACCTCACATCCACCACCATCACCTCACATCCACCATCATCACCCCACCATCATCACCTCACCCCCACCACCATCACCTCACCCCCACCATCATCACCTCACATCNACCATCATCACCTCGCCCCCACCATCATCACCTCACCCACACCACCATCATCACCTCACCCCCACCATCATCACCTCACCCCCACCACCATCACCTCACATCTACCATCATCACCTCACCCACACCACCATCACCTCACCATCATCACCTCACCCCGACCATCATCACCTCACCCCACCATCATCACCTCACCCCCATCATCATCACCTCACCCCCACCACCATCACCTCACCCCCACCACCATCACCTCACCCCCACCATCATCACCTCACCCCACCATCATCACCTCACCCCCATCATCATCATCACCTCACCCACACCACCATCACCTCACCCCACCATCATCACCTCACCGCCACCATCATCACCTCACCACCATCATCATCATCACCTCACCCCCACCATCATCACCTCACATCCACCATCATCACCTCACCCCATCATCATCACCTCACATCCACCATCATCACCTCACCACCATCATCACCTCACCCCCACCATCATCACCTCACCCCCACCATCATCACCTCACCCCCATCATCATCATCACCTCACCCCATCATCATCACCTCACCCCCACCACCATCACCTCACATCCACCATCATCACCTCACATCCACCACCATCACCTCACATCCACCATCATCACCTCACATCCACCATCATCACCTCACATCCACCATCATCACCTCACATCCACCATCATCACCTCACATCCACCACCATCACCTCACATCCACCACCATCACCTCACATCCACCACCATCACCTCACATCCACCACCGTCACCTCACATCCACCACCATCACCTCACATCCACCATCATCACCTCACCATCATCACCTCACCATCATCACCTCACATCCACCATCATCACCTCACATCCACCATCATCACCTCACATCCACCATCATCACCTCACCCCCATCATCATCTCCCATCATCATCACCTCCCCCGACCATCATCACCTCACCCCCATCACCTCACACCCATCACCCCATCATCACCTCACCATCATCACCTCACATCCACCATCATCACCTCACCTCCATCATCATCACCTCACCCCCATCATCATCACCTCACCTCCATCATCATCACCTCACCCCCATCATCACCTCACCACCATCATCACCTCACCATCATCATCATCTCATCACCTCACCATCACCACCTCACCCCACCACCATCACCTCACATCCACCATCATCACCTCACATCCACCATCATCACCTCACCCCCATCATCATCACCCCCATCATCACCTCACCATCATCACCTCACCCCCACCACCATCACTCAGATCCACCATCATCACCTCACCATCATCATCACCTCACCCCATCACCTCACCCCCATCACCGATCCACTGCTAGATGAACAGTAATCTCACACCCGCTTAATAAGCACCTGAGGGTACTGACGCTACTTAACAATCGCGCGCACACATCAACTACGATCCGCATAACTATTCCACGCAAATTTGAACAATCGCTCGTTCTTATTAATAACGAAAAAAAAAAATTTAATGTAAAAAAAAACATTTTTTTTTAAAAGATAGCGGCCTACGGTAGGCCGCGGCACAATTCCGCGGGCCCTAGCCCCTTGCCTCGTCGCGGCTGCCGGCGCATCTCACCTGCAGGCCGGCCGGGCTGGGTCGGCCACGTGGGGGGCCACCCGGGAGCGATTGCTTTGAGGTGAAAGAGGGAATCTCCTCAACCGGGCCCCCCCCCTTCTCTCAAAGCGGCCGGGGGGGCGCGGGGGTTGTGTGGGTTGCGGGCCCCCCCACTACTAAACAACAACAACAACAACCACAACAACCACCACAACCACCGGCGGGCACGGCTGGTGGTGGATGTCGGCAGGAGACGCGCCGACGACCCCGGGGGAGGGGGGGAGGGGCGAACGGCGATGGGAGGAGTCAGGGGGATGGGGGCGGGGGGTTAAAGGTGGAGAGGGGAGGGGGCGATGGGGGGCGGGGGTTAAAGGTGGAGAGGGGGGGGAGAGGGGAGGGAGAGGGGGGGGAGAGGGGGGGAGGGGGGGGGAGAGGGGGGGGAAAGGGGGGGGAGAGGGGGTGGAGAAGGGGGGAGATGGGGGGGGGGGAAAGGGGGGAGGGGGAGACGGGGGGGAGGGGTTTAAGGTGGAGAGAGAGAGAGGGGGGGGCGATGGGAGGAGTCAGGGGTGGGGGGGGTGGAGAGAGAGGGGGGGGCGATGGGGGAGGGGAGTCAGGGGGGAGGGGTTAAAGGTGGTAGGGAGAGGGGGGGGGCGATGGGAGGAGTCAGGGGTGGGGGGGGTGGAGAGAGAGGGGGGGGCGATGGGGGGAGGGGGAGTCAGGGGCGGGGGGTTAAAGGTGGAGAGAGAGAGGGGGGGCGATGGGAGAGGGGCGACAGGGGGCGGGGGGAGGGGTTAAAGGTGAAGAGAGAGAGGAGGGGGAGACGGGGGGGGGGGGCGATGGGGAGGGGGAGTCAGGGCGGGGGGGGTTAAAGGTGGAGAGAGGGGGGGGCGATGGGAGGAGTCAGGGGGGGTGGAAAGGTTAAAGGTGGAGAGAGAGGGGGGGAGAGAGACGATGGGGGAGGGGCAGAGGGGGGGGGGAGATGGGGGAGGGGGGAGACGGGGGGAGGGCTTAAAGGTGGTAGGGAGA
>WFAB01001368.1:0-217908 GCA_018977245.1 Lethenteron camtschaticum | reverse complement strand
GGGGAAAGAGCGCCTTGACAAAATAATTTCAATATCAAGAGGAATTTAGCATATTTATGGGAAATGCAGGAATGTGATTAGTACTACATATGCCCGTGCTGCATATGTAGTACTAATAACATTCCTGCATGTCCCATAAATATGCTAAATTCCTCTTGATATGCAAATTATTTGTCAAGGCGCTCTTTCCCCCGTTTCCAACCCAGCTTATATATGCTCCAAGCTCGTGTGCTGTTTCATTCAGACGCTGTCTCCCCGACAGACCTGGCTTTCACCTGAGGACGGCTGCTTGCGTTGTGGCCTAAACGTCGTGAGAATTATTTTATTATGTTTTATTTTTATTATTTATTACTTCCCTTCTACGTGACTTTACCGAAAGAACCAAGAAGAGAGGATATCTATGAAAAGGTTTGCCAAACTGTGAATGGTTTGGAGCTGAACTGGGCTAAACAGCTAGTGTGACAACTGATGGTGCTCCTAGCATGGTGGGGTCTAAGAAAGGAGTAATTGCTCGCATTAACCAAGAGATGGACAAACATAACCATTCTCATCCAATAGCCATACACTGCCTCATCCACCAACAAGCGCTGTGTAGTAAATCACTGAAGTGGGACTCGGTTATGAAATTTGTGGTATCTTGTGTTAACTTCATTAGAGCTCACGCACTAAACCACAGACAATTTCAGGCATTTCTGTCTGAGCTAAATGTTGACTATGAAGATGTTCTGTATCACACAGAAGTCCGTTGGCTGAGTCGAGGGAGAGTTTTGAAACGTTTCTATGACTTACTTCCACAGATTACAGCTTTTCTGCTTCAAAAAAACAAAGAAGTACCAGAGCTCAATGATGCAGAATGGAAATGGCACCTTGCCTTTCTGACAGATGTAACAGAGCTACTCAACAGTTTCAATGTGCAACTTCAAGGAAAGGGGAAGCTCATCTGTGATATGCAATCACATGTCAAAGCATTTGAAGTAATATTAGGCCTCCTTATCAAACAAGTGAAGGAGGAAAACTTCTGCCATCTCCCCACAACTCAAAATCTGTTAGCGGAAAAACCATTGGTTGCATTCCCAAACAAAACGTGTGGATTCACTGGAAAAATTGCAAAAGGGGTTCCAATTTGGATTTAAAGAGCTTCAGCTCCATGAACAGGACATACAGCTTTTCCGTAACCCATTTTCTATTGACATTGAAAATGTGGATACAATTTACCAAATGGAACTGGCTGAACTGCAGAATTGTGACTCTCTGAAAGACGCATTCAAGTCAAGCAGCCTTAATAATTTCTATGCATCTCTCCCCTCTGAGACATATCCTCATCTCAGGAACCATGCACTCAAAATGGCAACCATCTTTGGCAGCACTTATGTCTGTGAACAGACTTTTTCCAGAATGAAACATTTGAAATCTCCAACCAGATCTAGACTAATGGATGCACACTTGCATCACTTGTTACAACTAGCAGTGACAAATATGGAACCGGACATTGACCATCTCATTAGCCAAAAGCAGGCCCATAGTTCCCATTGAAATACTGGCAAGTTTGTTGATTTAACTTTACTTGTTCTTCATTTTAAATATTGTATTTATTCCCGTTTTGTTTCTTCACTTCAAAATAAGATATATGCAGTGTGCATAGGAATTTGTTCATAGTTTTTTTTTAACTATAGTCCGGCCCTCCAAGCGTCTGAGGGACAGTGAACTGGCCCCCTGTTTAAAAAGTTTGAGGACCCCTGGTCTACAGCATCCCACGTCAGAGAATGAGGAAGCTTACCGCAGCCTTCGCTCGGAGGTTCGGAGAGCCGTGAGGTGCTGCAAGGATGGGTGGTGGTCGTGGGTTGCTGAGGAGATGGAGTCTGCCTCAATGGCCTGCGATCACAAATCGCTGTTTATTTCCATAAAAAAGTAACCTACAGCGCCATACCTATTACCATCATTAGGGAAAAGATTGGTGATCCAATCTCCGACCCCCAGGAACAGGTTTGCAGATTTGCTGAGCATTTCTGTGAGGTCCTGGGGGAGGGGAAATACCCCAGCCTGGAAAACATCGTGGGACAAAGTGGGGATGACCCTGCTGAGGCTGTGGTGCCTCAAATATTGGAAGAGGAAGTCACCACCTGTGAGTGGCTGGCTGAGGTGCCATCAGTTGAGGAAGTACTGAAAGCGTTCCAGAGCCTGAGACCAGGAAATGCACCAGGCAAAGATGCTCTCCCAAGTGTTGTGTGGTTATTCCTGACACCGCTGGAGACTTGTAGATCCACACGGAGACGGAGCTTCATGTAAGGGCTTGCGCCAGTTGTTTTATTAAACACTCTTCACACCACTCTGCTTACACTCTGAGTACTGCTGCACAATCACTGCCTACGCTACACACCTGACGCCTTCGCCCGTCATGGTGCAGGCGTCGGACCTCTGGCTGCACGTGGAACTGTCTCCCATTACTCCACGCCCCGCCACGGCTCCCCCTCGTCTGCCCCGGGCGGGGGCACGCCGCCATCACCGCCCGGCGACGAGGTTGGGCTTCTAACCCTCGAGCCTTCCTCCTTCGGCGGCGGCGGCTGGGCTGTTCCCGCTGCAGGCACACGTTCCCGTGTCCTATCACACTCCACACCCCAGGGGAAGGGTACTGGGGATTCCTAGCACTCTCACAGTAGTGTATAGTCTAGTGTATATTGTATAGTAGCGTAGTGTATAGTAGCGTAGTGTATAGTAGCGTAGTATATAGTGTAGTGTATAGTGTAGTGTATAGTGTAGTGTATAGTATTGGGCACGCCCAACGACCCCACCACCACCACCTCCCTCCTTCACCACCAGCACCACGGGGAGTGTCGGCGAATCTCCAGGCGGGCTACATCAGTCCGGCCGTCATGTCCACGTAGTCCTAGAGAGATGGGAGAGAGATGGGGGAGAGGTGGGGGAGAGGTGGGGAGAGGTGGGAGAGGTGGGGAGAGGTGGGGAGAGGTGGGGAGAGGTGGGGAGAGGTGGGGAGAGGTGGGGAGAGGTGGGGAGAGGTGGGGAGAGGTGGGGAGAGGTGGGGAGAGGTGGGGAGAGGTGGGGAGAGGTGGGGAGAGGTGGGGAGAGGTGGGGAGAGGTGGGGAGAGGTGGGGAGAGGTGGGGGAGAGGTGGGGAGAGGTGGGGGAGAGGTGGGGAGAGGTGGGGAGAGGTGGGGAGAGGTGGGGAGAGGTGGGGAGAGGTGGGGAGAGGTGGGGAGAGGTGGGGAGAGGTGGGGAGAGGTGGGGAGAGGTGGGGAGAGGTGGGGAGAGGTGGGGAGAGGTGGGGAGAGGTGGGGAGAGGTGGGGGAGAGGTGGGGAGAGGTGGGGAGAGGTGGGGAGAGGTGGGGAGAGGTGGGGAGAGGTGGGGGAGAGGTGGGNAGACCAAGATCCCCGTGTAGCCTGAACAGGCTGTAGGGGCAAGTGCTGTTAGCGAGCAGCAGCACCTATGAAGGCTACCGGCACTGTGGCACCGAGGGGTGGGTGGCCAGCACCACGCCCGGCCGCCTTTGTCTCCCCGGCGGCGATGTTTACTACACATACCACGCCAGGTACTCGATTGAGGCTGAGTCGACCTAGTGGAGACCCGGGACCAGAACAGATCATCGCTATCACTGGTGTGAAGAAGATCAACGTTTAGTCCTTTTAAAATAAACATCTCATCATGGCCAAAGCCACCGCCGCCACCACACCACCACCGCCACCACCGCCACCACCACCGCCGCCACCACTGCCGCCACCACCACCACCGCCACCACCGCCACCACCACCACCACTTCTCTTCCCTCTACGGCATCCTACGAGCGTGGTGGCAAGCGCGAGGTCGCAGGTTCGACCCCTACGGCCTGACGACCCCCACGTCTCCATCTCTCTCTCTGCCCCGTGGCCCGTGTCGTCCCCCTCCCGGACGGGNCAGCGGTCACCTCGTCACGGCGGCCCCCGTTGGCCACGAGGATCCGCCCCAAGTCGTCCGCCAGCCGCGCGAACGTCGGTCTGTCGCTGGGACGGTCGCCCAGCACTCGCTCATCGTCGCGTGTCTGCGCACGGCGACACGCGAGTCAAGTTCAACACGCACCGTGCGTGTACACCGTGCGCACGGCGTACACGCAATGTGCACAGACATGCAGCTACTACATTTACAATCATAGAGTAGTGTATAGTGTAGTGTATAGTGTAGTGGATAGAGTAAACCCACTACTGTATTTACAATTATAGAGTAGTGTATAGTGTAGTGTATAGAGTAGTGTATAGTGTAGTATAATGTAGTGGATAGAGTAAACCCGCTACTGTATTTACAAGTATAGTGTAGTGTATAGTGTAGTGTACAGAGTAAACCCACTACTGTATTTACAATTATAGTGTAGTGTATAGTGTAGTGTACAGAGTAAACCCACTACTGTATTTACAAGTATAGTGTAGTGTATAGTGTAGTGTATAGTGTAGTATATAGTGTAGTGTATAGTGTAGTGTATAGTGTAGTGTATAATGTAGTGTATAGAGTAAACCCACTACTGNATTTACAATTATAGTGTAGTGTATAGTGTAATAGAGTAATAATAACATCAACGAACGACGCTCCTGTAGGTAACATGACGTCATCGTCGTAGTCGTCGTTGCGATCTCCGATTCCTACTCACAGCTCGTCGGAGCAGAGGGCAGGCCGCTCCATGCGGTAGCCGTCACCGAGCAGCTTGAAAAGCTTTTCCACGGGACGCCCGGGTACGGAGAGCCCCCCAGGGTGAAGATCTCCCACAGCAGCACCCCGTAGGACCACCTGCACACACATACGCACAAACACGCGCACACATGCAAATGCATGCACAACCACACACACACGCATACACATGCATGCTACGCACGTACACAACAACAACAACCGCCATTCGCCACTAATGGTAGTGACATCACAGCGCTTGTGCCAGGCCATGTGCACCTTGAGGCCACGTGAATTGTCGAACGCCCGCTGGCAGGAGGTCACGGGGCAGACCCAGATGCCACGGGTCGACTGACTGAGATGACCGAGATGACTGGCTGATGCACCACCTGTGCCCCGACTGCCAACTTGCTGTGCTTTAGACACCCGGCGCTCCGCTCGTTGTTATGAGCGTCGCTCCTCCGCCTCCGTTGTTGGAGGGCGACTGCCTCCAACTGCCCAGTAGCGTCCTTCACGAGCCTCCTCCACTGAGGCCTATCTTGACACCGCTGGTACCAGTCATCAGCAAGTCCACTCAGCTGCACGTCCTCCTGTACCACATCACTCCATCTCTCTCTAGCCCGTGCCGCGTCCGTTTAGCCCCCTCAATTCGGCCGAACAAAAGCTGCGTAGAGAAGGGAGGGAATGACTGTGGCCGAGAAGGCCTGAAGCTTCGTGCGGAGCCGGTCATAAGCACTCTGCACAACTGCCCTGTCACCAATTGGGAGTTGTGGGGTGGAGTGTCCAATGGTACAAAATACCCAGGCAGGTGCTGATGGTAAGGCTCCACCTCTTAGTGGCACACTCCAGTTTCAGCAGAAGCATCTCTAACTTCTCCTTTGAATGAGCAGCAATTACCAAATCATCGGCATACGTAACATGGTTGAGCAATAGGGAGCCATCCCTTGACCAAACCCGGGCATCGAATAGCCTCCCATTGCATCTGTACCACATGGAAATTCAGCTACTGAAGGTTTCACGAACTACGTGGTGAAATAGATGTTACATAATGTGGGAGCGAGAGGACATCCCTGTCGCACCCTAAAGTAAACAGCGAATGTCTCCGACTCCCGGCCACGTAGTTTTACCCGGGCCCGCTCACCATCATGAAGGTCCTTAATGATCGCGAGCAGAGGGTCAGGTACTCCGAAAGCACGAAGAACAACCCAGAGCCCATGCCTACTGATAGTATCATAGACCTTGACCGGGTCAATAAAGCAGAGATGTAGGTCTTGTTGGAATTCCATCCACCTCTGCTGTAGCAGACAGACAGAAAATATGGCATCTGTGCAGGACCGGCCTTTCCTGAAACCACATTGGGGCTCCTCAAGCCTCTCCTCAGCGTGCCTAGCAAGGCGATGTTGAATAATCCTTGCCAGGACCTTTCCCGGCACACTGAGGGAGATGCCCCTGTAGTTGTTACAGTCTGTGCGGTCCCCTTCTTAAAGAGTGGGACCACCAGGGCATCCTTCCAATCCTGTGGAACCCATCCATTGGTCCAGACTGTCGTTATGATGTCATGTAGGGCAGTCTGTGCACAAACGCCACTCTCCCTCAGCATGTCGCTTGGGAGATGATTTTTGCCCGGTGCCTTTCCTGGTCCCTGACTCTGGATCGCCTTCGTACTTCCTTAACAGATGGCACCTCAGCCAGCAACTCACAGGGGGTGACTTCTTCCTCCAATATTTGAGGCACCGCAGCCTCAGCAGGGTTATCCCAAATTTGCCCCATGATGTTTTCCAGGCTGAGGAATTTCCTCTCCCCAGGACCTCAAAGATTCTCAGCAAATCTGCAAACCTGTTCCTGGGGACAAATAGTTTGCTGCTTTAGCCCACCGGTGTGTTGAAGCGTGAAACCACAACATTTACAATTTGAGAACGACGTTTCGCTGGTAATTGCATCCAGCATCATCGGGCAATTCGCCAGAATGGTGAGGCTCTGCTGTGTCCCGTTCTTATATATTTACTGATTGGCCGTGTCGGGTGGTGGAGGGTTACGACACATTTATAAATAACGCGATCCAAACCCAAAAACGTTGATTATGAATAATATTGGTCGCGAAAGCCTACGTGTTAAACTGTTCCTGGGGGTCGGAGATTCCCCTAATGATGGTAATAGGTGTGGTACTGCAGGTGACTTTTTTGATGGAGTTAAATAGTGATTTGTGATCGTGGGCCACTGAGGAAGACTCCATCTCCTCAGCAACCCGTGACCACCACCCATTCTTGCAGTGCCTCACGGCTCTCCGAACCTCCGAGCGAAGGCTGTGGTAAGCCTCTTCATTCTCTGACGTGGGATGCTGTAGACGATTAGAGTGGGCCTGTCGCTTTTTCTCAACCATCCTGAACTCCTCTGTCAGCAGTGTGCCTGCTGACGTCACGCTCCCCCCCCAAACCCTCCGCGTAGGCCGTGTGTTAACCCAAGCAAGAGTCCAAGTCTCAGGCGAAGCCGGGGAGTCAAGCGACTATTTGTATAATTGGCTAAGATGTGATTTTTGCTGTGTTTTGTGATACTATTATTCTCATTTCTTTCTTATTTTTTTTATTTTCTCTCTTTTTGCTTACGACTGACCTTCATATATGACCAAATACCCATCCCAAACGGCGTTAAAAACACAAAGAACAATTAAAAAAANCTTCTCCCTGGCTGGAGGTGAGTGAGGGGACCAAAAAATGTATGCGGTTTTTCCAGATCGTGGGGGCCCGCGCCCTTAACCCCGAGATGTGGAAGGGTCGACCGTATACAGCGGTAGCAGGCAGTGTCAGGGTCTGGATGGAACCCACGACCTCCTGCGTACCAGCCAGGTAGTCAACGTGTCACAGCCACTCACACGTCGCTCCGCTGTGTGTAGACGCGGTGCAGCAACGCCTCCGGTGCCATCCACTTCACCGGCAGGCGTCCCTGGAGGGCGACAGGTGACGAGGGGAGGTCAACGACGCACAGCCTGACCCTTGACCCACCACCACCACCCTTTTATCCACCACCACCCTCTCCCCTACCTCCCTCTCTTTTCTTTTTTACGATCAGAGGAAACAAGAAGATGCTCGGTGTAGTCGGCACTTTGCTTCGTTCATCATTTCGTAATTTTTTCCAATGTTTTGCTTTATGTGCCCCCCCTCTTCTTTTTTTCAAATGAAAGATTTCATGAAAGATCTCTCCCCCCCCCCCCTCCCCGGGCATGACCACCGCCACCACCACCTCCTCCACCGCCACCACGCCACCACCTCCACCACGCCACCACCACCTCCACCCGCCTCCACCGCCGCCACCGCCGCCACCACCGCCACCACCGCCACTCACGGCAGCAGTCTTGTGCTGGTAGTAGTAGTCACGTTCGCCGCCCACGTCGCGGGTGAGGCCCAGATCGGCGATTTTCACCGAATAGCCGCCACCAACTCCGCCGTCAACGACGAGGACGTTCCTGGCCGCCAGGTCCCGGTGAACGCACTGTGACACCGACACACACGGTGCATGGGTAGGTGTGTGTGGGTAGGAGTGTGTGGTAGGGTGTGTGGTAGGAGATGTGTGTGTAGGGTGTGTGGGTAGGGTGTGGTAGGTGTGTGTGTAGGTGTGTGGTAGGGTGTGTGGTAGGGTGTGTGGTAGGGTGTGTGGGTGCCGGACGGGCAACTCTGTCGTGGACAGTGCTGTGGGGAGGGCCAATGCCGATTGGCCTCTCCCGTCATGGCGTCTGTGACCACCACAGTGGCTAAACGGGGCTCTGGACTGGTGCAATGGGTTGGTAATCCCTCCACCTTCAATTAATTACCACTAAACCACGAATTAAATATGTAACTAATAAGTTTGTGGCACAGGCCATGGGGGGGGGGGGGGGGACAGTTGTCTATGACGTCTCCTGGCCAAACCCCAATTGTCGGAACCAGGAGATTGAATCTTCACCCTTGGGGCTCCTCCAGAAACAACGAAAAACCACTTCGTGTGGCGAGGTGGAATGTTCGAACACTCACTGCGGAGGAGAGGCTGCCACTCCTCTGTCGGGAGCTGGACCGGTACCGCCTGGATCGCTGTGGCATTCAGGAGGTCCGGTGGACCGGTCCTGGCTCCTGCCACCATGAGGGTGGACAGTACTTTACTCGGGCAGGAGACTGCCAAACAACAGGGTGTGGCTCTTCTTCTGAACAAAAGAATGAAGGGGGCGTGGGAGCGTGGCGGTGAGGTGTGGGAAGCTGTAAGCCCCAGGCTACTTGGGCTCGCCTTCCATCAACCGGAGACGAGGAGTGGTGGTCGTGGTTACTTATGCCCCCACCGAACACGAACATCCGTGGAGGGATGCAGGCAAAGCCGATGAGTCAAATGCCTTCTATGACCTCCTGTCACAAGTGCTGGCTAGATTGGCCACTCGGATAGAGTCATCTTGTTGGGTGACTTCAATGCCTGAGTTGGTCATGATGCTGGCACCTGATCTGGAGTGATTAGAAGGCATGGGCCAGATCAGCTCAATAACAACGGTAGGAGGCTGCTAGATTTTTGTGCAGCCCATGGGCTTGTAATTACCAACACGCTCTTCCGGCATCGGCGCATCCACACAACATCATGGATGCATGACGGGTCCAAGCAAGAACATCTGCTGGTCTACATAGTGACGGACCAGCGGATGCGAGCCCATGTCCTTGACACCAGACCTACCGTGGAGCTGATCTGCCCTCTGACCATCGACTAGTCATCTGTAAGATGCGCCTGCCATTCTTCCACTCCGGTGGTGGGTGTACACCCAGGACCCCNTTCCAACCTAAAGTGGCCTGGTCTCAGCTGATGAAAGTTGCAAGTGAGAATTTCATCATTGCTTGCAGATGGGTTGGCATCGTCCCAACTCCTCCTGATGTCGAGGGTTAATGGCGAGGTTTAGGACTGTGGCTCATGCAGCTGCAATGGGTGCTTTGGATACGCGGTCCAGACCTCTCCAGAGACCCTGGCTGACAGAGGAGGTATTCAGGATAGTTGAGAAAAGCGACATGCCCACTCTAATCGTCGACAGCATCCCACGTCAGAGAATGAGGAGGCTTACCGCAGCCTTCGCTCGGAGGTCGGAGAGCCGTGAGGCGCTGCAAGGATGGGTGATGGTCATGGGTTGCTGAGGAGACGGAGTCTGCCTGAGTGGCTCACGATCACAAATCACTATTTAACTCCATCAAAAAAGTAACCTGCAGCGCCACACCTATTTCCATCATTAGGGGAAAAAAACGTTGATCCAATCTCCGACCCCAGGAACAGGTTTGCAGATTTGCTGAGCATTTCTGTGAGGTCCTGGGGAGGGGAATCCCTCAGCCAGGAAAACATCATGGCACAAAGTGGGGATAACCCTGCCGAGGCTGCGGTGCCTCAAATATTAGAGGAAGAAGTCACCCCTGTGAGTGGCTGGCTGAGGTGCCATCTGTAGAGGAAGTACTGAAGGCGATCCGGAGTCTGAGACTAGGACAGGCACCGGCAGAGATAATCTCCCAAGCGAAATGCTGAGGGAGGGTGGCGTTTGTGCACAGACTGCCCTACATGATCATAACAAAAGTCTGGACCACTGGACGGGTTCCGGAGGATTGGAAGGATGCCCTGGTGGTCCCCCTCTTTAAGAACGGGGACCACACAGACTGTAACAACTACAGGGGCATCTCACTCCTCAGTGTGCCGGGAAAGGTCCAGGCAAGGATTATTCAACATCGCCTTGCTAGACACACTGAGGAGAGGCTTGCGAGCCCCAATTCGGTTTCAGGAAAGGGCGGTCCTGCACAGATGCCATATTTTCTGTCTGTCTGGTACAGCAGAGGTGTAGGGAATTCCAACAAGACCTACATCTCTGCTTTATTGACCTGGTCAAGGCCTATGATACCATCAGGAGGCTGGGCTCTGGGTTGTTCTTCGTGCTTTCGGAGTCCCTGATCCACTGCTCACGATCATTAAGGACCTTCATGATGGTGAGTGGGCCCAGGTAAAACTACGTGGCCGGGAGTCGGAGACATTCGCTGTTTATTTGGGGTGCGACAGGGATGTCCTCTGGCTCCCACATTATGTAACATCTATTTCGACCACGTAGTTCGTGAAAACTTCAGTAGCTGTACCGGAGGAATTTACATGTGGTACAGATACAATGGGAGGCTATTCGATGCCCGGTGTGGTCAAGAGATGGCTCCCTATTGCTCAACCACGTTATGTATGCCGATGATCTGGTAATTGCTGCTCACTCAGAAGAGGAGTTGGAGGCACTGCTGCTGGAACTGGAGCGTGCCACTAAGAGGTGGGGCCTTACCATCAGCCCCACCAAAACTAAGCACCTGCCTGGGTATTTTGTACCATCGGACACTGCACCCCACAACTCCCAACTGGTGTTGGGGCAGTTGTGCAGAGAGTGGAGAGTTTCCCATACCTGGGCAGTGTGCTCATGACCGGCTCCGATTTGACAGCAGAGGTCTCACTCCGAATCAGTCGAGCGGCAATATCTTTTCATCGGTTGCATACCGCTGTGTGGAAGCTACCTGGTCTGTCGCTCCGCACGAAACTTCAGGTCTTCTCGGCCACAGCCATTCCCTCCTTTCTCTACGCTTGCGAAACGTGGACCCCCTAATGGAGCATCTTCACCGGTTAGAAATATTTAGGCTGGCCTGCCTACGATCCATCCTGGGTTTAACTAGGCTGGATTGTGTGAGGAGCTCATATATCCTTGAAAGATCTGGACGAAGTCCCATCGGTGAGCTCCTCCGGTAGGCAAGGCTGTGTTGGCTGGGCCATGTAGCCCGCATGCCCAGCCACCGCATGCCTAAACAGCTTTTGTTCGGCCTGGATTGAGGGGGCTAAACGGGCGCAACACGGGCTAGAGAAGAGATGGAGTGATGTGGT
The DNA here is from genome assembly GCA_018977245.1 of Lethenteron camtschaticum. Taxonomy (NCBI): domain Eukaryota; kingdom Metazoa; phylum Chordata; class Hyperoartia; order Petromyzontiformes; family Petromyzontidae; genus Lethenteron; species Lethenteron camtschaticum. Next base: position 206,379 of record WFAB01001368.1, on the reverse strand, counting down.
ACAGGAGGACGTGGAGCTGAGTGGACTTGCCGATGACTGGTACCAGCGCTGTCAAGATCGGCCTCTGTTGAGGAGGCTCGTGAAGGACGCTACTGGGCAGTTGGATGCAGTCGCCCTCCAACAACAACGAAGGGCAGAGGAGCGACGCTCACAACAACGAGCGGAGCACCGGGTGGCTAAAGCGCAGCCAATTGGTACAGTAGGGGGCACAGGTAGTGCATCAGCCAGTCATCTCGGTCATCTCAGTCAGTCGACCCGTGGCACCTGGATCTGCCCCGTGACCTCCTCGACATTTCACGTGGCCTCAAGGTGCACATGGCCTGGCACAAGCGTCGTGGTGACGTCACCGCCACTTAGTGGCGAATGGCGGTTGTTGTTGTTGTTCTAGATTTGAAGCTTTCGTGACTGCAAGGATTCATACTCTAAGTTTTTCAGTAAAGTCACGTAGGTAGAAAATGAAATTTAAATTATAAAATAAAATAATAAAAATCACGACGTTTCGGAGGCAACACAAGTCTCGTCGTCTGGTGGGACCGTCACAGCCAGACTTGCTGTATCAAGTGAGGCAGGGATTCCAAGATGCAAGTTCTTAATTTGTATTTAAGATTTTTATTATTTTTATTAATTTTAATTAAATTTTTTACCTACGTGACTTTACTGAAAAACGAAGAGTATGTTGTTGTTGTTGAGTGGGTAGATGTGCGTGCGTGCGGGTGTCGTCGCTGCACCTTCTTAGAGGTGAGGTACTCCATGCCGCGTGCCACCTGGCAGGCGAAGGCCACCAGCTGCAGCATGGAGAGCGTTTCGCCCTTCACCTCGTCGCCACCACCGCCACCACCGCCACCACCGCCACCACCGCCACCGCCACCGCCACCACCGCCACCACCGCCGGCTCCGTAGCCGCCACGCACCGTGCACTCTGCGCCGGGCGTGCGGTGTGCACGCAGGAAGTCGCGCAGATTCCCCTTGGCCGCAAACTCAACGATCACGAGCAGGGGCCTGGGGAGTTGGGGGGGAGGGGCACGATGAGATGTTAACTACCTCGCCTGGTCTACAGGAGGTCGCGAGTTCAATTCCAACTCTGACGATGCCTGCTGCTGTATATTTGGAGTCTGTGTGTCTCTCCATCATCATCACGGTGCTATGAGATGTTAACTACCTCGCCTGGTACGCAGGAGGTCGTGCGTTCGATCCAGATGGATTTTTATTTCCTCCGTGTCCTACGGTTTTTCCCCTTTTCACATTTGGAATCGACGTCGCTACTAATGTCCACCAGAAATCATCCGTGATGGCCAGGTGGCTTCCAGAACAAGAGCAACGCAGCTCGAGGGGAAGGGGGGTCTTGCCTGACGACATACAAACTGGTGAGCAGCGGCGGGCAAGTCGCTCTCAACAGCAAACGTCACTGGGGCTGCCGCTGTCAAGCAAAGCGGCTTGAGCTGCCGTGAGTGGCGGCGGCGGCGGCCAGGGGTCGCTTCTGAAGAGGAGCCGCACAGGCAGCGGAGCGGAGGCCTCGCCTGCTGCTCGAGTTGTCTACAAGTTCGTGTTGGTTTCATTGGCTTCGAAATAGAGGGGACGGGGAGGTGCAATGATCACAATCCCGGTTCTTTAGAAGCCGAGTCACCAAGAAGACGACCCAACTCTCGGCTTTGCCAAAATCACTCGCGAAGCCAAATTAGTCCACAAGGTGAAGAGTTCATCGCCATGACGTGGGAGGGGGCTGCTCACCCCCCGCTCACCACCCCCCACACTCACCACCCACACTCACCACCCACGCTCACCACCCCCCCCCCACGCTCACCACCACACTCACCACCCCGCTCACCACCCCCCGCCCACTCACCACCCACGCTCACCACCCACACTCACCACCCACACTCACCACCCGCCGCTCACCACCCCCCACACCACCCCCCACTCACCACCCACACCACCACCCCCCCCCACGCTCACCCCCACACTCACCACCCACACCACCCACACTCACCACCCCCCCNACCACACCACCCACACTCACCCCCCCCACACTCACCCCCCCCCCACGCTCACCACCCCCCACACTCACCACCCACCCCCCACACTCACCCCCCCCACGCTCACCGCCCCGTGTGCATGCGCCCAGCAGGTTCACCAGGTGGCTGTGCCGTCCGATCTTCTTGAGGGTCTCCAGCTCCGCGTGGAGGTCGTGGGTCTCCGCTTCCGTGGCGTGCGCTGGGCTCGCACGCCGCACGTCCGGACGCAAATTAAAAACAAACTCTTCTAGCGGTAAAGTCACCACGTAGAATGGAAATAATAAAATAATAAAACATAATTAAATAATAAAACATAATTTAGTAATACAAATAAAACACAATAAAATGCAATTCTCACGACGTTTCGGCCACAATGCAAGCAGCCATCAGGTGAAGATCAGGTCTGTCGGGGAGACAGACCTGTTCTTCACAGACCTGTTCTTCACTGTCTGTCTTTCCGACAGACCTGGTCTTCACCTGAGGACGGCTGCTTGCGTTGTGGCCGAAACGTCGTGAGAATTGTATTTCATTGTTTTATTTTTATTCTTTCATTATTTCCCTTCTACGTGACTTTACCGAAAGAACCAAGAAGATGAATCCCTGCAGTCACGAAATCTTTACATCGAAATGTAAACTTGTAGCGATCGCCCACAAACTCCTAGTTCTAGAACCCGCGGGCGTCACCCTTCAGCATCTTGACGGCGACGCGGACGCTGCGATGAGGCCGTGACGGCTCCATGCCCAGCGCCTCGGCCAGCAGCACGCGGCCAAAACAACCCTCACCCAGCTGCTCACCCAGAGTCAGCCTGCACACACAGACACACACACAGACACACACAGACACACACAGACACACAGATACACACACAGATACACAGAAACACACACAGACACACACAGACACACACACAGATACACAGACACACGCACAGACAGAGACACGTGCACAGACAGAGACACACAGACACAAGAGACACGCGTGCAGACAGAGACACGCACAGACACGCACAGACACAGAGACACAAACACAGACACAGAGACACACAGAGACACGCGCGCAGACACAGACAGACAGAGACATAAAGACAAGCACAGACATAGAGAGACACAGAGACACACGCACACAGAGACATGCACAGACACAGAGACAGACACACAGACACACACNGAGACACGCACAGACACACACAAAACAAAGAACCCCCGTGTAGCCTTAACAGACTGTAGGGGCAAGTGCTGTTAGCGAGCACCTATGAAGGCCGGAACGGAACACAAGGGGGTGGGTGGCCAGCACCACGCCCGACCGCCTTTGTCTCCCCTGTGGCGATGTTTACACCGCACCAGGTACTCATTTAAGGCTGAGTCGACCTAGGGGAGGCCCAGGACCGGTTCAGATAATCGTCACTGGTGTTGGCCGTGAGCGGGAATCGAACTCTGGTCGCCGGGTTCGTAGCGCAGCGTAGCGCTAACCACTACGCCATCACTCCACACACAGACACACACACTTATACACAGACATATACACAGACACACACACACATAAACAGACACACAGACATACACAGACACACAGACATATACACAGACACACATACACAGACACACAAACATATACACAGACACACAGACATATACACACAACAACGATGATAACAACAACGATGATGACGACAACAACAACGATGATGACGACAACAACAATGATGACGACAATGATGACGACAACAACAACGACGACAACAACAACGATGATGACGAACCGTTCCCGAGGGAACTCCCAGCGGTCGCACGGCCCCGTCACCCCGACAGCTCCACGCCGCTCAGCGCAGACAGCACCTGGGGCGGCACCACAACCACCACCACCATCATCACCACCACCACCTCCACCACCACAACCACCACCGCTACCACCGCCACCTCCACCACCACCACCGCTACCACCACCACCGCTACCACCACCACCACCTTCACCACCTCCACCACCTCCGCCACCACCTCCACTACCACCAGCATCTCCACCACCTCAACTGCACCTGCATCTCCCCCTCTCCGCTCGTCGACCCTCTCCTCCGCGTGAGGCCGGTGACAGCACCGATGGTGATCAGCAGCAGGAGGGCGGCGGCGCAAGAACCGCCGCCCACTCTCACGGGAGCAGCCAGGGCGGTGTCCACTGTCACAGGGAGACAGGCGAGGTAGTCAACATCTCATAGCCACCGTGATGAGAGAGAGAGAGACACGCAGACTCCAAATATACAGCAGCAGCAGGCATCGTCAGAGTTGGAATTGAACTCGCGACCTCCTGTAGACCAGGTGAGGCAGTCAACATCTCAGCCACCGTGATGATGAGAGAGAGAGACGCAAACTCCAAATATACAGCAGCAGCAGGCATTGTCAGGATCGGGATCGAACCCACGACCTCCTGCAGAGCAGGCGAGGCAGTCGACATCTTACCAGCCGGCGTCTCTTGCGGCACGACGAGGAGCCATGCAGAGCGGTGAGCGAATCCCGCGGCGTTGCCCGCCAGGCAGGTGTAGCGGCCCGAGTCGTCCGTGCTGACGTTGCGCAGGTACAGCACGTCCGTCTCCACGTCCGTCACCTCCACGCCCACCGTCTTGAGGCGACACGGCGGGCGGCGCGGAGAGAGCGAGCGAATCAGCATCTTGTTTGTATACCCACGACGCAGGCTGCTGTGCGGGGTAGGGGTGATTTGGGTTGGAGCGTCGCATGTAAGCGTTGTGTCGTCGAACTCGCCACCACCCGACATGGCCAACGAGTAAGATTCAGTGTCACGTGAACAAGTTTCAACGTTATTTATTTATTTATTAGGTACCAGCAGTAAGTACCCGGCGAAGCGGTGGCTTCTGGGTCCTGTTGTTTAGAGGGTGACGTCAGCCTCCGCTGAGTTTGGGTGGGTGAGTGGGTGGGTGAATGAGTGGGTGGGTGGGTTAGTGGGTAAGTGAATGAGTAGGTGAGTAGGTGGGTAGGTTGGTGACTGGGTGGGTGAGTTAGTAGGTGGGTGGGTGGGTGAATGAGTGGGTGAGTGGGTGGGTGGGTGACTGACTGGGTGGGTGAATGAGTGGGTGGTGGGTGGGTGAGTAGGTGGGTGGGTGACTGGGTGGTGGGTGAGTGAGTAGGTGGGTGGGTGACTGGGTGGTGGGTGAGTAGGTGGGTGGGTGGGTGACTGGGTGGGTGAATGAGTGGGTGAGTAGGTAGGTGGGTGGGTGGGTGAGTAGGTGAGTGGGTGGGTGGTGAGTGAGTGGNAGAGTGAGTGGGTGAGTGGGTGACTGGGTGACTGGGTGGGTGGGTGAGTGGGTGAGTTAGTGGGTGGGTGGGTGACTGGGTGGGTGGGTGACTGACTGGGTGGGTGAATGAGTGGGTGGGTGAGTAGGTGGTGGGTGACTGGGTGGGTGGTGGGTGACTGGGTGGGTGAATGAGTGGGTGAGTAGGTAGGTTGGTGGTGGTGGGTGAGTGGGTGGGTGGTGAGTGAGTGGGTGACTGGGTGGGTGGGTGAGTGGGTGAGTTAGTGGTGGGTGGGTGACTGGGTGAATGAGTGGGTGAGTGGCTGAGTAGGTGGGTGGGTGAGTGGTGGGTGGGTGAGTGGGTGGGTGAATGAGTGGGTGGGTGGGTGACTGGGTGGGTGAATGAGTGGGTGAGTAGGTAGGTGGGTGGGTGACTGGGTGGGTGGGTGAGTAGGTGGGTGGGTAGGTGAGTGGGTGGTGTGAGTTAGTGGGTGAGTGGGTGAGTTGGTGGGTGAGTAGGTGGTGGGTGAGTGAGTGAGTGGGTGGGTGAGTGAGTGGGTGAGTTAGTGGGTGGGTGGGTGGTGAGTGAGTGGGTGAGTTGGTGGGTGAGTTAGTGGGTGGGTGAGTGGGTGGGTGAGTGAGTGAGTNTGTAAGTGTGTGAGTGGGTGAGTTAGTGGTGAGTGGGTGAGTGGTGTGAGTAGGTGGGTGAGTGGGTGAGTGAGTGGGTGGGTGCCCCCGTGCCTCGCCCGCTCACCGTGAGGACGTGCACGTAGGGTGAGCCATTGGGTGCTTCGAGGCTGCCATTCACCTCCACGTGCTTGAGCCACTGCACGTGGTGGTGCAGCTGCTGCTGACTGCTGCCGCCAGCGCTCTGCAGGACGACGCAGCGGAGCTCCACGTCGCTCCCCTCCGCCGCCGTCACGTTCGCCGGGAGGCCGTCCTGCAGCGACGGCCGCTGGGCTGGCCACGCTCTGCACGCCGGGAGGGCGGGAGGGGTGGGGGAGGGAGGGGGAGGGAGGGGGAGGGAGAGGAGGGAGGAGAGGAGGAGGGGGAGGGAGGGGGAGAGGAGAGGAGGGAGAAAAAAATTACGAAATGATGAACGAAGCAAAGTGTCGACTACACCGAGCATCTTCTTGTTTCCACTAATCGTAAAAAAAAGGGAAGGGGGAGATGGAGGGTGAGAGGAAGAGGGAGAGGAGGGGGAGAGGGGGAATGAGAGGAGGAGGGGGAGAGGAGGGGGAGGGGAGGAGAGGAGGGAGGGGAGGAGTGGAGGGGGAGAGTGGAGGGGGGGGTCACCACCGATGACGACGAGCTGGTACGAGTGCTGGATGGAGCCGTGCTGGTTGCTGACCACACAGCTGTAGTTGCCCGCGTCAGAGGGCACCACGCTGTCCAGCACGAGCGTCCAGTCCTTGATCCTCAGCTTCAACAGCAGCAGCACAACAACAACAACATTATACACACACACACATCGCCATTGTCTTACACACTGCTTGGTCCCACCAAAGTGTCGGACCAGACAATGTCACTCCCAGGACATGTCTAGCAGCTCGTGGCTGCTTCCTGGACGGCGTGACAAATATAACAAGAGGCCGTCCACCCTTTCACCCGGCCATCAAACAGTTTGTACTATGAGACATCTCATTTGCCAGTGGCAAAATAAAGTAATAGGTTTTTACCCTTTCAACTGGTACAAAAACTGACACCTTTATACAAGGCATCATGTTTGCAATAATACACAACACAAGCAGTCAAAATGCAAACAAAAAGAAACAACTCTGATGATGATAATGATATGCACTGTCCTTGAAGTTGATTGGTCCACACCTGAGACAGCTTTTCTTAGAGCCCAGTCTCACCCTGGTGTTGGACCAGACGACGCCAAAAGTTTGTGTCAAGATGTGAAACCCATAATTATAGATTTGAAGCTTTCGTGACTGCAAGGATTCATATTCTTAGTTTTTTTCGGTAAAGTCACGTAGGTAAAAAATTTAAATTAATAAAAGTAAAATAATAAAATAAAAATCACGACGTTTGGGAAGCTTGTGTTGCCTCCGAAACGTGATTTTTATTTAATTTTATTTTACTTTTATTAATATAAATGTTTTACCTACACAGTGACTTTACCAAAAAACCTAAGAATATGAATGTGAAGCCCAACCCGCTCACCTGGCCCCGCTCACCCAGCCCCGCTCACTGACCCCGCTCACCCAGCCCCGCTCACCCAGCCCGCTCACCCGGCCCCGCTCACCCGGCCCCGCTCACCCGGCCCGCTCACCCGGCCCCGCTCACCCAGCCCGCTCACCCAGCCCGCTCACCAGCCCCGCTCACCCTGCCCGCTCACCCAGCCCGCTCACCCAGCCGCTCACCCAGCCCGCTCACCTAACCCGCTCGCCCGGCCCGCTCACCCGGAAGGCCCGAGGCGCCGCTCCTCCCCGCCGTTGGAGGCGCCCTCCGTCGTGGAGCCAGACGACGGAGGGCGTGGGCACTCCGGTCGAGGCAGCGCAGCTTGACGCTGCTGCCGCTGGGCACCACCCACAGCGGCTTGGACAGCGAGCCGGACATGCGGCTCCAGCGAGGTGGGCCACCAGACCCGTGGTCGTGCGCACTTGGGGGCGGGGGAGAGATACGTCACTCACCACTCACTCGCCACTCACCACTCACCACTCACTCACACCGCCACTCACCACTCACCCGCCACTCACCACTCACCACTCACACCGCCACTCACTACTCACTCACCACTCACTCACCACTCACCACTCACACCGTCACTCACCACTCACACCGCCACTCACCACTCACACCGCCACTCACCACTCACACCGCACTCACCACTCACACCGCCACTCACCACTCACACCGCCACTCACCACTCACACCGCCACTCACCACTCACACCATCACTCACCACTCACACCGCCACTCACCACTCACACCGCCACTCACCACTCACTCACCACTCACACCACCACTCACTCACCACTCACACCGCCACTCACCACTCACTCACTCATCCACTCACACCGCCACTCACCACTCACCACTCACACCGCCACTCGCCACTCACCCACTCACCACTCACACCGCCACTCGCCACTCACACCGCCACTCACCACTCACACCGTCACTCATCCACTCACCCACTCACCACTCACACCGCACTCGCCATCACACCGCCACTCACCACTCACACCGCCACTCGCCACTCACACCGCCACTCACCACTCACACCGTCACTCATCCACTCACACCGCCACTCACCACTCACACCGCTCACTCACCACTCACACCGCCACTCGCCACTCACACCGCCACTCACCACTCACACCGTTCACTCATCCACTCACACCGCCACTCACCACTCCACCGCCACTCCCACTCACACCGCCACTCACCACTCACACCCACTCGCCACTCACCCCCACTCACCACTCACACCTCACTCNCCACTCACACGCCACTCACCACTCACACCGCCACTCGCCACTCAAAGCCGTCACTCNCCACTCACCCNCCACTCGCCACTCACACCGACTCACTCGCCACTCACACCGTCACTCGCCACTCACACCCCACTCGCCACCACCCCACCCACTCACACCGCCACTCACCACTCACACCGCCACTCCCACTCACACCGTCACTCGCCACTCACACCGCCACTCGCCCTCACACCCACTCGCCACTCACACCCACTCGCCACTCACACCCCACTCGCCACTCACACCGCACTCACCACTCACACNCACTCACCACTCACACCGCCACTCGCCACCACACCGCCACCCACTCAACCGCCACTCACACGTTCACACCTCACTCGCCACTCACACCGCCACTCCACTCACACCGTGCACTCACNACTCACACCGCCACTCGCCACTCACGCNACTCACCACTCACACCGTATCCCACTCACACCGCCACTCGCACTCACACCGCCACTCACCCACTCACACCGTCACTCATCCACTAGGGGCACACCGCATCGCCACTCACACCGCCATACCACTCACACCGCCACTCACACTACACTACTCGCCACTCACACCGCCACTCACCCACTCACACCGTCACTCACCCACTCACACCGCNACTCACNACTACACCGCCACTCACACACNTGANCACACACACNTCACACACACGNCACTCACACACACACACTACACACACTGNCACACACACTCACACACACACACACACACACNTGNACACACTATACACGGTCACTCACACACACACACACATCACACACACTCACTCACACATGGCGCACACGCACACACGNACACACAAAATACACACGANACACTCACTGNACACACACACACGATAACACACACACACACAACACACACGCACACACCACTCACGCACGCACTCACACACACTGACACACACACGATACACGCACACACACACTGNACACANACTGACACACACGATCACTCACACGCACACACACACTGCCATCACACACGCACACACACACACCACACACAAGGGCACAACAACCGCCATTCGCCACTAAGTGGCGGTGACGTCACCACGACGCTTGTGCCAGGCCAAGTGCACCTTGAGGCCACGTGAAGTGTCGAACGCCCGCTGGCAGGAGGTCACGGGCAGACCAGGTGCCACGGGTCGACTGACCGAGATGACCGAGATGACTGGCTGATGCACCACCTGTGCCCCTACTGTACCAACTTGCTGTGCTTTAGCCACCGGCGCTCCGCTCGTTGTTGTGAGCGTCGCTCCTCCGCCCAACTGCCCACTAGTAGCGTCCTTCACGAGCCTCCTCCACTGAGGCCGATCTTGACACCGCTGGTACCAGTCATCGGCAAGTCCACTCAGCTCCACGTCCTCCTGTACCACATCACTCCATCTCTTCTCTAGCCCGTGCGCGCCCGTTTAGCCCCTCGATCCGGCCGAACAAAAGCTGTTTAGGCATGCGGTGGCTGGGCATGCGGGCTACATGACCCAGCCAACGCAGCCTTGCCTGCCGGAGGAGCTCACTGATGGGACTTTGCCCAGATCTTTCAAGGACTTGTGAGCTCCTCACACAATCCAGCCTGGTTAAACCCATGATGGATCGTAGGCAGGCCAGCCTAAATGTTTCCAACCGGCGAAGATGCTCCATTAGGGGGTCCACGTTTCGCAAGCGTAGAGAAGGAGGNAATGACCGTGGCCGAGAAGACCTGAAGCTTCGTGCGGAGTGACAGACCAGGTAGCTTCCACAGCGTTACGCAACCGATGAAAAGATATTGCCGCTCGACTGATTCGGAGTGAGACCTCTGCTGATAAACTGGAGCCGGTCATAAGCACACTGCCCAGGTATGGGAAACTCTCCACTCTCTCCACAACTGCCCCATCACCGATTGGGAGTTGTGGGGTGGAGTGTCCGATGGTACAAATACCCAGGCAGGTGCTTAGTTTTGGTGGGGCTGATGGTAAGGCCCCACCTCTTAGTGGCACGCTCCAGTCTCAGCAGCAGCGTCTCCAACTCCTCTTCTGAATGAGCAGCTATTACCAAATCATCGGCATACATAACGTGGTTGACCAATAGGGAGCCATCCCTTGATCGCACCCGGGCGTCGATCAGCCTCCCATTATATCTGTACCAAATGGAAATTCCCCGGTACAGCTATTGCAGGCTTCACGAACTACGCAGTCTAAATAGATGTTAAATAATGTGGGAGCCAGAGGACATCCCTGTCGCACCCCAAGGTGTACAGGGAAAGGCTCCGACTCCCGGCCACGTAGTTTTACCCGGCCCGCTCACCATCATGAAGGTCCTTAATGATCGTGAGCAGAGGGTCAGGGACTCCGAAAGCACGAAGAACAACCCAGAGCCCAGTCCTACTGATGTATCATAGGCCTTGACCAGGTCAATAAAGAGAGATGTAGGTCGTTTTGGAATTCTCTACATCTCTGCTGTAGCAGACGGACAGAAAATATGGCATCTGTGCAGGACCGCCCTTTCCTGAAACCGCATTGGGCTCCGTAAGTCCTCAGATGCCTAGCAAAGCAATGTGTAAACACACACACACACACACTTGAACACACACACACCCACTGAACACACAACGTACACACACTGAACACACACACTCACGTACACACACTCACACACACTGACACGACTGTACACACACACACGTGAACGCACACACACGTACACCGCGTGAACACACACACACGTGAACACACACACACACACGGAACACACACCACGTCACTCACACGTACACACTCACACGTGAACACCACGTACACACACGTGAACNCACACACTACCACACCACACACACACACTGAACACACACACACGTCACACACGTGAACACACACATTTGAATACACACACTCACGTACACACTCGTGAGTCGACACACGCGTACACACGTACCGTACACACGTGAACACCACATGTACACACGCTCACATACACACACACACGTACAAACACTGACGTACACTCACACACGTACACACACACGTGAACCACACGTACACACCACACACATGTACACACACTCACACGTAAACACACACACGTACACGCACGGAACACACACACCACACGTGAACACACACGTACACACACTCACGTACACACACACACGTACACGCACGTGAACACACACGTGAACACACACGTACACGTGAACACNCACGTGAACACACACACANGTGAACACACATGTACACACACGTACACACACGTGAACACACACGTACACACATGTGAACACAAACGTACACACACACGTGAACATACACACGTACACACACTCACGTACACTCACACGTGAACACACACACACGTACACACACGTGAACACACACGTGTACACACACTCACGTGAACACACACACGTGAGCACACACACACACGTGAACACACACACTCACGTACACACACGTACACACACGTACACACGTGCACACACACTAGTTCCCCAGTTCACGAGTGCTTCTCCACATGGTCAAGACATGATCCTTCAAGCGTCACTCACAGTGACCACCTAAAACACTAAAGCTGAAACACAATCAACGACTTCAAATACCTTCAAACCATTTCCAAGTTTCGCTCATAGCCGCACCCAAGTCTATTGTACTTGGAGTCTGCGTCTCTCTCATCACCACGGTGGCTATGAGATGTTAACTACCTTGCCTGGTCTACAGGAGTTGTGGGTTCGATCCCGACCCTGACGACTGCTGTATATTTGGAGTCTGCGTCTCTCTCATCATCATCACGGTGGCTATGAGATGTTAACTACCTCGCCTGGTCTACAGGAGGTTGTGAGTTCGATCCCGACCCTGACGATGCCTGCTGCTGTATATTTGGAGTCTGCGTCTCTCTCATCATCATCACGGTGGCTATGAGATGTCAACTACCTCGCCTGGTCTACAGGAGGTGTGGGTTCAATCCCGACCCTGACGATGCCTGCTGCTGCTGCGTATATACAGAAGTTGGCGGTGTCTCTCTCTCCCTCTCTCGCCACGTGCTCCGTCACAATCACGATGGCGTCACGGCCACGCGCGCGGTCCTCACGAGTTGAAGCGACGGAGAGANGGACGCGAGCTGGCAAGAGCGATGCTTGAGCTCCCCCCCCGTCTCGTCACCTTCGTGAGCGGCCCCACCGCTAAGACGGCGGCGGTGGCGGCGATGCAGACGGCGAGGAGGGACCCCAGATGCCTGCCGCTGCTGCCGCTACTGCCGCTGTGCAGGAGCGCGGAGACGACTCCCATGGAGGTCATGGTGCTGGTGGGTGTGGATCGTGGCGGCGGGGGAATCGGTTCGATTCACCGAAACTCTTTTCCCGCGAGATAGACGAGGCGGTGAGAGAGAGTGGAGTGGCGTGTGGAAGGGTGAGCGGAGTGTTTCAGAGCGAGTGGAGTGTTGTGTAAGAAATGGATGCTACACCAACTGCTATTGCTGCTGCTGCAGTCTAACCCCAGCCAGAGAGAAGGACCCCAATGAATGATTAACCCAGCCAGAGAAAAGGACCCCAATGAATGATTAACCCAGCATCAGTTTTTGTCTATCACGTAGGTTTTTGAGATACAAAATATTGATTTCAATAAATGTGGAAAAAAACTGAAAAAAGGATATCTATGAATTATTAACGCACCCAAACATAAGCACCGTATTTTAACACTAAAGCAGCATGACTCGTTGCAATCATATCAGGTTTTCGGGAAATCAAAAAATGGGGTTTCGATAAAAAATGAGGATGGAAAATCTGAGATAAATTTGGAATCAGCATGAAATCAGTCAACTCACACACCACACAGACAAAGTCAGGTAGCCTCTATGTAAATGCTGTANTAGCGATAGCAGCAGTGTCATGTACTAGAGCAAAGCTAAGATCAGATGTGGAATCAGTAGCGAGTAAGCAGTCTATGACTACACACACCACGCACAGACAAAGCTACCCCAGGTAGCCTCTAGCAGGGCTGTAGGGCAAGTGCTGTTAGTAGCGAGTAGCAGCAGCAGTGTCTATGTACTACACACACCACGCACAGACAAAGCTACCCCAGGTAGCCTCTAGCAGGGCTGTAGGGGCAAGTGCTGTTAGTAGCGAGTAGCAGCAGTGTCTATGTACTACACACACCACGCACAGACAAAGCTACCCCAGGTAGCCTCTATCAGGGCTGTAGGGACAAGTACTGTTAGTAGCGAGTAGCAGCAGCAGTGTCTATGTACTACACACACAGACACAGACAAAGCTCCCCCAGGTAGCCTTTAGCAGGGCTGTAGGGGCAAGTACTGTTAGCAAGTAGCAGCACCTATGAAGGCCGGCACAGCACACGAGGGGTGGGTGACCAGCACCACGCCCGACCGCCTTGGTCTCTTCCCCAGTGCTAGCGATGTTAACTCCACACCGCCGCTACACCAGGTACTCATTTTGAGGCTGAGTCGACCTAGGGGAGGCCCGGACCGGTTCAGATAATCGTCACCGGTGTTGGCCGTGAGCGGGAATCGAACCCGGTTCATAGCGCAGCGCGCTAACCGCTACACCACCACTCCCCCAGCAACACACACACACGCGCACACACGCGCACACACACACGCACGCACACGCACACACCTTGACACGCACACACGCACACACACACACGCACACACACAGCGACACACACAGATCCCCGTGTAGCCTGTAACAGACTGTAGGGCAAGTGCCGTTAGCGAGTAGCAGCGCCTATGAAGACTGACACGGCATACGAGGGGTGGGTGGCCAGCACCACGCCCGGCCGCCTTTGTCTCCCCAGTGGTGATGTTTACACACCGCACCAGGTACTCATTGGAGGCCGAGTCTACCTAGGGAGGCCCGTGACCGGTTCAGATGTTGGCCGCGAGCGGGAATCGAGTCTGTCTAATGGTTCCGTGACTCAGCTGTGACAATTGTCAGGATGATATTTTGTGTTTCTCCTGGAGGAAGCCCACGTGCTTTGAAGCCCAGTGGGGGCGCTGGGGTCAGACTGCACCGCGGCAGAAAGTCGCAATAAAAACCACGACGCCCCGTCCAGTCTCACGCGACGCATTCCTCTTCGCCCTCGACTGCTCTCATTTTTATCTCGCGGATTCTTCAGTCGTGATTTGAAGCCTTCGTGACTGCAGGCATCGTTCCATACTCTTTGGTTCTTTAAGTCACGCGGGTGAAAAAAAACTCTATGGCATAGACTCAGCACTGCCCATAGACTCAGCACTGCCCATAGACTCAGCACTGCCCATAGACTCAACACTCATAGACTCAGCACTTCACCATAGACTCAACACTGCACCATGGACTCAACACTGCACCATAGACTCAGCACTGCCCATAGACTCAACACTGCACCATAGACTCAGCACTGCCCATAGACTCAGCACTGCACCATAGACTCAACACTGCACCATAGACTCAACACTGCACTATAGACTCAACACTGCACCATAGACTCAGCACTGCCCATAGACTCAACACTGCACCATAGACTCAACACTGCACCATAGACTCAACACTGCCCATAGACTCAACACTGCACCATAGACTCAACACTGCCCATAGACTCAACACTGCCCATAGACTCAACACTGCACCATAGACTCAGCACTGCACCATAGACTCAACACTGCACCATAGACTCAACACTGCACCATAGACTCAACACTGCACCATAGACTCAACACTGCACCATAGACTCAACACTGCACCATAGACTCAACACTGCACCATAGACTCAACACTGCACTATAGACTCAACACTGCACCATAGACTCAACACTGCACCATAGACTCACTGCCCATAGACTCAACACTCCCATAGACTCAACACTGCACCATAGACTCAACACTGCACCATAGACTCAACACTCCATAGACTCAACACTGCACCATAGACTCAACACTGCACCATAGACTCAACACTCCCCATAGACTCAGCACTGCCCATAGACTCAACACTCCCATAGACTCAACACTGCCCATAGACTCAGCACTGCCCATAGACTCAACACTCCCCATAGACTCAACACTCCCATAGTCTCAACACTGCCCATAGACTCAACACTGCCCATAGACTCAGCACTGCACCATAGACTCAGCACTGCCCATAGTCTCAACACTGCCCATAGACTCAGCACTGCCCATAGTCTCAACACTGCCCATAGACTCAGCACTGCCCATAGTCTCAACACTGCCCATAGACTCAGCACTGCCCATAGACTCAACACTGCCCATAGACTCAGCACTGCCCATAGTCTCAACACTGCCCATAGTCTCAGCACTGCCCATAGTCTCAACACTGCCCATAGACTCAGCACTGCCCATAGACTCAACACTGCCCATAGACTCAACACTGCCATAGACTCAACACTGCACCATAGACTCAGCACTGCCCGTAGACTCAACACTGCCCATAGACTCAACACTGCCCATAGACTCAACACTCCCCATAGACTCAACACTGCACCATAGACTCAACACTACACCATAGACTCAACACTGCCCATAGACTCAACACTGAGACTCAACACTGCCCATACTCAACACTACACCATAGACTCAACACTGCACCATAGACTCAACACTGCCCATAGACTCAACACTGCACCATAGACTCAACACTGCCCAAAGTCTCAACACTGCCCATAGACTCAACACTGCCCATAGACTCAGCACTGCACCATAGACTCAACACTGCACCATAGACTCAACATTATGCAATCCTAAAATATAATCTTCATCTACCCACTGTGCTTTAAAAGAAAAAAAAGCTGACAATGTATTACTTCCTACACAGATATAAACTAATGCACCGCGTTGTTTACACTTCACATCTCACCGTGCAGTCCAGTGTTGTGACTTACCCACCCCCGGGCTGTACCACCGCGGGGGACGTTGGGGGGAGGGCCGGTGCCCTCCCGGCCAATGGGCCGCGGCGGTCACCAGCTCCACTGAGAGATGGGCTCGCCCAAGTTCCCCCCCCACCCCCCCACACGGGCGGGGTCCGACCCCCGCCGCCCCTCCACTCGCCCGCCCCTCCACTCGCTCCGCCCCCTCCACTCGCCCCGCCCCTCCACTCGCCCCGCCCCTCCACTCGCCCCGCCCCTACACTCGCCCCGCCCCCACTCGCCCCGCCCCCTCCACTCGCCCCCCCTCCACTCGCCCGCCCCCCCCCAATGGCGCCTCGTGACGTTGTTGGCGTCTCTGCTGCTGGGCGCTGCTTGTGACCCTTGACCTCCGTGAGTAGCCCCCCCCCCCCGTGAAGCTGAGAGCCCCCCCTCTACAGCAGCGCATCCACCACTCGTCACCCCGAGTCCTCCAGCAGCAGCCAACTTGGGGTGGACTTCACTCCTGTGAAGCCGACTTCTCCCGCACTCACGGCAGCTCTCAGCGAAGCGTCTCGTCGTCATCGTCGTCATCATTGTAATCTGTGTGCGTGTGTGTCACCCTGTGTGTGTGTCACCCTGTGTGTGTGTGTCACCTGTGTGTGTGTGTGTCACCCTGTGTGTGTGTCACCCTGTGTATGTGTGTGTGTCACCCTGTGTGTGTCACCCTGTGTGTGTGTGTGTCACCCTGTGTGTGTCACGCTGTGTGTGTCACCCTGTGTGTGTGTGTGACCCTGTGTGTGTGTGTCACCCTGTGTGTGTGTGTCCGTGTGTGTGTGTGTCACCNTGTGTGTGTGTGTGTCCTGTGTGTGTGTGTGTCACCCTGTGTGTGTGTGTGTGTCACCCTGTGTGTGTGTGNGNGTGTGTGTCACCCTGTGTGTGTGTGTGTGTCACCCTGTGTGTGTGTGTCACCCTGTGTGTGTGTGTGTGTGTCACCTGTGTGTGTGTGTCACCCTGTGTGTGTGTGNCACCTGTGTGTGTCTGTCACCTGTGTGTGTGTCACCCTGTGTGTGTCACCCTGTGTGTGTGTGTGTCACCCTGTGTGTGTGTCACGCTGTGTGTGTGTCACCCTGTGTGTGTGTGTCACCCTGTGTGTGTGTCACCCTGTGTGTGTGTCACCCTGTGTGTATGTCACGCTGTGTGTGTGTCACCCTGTGTGTGTGTGTCACCCTGTGTGTGTGTCACCCTGTGTGTGTGTCACCCTGTGTGTGTATGTTGTCACCTGTGTTGTGTCACGCTGTGTGTGTGTCACCCTGTGTGTGTGGCTGTGTGTGTGTGTGTCACCCGTGTGTTGTGTCACGCTGTGTGTGTGTCACCCTGTTGTGTTGTGTCACCCTGGTGCATGTGTGTCACCCTGTGTGTGTGTCACCCGTGTTGTCACGCTGTGTTGTGTGTCCCTGTGTGTGTGTGGTGTGTCACCCTGTGTGTGTGTGTGTCACGTGTGTGTGTGTCGTATGGAGGGTGGTGTAGCGGTTAGCGCGCTGCGCTATGAACCCGGCGACCCGGGTTCGATTCCGCTCACGGCCAACACCAGACGATTGTCTGAACCGGTCCCGGGCCTTCCCTAGGTCGACTCAGCCTCAAATGAGTACCTGGTGCGGTGTGTAAACAGCGCCTACCCCGTCGCGTGGTGAGTTCACGAGTCATGTTGTTGTTGCAGAACTTGAAATGTTGTAGCATTTCACTGTCTCTGTTCATATTCTTGGTTGTTTCGGTGTCGCGTGAAGGGAAGTAATAAAATAATAAAAATAATAAATAATAAAAATATTACACAATAAAAATCTCACGACGTGTCGACTGCAACACGAAACGTCGTGAGAATTGTTATTGTTTTATATTTTTATTATTTTATTGTTTCCCTTCTACGCGACTTTACCGAAAGAACCAAGAAGATGAATCCCTGCAGTCACGAAAGCTTTAAATCGAAATTTAACGTCCCGGAGATGAATGAAATTGAGCTGTGGATGAGTAACAGCGCCACTTACGACTCTGCGTGGTGTTTGCTCGCTTTGCTAACGACGCTGCTTTCTTTATTGTTTGCTGTGTTACAGGCGAGCCCGGCGGCCCCCTGCAGAAGAATTAAACAAGACGCAACAACAGGGAGGAGGGTGGTGGTGGAATGTAAACAACAACAACAACAACCCCTACCCGCCACCACGCGGCGTGTTGTTGCGTGACGAAAGTAGCAGCAGCGTCATCACCACGTGTAGCGTCATCATCATCACCACGTGTAGCAGCAGCGTCGTCATCATCCACGCAATGTCTGCTGGCAGGGATGACTCCTCCTCCTCCTCGACCGTCTACGACGGCGAGGAGTTGCACAGCGACTGGCACCAGTCCACGCTGCCCAGCGAGGACATTTGGAAGAAGTTTGAGCTCCTGCCCCCCGCGCCGGACGGAGCGAACTCAACGCCAACGCCGCCGCCCTCGGGCGATCCGAGCCGCGATGGCGGCGAAGTGGCGAGCCGCGGCCACGTCTGGGACCCCGCCGCTGCAGTTGCCGGCGCCGGCGACTGCGGCAACTGCGGCGGCGGCGTGGGAGCCGTGGGAGCCGTGGGAGCCGTGGGAGCCTGCTGCTGCGGGACTGCATGTGGAGCAGCGCCGCCTCCTTGGCCAGAGCCACGCCGGAGCGGCTGGCGCCCGCCGACAAGTCGGCGCCGCCGCCGCCCGCGGTCTCCCGCGCCGTGCCGAGCCCCGCGGCCGCCGCGGTGCCCGCCGAGATGCTGCCCTTTGAGCCGGGAGGGCGGCACCTGCCGGCCGAGGGCGGGAGGATGGGGAGATTGTCGTGGACGGGCGATGTCTCCCGGCAACGAGACGTCCAGCGATTCGGGTGAGACTTGCACGCTGTTTTGCGTGTTTCTTTATTCGGTCGTGTTTAGCGCGGTCACGCTTTTTGTTTTTTTCGGTCAAGTCACGCAGGTCAAACATGAAATGAATCACGACGTTTCGGAGGCAACTTGAGCTTCCATCTTCAGGTGGAACAGTTACAGCAAAATCACCGTATCAAGTGAAGCGAGCTCTGAGAGACACGAGATTACGTAGAGGTTAAGAGGGGGGGAGGAGCCTAACCCCGAACCCTGACCCCTAACCCCTAACCCTAACCCCTGACCCTAACCCCTAACCCAGAGCCCCTAACCCTGACCCTAACCCTAACCCCTAACCCTGCAGTGAACTGTGAGGCTGCTAAAGTTGGTCAATGACATCCTTCAAAAAAGTATGGATCCTTGCAGTCACGAGAACTTCTCGAATTAGCTTGTTCATCTTCGTTTACAACAAACTTACAGTTGTCAAGCTCACTACACGAATGTTGCGTGTGTACATTTCAACAGGTCCTGTACCTGTGTAATGGGTTCCGGAGACACTTGTAGAAGTAACTTCTTTATTATTACAATATAACACCTCAACAGTGCTGATACTGTGTTACAGCCTAGGTACACAGCCTAGGTACACAGCCTAGATACACTACTCTGGCTACGCTCTGGGGTCCTCTGGCTACAATTACCCTAGGGGAGGCTACCTGACCCGACCCAGCCAAGGTGGGGGGGTCTGGACTCGGAACTCGCCCTCACAAGGACGTAGAGCCGGGAGTCCCAGAGTCCCACCGCTGGCCCTCACAGCATCCCGGCCCTTACAAGTGTAATAAAAGGACTCAGACACTTCTTTCTGTCTTCGTGTCTTTTATTGGGTTCTCGACTTCTCCCACACGGCACTCTGTTATAACTCTGTATTTGTAGCCCCGGCTGTTCACTGCTATTATAGCTTCCTTTCTCTTCCCTCAGACTCTCTGCTTCATCTACCGTAACCTCCTCCCTGCAGACTCGCTGCTACCCCTATGCAGACTCCCGCTGCTACCCCTATGTGCAGACCCTCTGGCTGCCACTGTATGCAGACCCGCTGCCGAATCTCTGTGCAGCCCCGCTGCTGACTGCAGCCTCCTCGCTGCCTCGGGTCGGTCACCGCTGGCCAACGGTGCCGATCCTCGCTCCCCCGTGTTCGTAGCGATCTCGCCACACTCCGCTTCGCCCTTCGTGGCCTCCCTCTGTTCCTGGTTCCCCGTCACTCTCTATCCTCTTCCGGTTCCCTCCTTCTATAGCTTAACCCCTCTCCCCCACGTGACCTAACTCCTCCCCTCATGACGTCACCTCCGGAGGGCCGTTTACGCCCGCATTACATCACCCTCCCCATAAAGAAAATCCAGCCGACCTCAGCTGAATTGCAACCTGATAAGCAATGCGGGTGTAAAGGACCAACACGTAAAAAGACACGAAGCATGCAAGAACAATATAACAAGAACACAACACAACACAATTTAACGAAACGTGAGGGATTTCGAGCGAGTACGGGTAGCCGGGCCGTCCCGGACGGTCGGCAGCCCACCCGCCGAGCGGGAACGTGGAAGGGTTTTAGGGGCGACGGAGCGAGTTCATCCGTCGCCATTGGAGGCCCGCCACTGTCCCGATCGCGTCCAGAGACATCCCGTACTCGCGTCCGCGGAGGGATAGGAAGAGCTGCAGGTCCCGTGGGTTCTGCGGCTCCGGTCGGCGTCCCACGAGCGGAACGTCCTCCCTGCGCTGTCACGGCCGGCTTGTCTGTGAAGGGTACGACAGGCGCTCTCGCAAGGTCAGCAGACACAGGCAAGGGCGAGTCGGCAGCAACAGACCCCGGCAAGGCAACTTCGGGAGATGACGCATCCGGCCGTGGGGCAATGTATGGCTTCAACCGGGATGTATGCACGAACCAGCGCCGCGAACCAACCTGAACACGCGCCGACTGTGGGTTGGGAACCTCAATGAGGCGGACCGGACCTTGCCATGGTTTATGTAATTTAGGAGAGGTACCTGGCCGCACCTGTGGGCAATGAAGCCAGGCCAGGTCCCCCTTTTTCCAGGGCACTCCCCCTTCGAACGTCGGGCACACCGCTCATTCCTGGCCTGAGCTTTGGCTGTAGCCATGCGGGCTCTTTCCCTCGCCTCAGTGACACGGCGAACGTTGTCCTTAATATACTCAGGAAGAGGCTTAACAGGCCCCCTCGCTCCGGTTCCCAACTGCTCATTAATCGGCGGCACATTCTCACGGCCGTACATAAGGAAGAACGGCGAGTATCCAGTAGCCGCATGCGGCGTCATGCGATACGCCGAAAGCACCCCAGGGATATGCAAATCCCAATCAGATTGATTCTCCCCGACTGTATGGCACAGCATGGCGGACAGAGTCCGATTCAACCGTTCCACCATACCATCCGTTTGCGGGTGGTAGGGGGACGTCCGTATCTTTTTAGTTCCAAGAGCCGCACACACCTCCCCCAACAATTTGGACGAAAAGTTACGTCCTTGATCTGTAAGGAGCCTCTCCGGCGCCCCTTTGTCCATTACATACCCAAATAGAAAGGCGTCAGTGATAGACGCCGCTGACTGGTCAGGCAAAGGCCAGGCCATCGGCCAGCGAGAGAGGTACTCCACCCCCACCAGTAAATACTTATTTCCTTTAGCGGATGGCGGAAAGGGTCCCAAAATATCTAACGCCACCAGCTCATTAACCCGAGATACTTGAATCGATTGTATCGGCGGAACATATGGATGTTTAGGCGGTTTACGGCGGGCACAATCGGGACACGCGCGAACGTGACCGACGACATCCGTCGTCATGCCGTGCCAATAATAGTCTCGTTGCAGCGTCAATAGGGTTTTCTGCACCCCCAGGTGTAAAAGTGTGTCACAATGCAAGGATCTAATCAAGTCATACCGCAATGACGCAGGCACAACGAGACGCCAGTGTTCCTGTATCCCTTCCCTCCACATCAGTAACCCATCTCGGAGAGCAGTTTCCGAAATACCACCCGCACCGACTTCCTTACCCGCCTTCTCCGTTCGTTTTCGTAACGACACCAAAGAATCGTCCAGCATTTGCTCCCGAATCCACACAGACCTTGGAAGACGCAAAATCCCGTCAGCCGGTCCCCCATCAACCGGTCCCGGTGTAAGCGGAGTTTCGAGAACATCCACCGCCAGCGCGACAGGCTGAGGGGGGGCTGAGTCGGTCCACACCTATGCGTCCCCGACGCACACGCACAAGGGGATTGTTGCGGCAACCTGGACAGTGCGTCCGCGTTAGCGTGACGCACACCCTTCCGATGGTGAATTTGGAAGGAGAATTCTTGCAACGTGTCCAGCCATCTCGCCAATTGTCCGGATGGCTGGTCCATCTTAAGAGCGTACTGCAAGGCCGCATGGTCCGTGCGGACAATAACGACCGACCGTACAGATACGGTCGAAATTGGCGGAGAAAAAACACAATAGCCAAAAGTTCCCTGCGAGTGACGCAGTAACGGGTTTCCGCGGGAGACAAAACTCGACTCCCATACGCCACCACACGCTCAACACCACCTTTTGACTGGGACAACACCGCCCCAATACCAGTGTCACTCGCATCAGTATCCAGAATGAAGGGATGTTCAAAATCCGGATAATCCAACGTTGGCGCAGTAGCCAGTAAATCGCGCAGGCTCCGAAACGCCGCCTCCTCCGGCGGTCCCCACACAAATTTATGCCCCTTCCCAGTAAGGAGATGCAAAGGCCTGGCGATAGTAGCGAAATTCGGAACAAACCTCCGATAATATGAGGCGAACCCCAAAAACCGACGCACATCACCCACCGTGGCCGGGGTTGCCCAATCCCTGACACACGCAGTTTTCTCTGGATCCGTGGCCACCCCGTCCGCACTAACAATATGTCCCAAATATCGAACGGAGCGTTGCAGTAGATGACATTTCTTAGGCTTGAATTTCAAATTAGCAGAACGCATTCTGGCAAATACAGCCTCCAACCGCAGTAAATGTTCATCAAATGTGCGGCTGAAGACAATAATATAATCTAAATAAATGAGACATGTCTCCCACTGCAACCCCGTCAATACCAATTCCATCAATCTCTGAAAAGTGGCAGGGGCTGCATTCAACCCCATCGGCAGACAGTTAAATTGGAATAACCCTGCGGCGTACGGAAAGCTGTCTTTTCCCGCGAGGGCTCGTCAAGGGGAGCTGCCAGAAGCCCGAAGAGAGATCTAGCGTTGAAAAAAACTTAGCCCCTGACAAGGCGTCGAGAGAATCGTCCATACGCGGCAGGGGATACGCATCTGCCACCGACACTTTATTCAACTTCCGAAAATCCACACAAAATCGCAATTTACCATCCTTTTTTTAACCAATACAACAGGCGCGCCCCACGGGCTATTAGACGGAGATATAATATCCGCTTTCAACATGTCTTCCACTGCCCCTCGAACATGCTCACGCTCAGCCGGACTCATCCGACGCGAGTTCAAGCGGATAGGGGCAGCGTCCCCCGTGTCGATGTGATGAGAGAGCAGCGAGGTGCGTCCCAAGTCCAAATCGTCGGAGCTAAACACATCGGAATAGCTCGATAATAATTTATGAATCGCACAACGCTGCTCGGCGGAAAGGGCCGAATTTTCCCCACATAATTCGGCGATCCAACGATCATCCACCCCTCCATCGTGTGAAACACCACCACCAGTCCCCGTCCGGCAGGTCACTCTGACCCGTAAACGCCGTAGTGGCGTGTGCCACAACGGTACCAGCCGGCACACACACACTTTCAGTACTCGCATTTAACACCTGCAAAAACGGGCGCTGATCCGGACGGACAATAGTTTGCGCCCCCACCAGTGCCAATCCGCCCGTAACAGCGGCGGACGGCGACAGCAAAATCCCAAAAGCACCCTGCCGACCCGGAACCGGCTTCCGGTATCGTAAGGGAATGAGCATCTGCGAGCCAGGTGGAATATCAACCGAAACTTCCGATAACGCCTGCACCTGGGCAACCGGAGCCGGTCGCCCCCAGGCGGACTGTAAAAACGCCAATTTCCGGCCCCCTGGTAGTTCAATGCAATTTTCATTAATTCTAATTAGAATGGGCATCTTAGCCAAAAAATCCGTACCCAACAGGCAAGGAACAGCCAGGGACCTCGAAATTAACACAACACCCGAGGCCGAAACACCCCCGATAGAAATGTTAGCGTCCACCTGTCCCACGATGCCCATACTACCCCCGTTCGCAGCGATGGAGGAAGCGTAAGCCGGCCTCACGGCCCCCGGTGGGATGTTCAAAAGATGGAATATCACATCCGAAATAATGGTCGCGGACGCCCCGGAATCCACCAAAATACGTACATCCACCCCTTGGATCGACCCCGGTACAGTGGACGAACCGGTAGCAGCCGCGACAACCCGCCGAGCCAGCTTACGCCACTGCGTTATCGAGCGACAAGGCGCAGATACTGGCCTCCCGTATTTTACAACATCCGCGTCGCACAATAACGGCGATGAGTGAGGTGTCAGGCCTTGCCGGGTGTCTGGTGCGCACCGACTTGCCTGTGCCGGAGGGTCTTTCTTTGGGGCGTCCGCTGTCGAGGCCTCCTGCTGGGGCGGCCCCGGAACCCGGGCCCAGCAGTCCCTGCATAGTGGCCCCGACGGCCGCAGCGGAAGCAGTCAACGTCGGGGCGGCGCGCAGCGGGCACCCCGTCCCGACGCGGCCGCGCCGGTGGCGGAGCCCGCGGCCCCGGCCCGCTCCGAGCCGGCCACGGAGTGGAGGCGGCCGACAACTCCTTTTGGCCGGTCGCATCCGGCACGTACACAGCCTTTGTAGGGTCCCACCCTACGGCCCCCCATCGACGACAGGACCCCCCGTCCACGCCGTGACTTGTTTCCAGCGGCGGAGATTGAACTGGGCGTCCAAACACTTGGCCGCGGCCCGGGACGTGAGTTTTTCGTGACCGCACGCAGGCATAGGAATGCCCAGATCTCGGNATAACTCCAACATCTTCCCAAGATGAGAGGTTCCAGCAGGTCAGGCTCCGTCTCCGGTAAGCGGCCATAGCGAGTTCCAACACGGCGCCCCTGTACGCTACAGGTGACTCCTCAGGTGCGCGTTGCCGCTGCACGAAGCGGCGATGGGCGTCATCCGGTGGCTCGTACGCGTCCGCCATTTCATCGAACACCCCACGCAGAGTTTTCTTCTTCGCAGCTTTTATAGAGCGAAAAAAACGAACGGACTCATCATCAAGAAGAGTCGGAAGCACCTCCAGTGCCTCAGCGTCCGTCCACCTTGCCGTACGTACCGCCGCCAAAAATCTACAGGCGAACGCACTCCAATCGCCCCCGATGGAGAACTCTTTGACAGTTGTAAGGTGACGACTGCGACTCCTTGGCCTGCTTCCGTCCGTCGCTGACTCTTCCGGCGGTAAGTTCAGCAAGGCGTCGCAACGCGGTGTCGCCAAGATGGCGGACGATCCTCGCGGCGGTCCCAAAATGGCGGCTTCCCGCCTTCCGTGGTGCGCCACGCCCAAGATGGCGTCTTCACGTCGCGTGGCCGATGGCGGCGCCATCGAAGACAATCCGGGCTCCTGCCGATCACCACCATCACCCTCCAACGCCGCCCTTGGCGTGACAAGGTCACACAACTCAGTGATGACGGTTTTGAGAGTCGCCAGTTGCTCCGCCATTCGGGTCCATCTTAAATCTTCGTCCTTCAACGCAGATGGGGCGGACGAAGCGGCAACCTCCTCGACACCCGGGCCCTCACGGATCTCTCCCTCCGCCGAAGTGAAGCCGACCGCAGGAGGAAGATCGTCGTCGTCCGATGATGAAGCCGACGCCGGAGATGGAATATTCTTTTTCCTCAGTTGTTTCGCCATGCCGTTTCACTTCTGACTCCAGTGTAATAAAAGGACTCAGACACTTCTTTCTGTCTTCGTGTCTTTTATTGGGTTCTCGACTTCTCCCACACGGCACTCTGTTATAACTCTGTATTTGTAGCCCCCGGCTGTTCACTGCTATTATAGCTTCCTTTCTCTTCCCTCAGACTCTCTGCTTCATCTACCGTAACCTCCTCCCTGCAGACTCGCTGCTACCCCTATGCAGACTCCCGCTGCTACCCCTATGTGCAGACCCTCTGGCTGCCACTGTATGCAGACCCGCTGCCGACTCTCTGTGCAGCCCCGCTGCTGACTGCAGCCTCCTCGCTGCCTCGGGTCGGTCACCGCTGGCCAACGGTGCCGATCCTCGCTCCCCCGTGTTCGTGGCGATCTCGCCACACTCCGCTTCACCCTTCGTGGCCTCCCTCTGTTCCTGGTTCCCCGTCACTCTCTATCCTCTTCCGGTTCCCCTCCTTCTATAGCTTAACCCTCTCCCCCCACGTGACCTAACTCCTCCCCTCATGACGTCACCTCCGGAGGGCCGTTTACGCCCGCATTACACAAGGACAAGCGGGACGAGGGGTCCAGGGTCCTAAGCTGGCTGGCTGGCGGGTCTTGGATCTTGAGCTGCGACTGGCCCCGATCGGCCAGGTAGCTGCCCTTTTATGCCTCGTCCCCAACGAGGGTGGGGTTGTGTGCGCCCCCAGATATCCCACAGAGCACACACAGCCCCCCCCCGTTGGTGGTGCCAAGGGGCTTAGCTGTCTGGGTGCCTGGGATTCTAGCGCCTGGCGCCGAGGGCTTCTCTGTCTCGGGTCCCAGAGCCCCCAGCAGCTCCTCCCCTCTTCTGGCACTACACCTGCGCAGTTTAGGTTTATAATGTTGCATTTTCTACATTGCGTTGCTGACGTATACGTTTTTCCCTTCTGCAGACGATGACGACGACGCGGATGAGGAAGATGGAGAGATTGACGTGGTGACCGTGGAGGAGGGAGCCACGCCACAACGAGCGTGGCGCTACGCGCCGTGCACGACACAAACACGGCCCCCGGTACAACGACAACAACCGGCGGCAGCGGCGGCAGCAGCGGCGGCGACCCGCCCCGCCGGCGTCCACGCCGCCGTGCACCAGCAGCAGCACAACTACGCCACGCCCTCGCCGCCTGCGCGCGGGCGGAGACGCCGCCCCGGCGGCGCCGCGGGATCCGCGCGGAGCCGGGGCGCCGCCGGCGGGGCTGGCTCGTCCCGCGCCGTCTCGACGGGGAGCGGCAGCGGCGGCCCTCAGAGCTCTGGCAGCTCGGAGGGGCTTGGCGAGCGGCGCAACGACCAGGAGCGTCGGCGGCGCGACTCCATCAAGAAGGGTTTCCAGTGGCTGCGCGGCGGCATACCGGAGCTGGCGCACGACGGGAAGGCGGCCAAGGCGCAGATCCTGAAGCGCGCGATAGAATACTCGCGCACCCTGAAGCGCGAGGAGGAGAGACTCAAGGCGGAGAAGCGGCGCGAGCAGATTCGACGTCGGGAGCTGCTGGCGAGGCTGGAAACCCTGAAGAACTCGTAGGCCGAGCGGTCTCCATTTGCATCTCGTTTAAAGACTTTAAACCGAAAGTTACTTTTGTTTTGATATTGGACGAAAGCCTCTGGCGACCGGCACAGTTGAGCTTCTTTGCCATTGAGTGGTTTTGTATGCACCGTGACCTCGTTTGCAACGTAATGCCTCTGAATATTTGACTGCCAAGGTTTGAGTTGATGGGAATGGTAAGTTGTACCTCAATAGACATTTCTGCACAAATGATGCTTCAATGTGGCAAATACTGCCATTAATGCTGTTCCATGGCGATTTTCACTTTTGATTTTTTAAATTTTTTCATATAAAACATGGAAAATGTAGGCACCAAAAGTTGTTACGTAATTACCCAGGGTTTTTGTAAGATTTAGCGCGAGTAACTTTTTGAACAAAGTTGTTCCTGTCAATAGTGCAAAAGTTACATTTAGTAACCTTTTTTGAATGTCCCTTAAACAAGGGGTGTTGTCGCTGATAAACTCGGTGTTTTTGCCGTTGAGCTCAAAGCGGCCTTAGCAGCTGCGAAGCGTTCGTTGCAGCACTTTGTGGACCTCGCTGTATCTTTATCTCTTATTGGAACGTAAATAAAGCCCACAAGACACCAAGTGCCTCGTGCGTGATTGTGTTGCACCCTGTTGCACCCTTCACTTGCTAACGCGCGGATGTAGAAGGGACCTTGGCCAAGTTGCACGTGTCGGCATCTCAGACGCCGGCAGCATCGAGCTGCTGCACCAGCTTCTAGCGCAGTCTCGCCTCGCGCTTCACGCGCCCCACTCTGGTGGGATGTTGGCCCATTCTTGGTTTTGGTGGATGTTGAGAACTTTAAACCGTGACCTCCGTACCGTCTAAACCAGGGGTCCTCAAACTACGGCCCGCGGGCCACATGCGGCCCGCCGAGGACATTTATCCGGCCCATGGTCACTAATTGGGCTGCGCTTGTGAGCACTAATTTGGCTGCGCTGGTGAGCACTCATTGGGCTGCGCTGGTGAGCACTCATTGGGCTGCGGTGGTGGGCACTGATTGGGCTGCGGTGGCGAGCACTGATTGAGCTGCGGCGGTGGGCACTGATTTGGCTGCGCTGGTGATCACTGATTGAGCTGAGGCGGTGGGCACTGATTGAGCTGCGGCGGTGGGCACTCATTGGGCTGCGCTGGTGAATGGTTCAATGGGCCAATTGACTGGATTTGCCCGCCAGGCCTAAGGCTGCCAGCCCTCCCCTGGCTGCGCTTGACTGGCTCTCCCTCAGCTCCCTCACTTGCCCCTCGGCTCCACTCTCAGTGATATTCCTGTGTGCTGAGTAAATGATAGAGGGGTAATAACAGATTGATCTCTGGAGGGGCTGCCTGCTGTTTCCCGTGCTAGTCAGTGACAGACAGCCGAGGAGTAGGAAACCCAATTTAAATGACAGTAAGTGCATTTATATTCTGATTGCTATTCAATTATATGAGGTTATATGTTGTATGTTGTGTAAGCCCCGGTTCATACTGTTGCGATCTCTGAGCAGTGCGAGTTCAGCCATATGCTTGTATGGCTGAACTTGCATTAGATTCGGAAGAAAAAAAGGCACATGTGCCTTTTTTCCTGCAGTGGATCGCATGGGTCTTCTCCCCCATGCGATCATATTCCTATGCGAGTTCGCAGATCGCACTGCGATCTGTGAACAAAACTGCAGGTGTAATTAACTTTTTAATGGCACCCACACCAGTGTGAGCCTGGGGTAAAAGTGGAGTTCCCCCAATCAGACTGCATTGATGGGCAGTGCAGTCTGTATGTCTCTGTGTGGGCAAAGTTATTGCTGCTATATTGTTTTTGTAGCGCTGTATATATATTGGTATTTTACTAATAGCAATTTTGACTCCCTAGGAAACAATGATGTCAAGAAAGAGAAAAATTGACTCGGAGTGTAGGATATTCAAAAAACAGTGGACTTATGATTACTTTTTCATGCAGTACAAGGAAAGAGGTGTGTGTCTGATATGCCAGAATATAGTGTCTGTGTTCAAAGAATACAATTTATGTCGACACTATGAAACTCAACATAAAGATAAATATGATTGTTTGGTCGGAGAAGTGAGAAAAGATAAAATATTAAAACTGAAAAATACATTAACTCCGCAAAATACTTTTGTGAAGCAGAAGCAGCTAAATATTTCATCACTGAAAGCAAGTTTTCAAGTTGCCAAGCTAATAGTGTGCACTGGCAGACCATTCGTTGAGGGAGAATTTGTTAAAGAATGCCTTCTTTCTGTTGCCAAAGAGATGTGTCCAGAGAAGGCCGATTTATTTAGTACAGTGAGTCTTTTAGGACCTACAATTACACGGAGGATTGAAGAAATGGGAGACAATTTCCATCAGCATTTGCAAAACTCCACAAAAAAAAACTTTCCTATTTTTCCTTGGCACTCGACGAAAGCAACGATGTTCGTGATTCTGCACAACTTCTAATTTTTATTTGTGGGACGAATGACTATTTCGAAGTCACAGAAGAGCTTGCTGCACTGCAAAGCACCAAAGGAACAACTACAAGAGAGGATATCTATGAAAAGGTTTGCCAAACTGTGAATGGTTTGGAGCTGAACTGGGCTAAACTAGCCAGTGTGACAACTGATTGTGCTCCTAGCATGGTGGGGTCTAAGAAAGGAGAAATTGCTCGCATTAACCAAGAGATGGACAAACATAACCATTCTCATCCAATAGCCATACACTGCCTCATCCACCAACAAGCGCTGTGTAGTAAATCACTGAAGTGGGACTGTTAACTTCATTAGAGATCATGCACTAAACCACAGACAATTTCAGGAATTTCTGTCCGAGCTAAATGTTGACTATGAAGATGTTCTGTACCACACAGAAGTCCGTTGGCTGAGTCGAGGGAGAGTTTTGAAACGTTTCTAGGACTTACTTCCACAGATTACAGCTTTTCTGTTTTCAAAAAACAAAAAAGTACCAGCGCTCAATGATGCAGAATGGAAATGGCACCTTGCCTTTCTGACAGATGTAACAGAGCTACTCAACAGTTTCAATGTGCAACTTCAAGGAAAGGGGAAGCTCATCTGTGATATGTAATCACATGTCAAAGCATTTGAAGTAAAATTAGGCCTCCTCATCAAACAAGTGAAGGAGGAAAACTTCTGCCATCTCCCCACAACTCAAAATCTGTTAGCGGAAAAAACATTGGTTGCATTCCCAAACAAAACATGTGTGGATTCACTGGAAAAATTGCAAAAGGAGTTCCAATTTAGATTTAAAGAGCTTCATCTCCATGAACAGGACATACAGCTTTTCCATAACCCATTTTCTATTGACATTGAAAATGTGGATACAATTTACCAAATGGAACTGGCTGAACTGCAGAATTGTGACTCTCTGAAAGACGCATTCAAGTCAAGCAGCCTTCATAATTTCTATGCATCTCTCCCCTCTGAGACATATCCTCATCTCAGGAACCATGCACTCAAAATGGCAACCATCTTTGGCAGCGCTTATGTCTGTGAACACACTTTTTCCAGAATGAAACATTTGAAATCTCCAACCAGATCTAGACTAACGGATGCACACTTGCATCACTTGTTACGACTGGCAGTGACAAATATGGAACCGGACATTGACCATCTCATTAGCCAAAAGCAGGCCCATAGTTCCCATTGAAATACTGGCAAGTTTGTTGATTTAACTTTACTTGTTCTTCATTTTAAATATTGTATGTTCCCGTTTTGTTTCTTCACTTCAAAATAAGATATATGCAGTGTGCATAGGAATTTGTTAATAGTTGTTTTTTAACTATAGTCCGGCCCTCCAACGGTCTGAGGGACAGTGAACTGGCCCCCTGTTTAAAAAGTTTGAGGACCCCTGGTATAGAGTCTTGACGAGGGAGTTTTTCTGGGATGGATGGTGGTGGGAATCCGGTTTTAGGCAAGCATCCGTGTGGGTGGCTTTCCTGTAGACAGAATGGCTCATTGAACCATCAGGTCTCCTTTTAATTAGGACATCCAAAAGGGTAGCTTGCCATCTTTTTCGACTTCCATGGTGAATCTGATGGCTGGGTGTATGGAATTGATGTGGTCGAGGAATTGGTCTAGAGCAGGCCGGCCATGTGGCCAAATGACAAAAGTGTCATCTATGTACCTCTTCCACAAGGTCGGGCATAGAGTGGCAGTCTGGATGGCGTCAGTCTCAAATTTCTTCATGAAAACGTTGGCTACAACCGGAGATAGGGGGAGCCCATTGGGGTACCCTCAGTTTGTTTGTAGAAAGTTCCATTCCAGGTGAAGTATGTATTGGTTAAGCAGTGTCTCACCAGGGGGGGGGGGACCCCAGCATTCAGTCCTTGATGAATCAAGTCTTCAATGATTGCGATGGTGTCAGGTACAGGAACTTTGGTGAATAAGGAAACCACATCCAAACTGACAAGCAGGTCGTCTGGGGACAGGGAAATCCCCTTGATTGTCGATACCAGATCAGTAGAGTTTAGTACCGCAGGTGTTTTTTTCCAGTGAAAGGCCGTAGGATTTCAGACAAAAAACGAGCCCTTCTACGCGACTTTACCGAAAGAACCAAGAAAAGTCCCTGCAGTCACGAAAGCTTTAGAGATTTCCTCGATTAAGTAGATAATTCAGTGTGTAACAAAAACATGTTTTATTGTTGTCCCTGTGTAGTAAAGTGTTATTACCTAATAGCTAGTGCCTCAAAAGTAGAGAAAGTGGGCTCTTAATACTCCACACAAACGTTGCTTGTGTGACCCAGGACACAAAAGCGAAGTGAATAATCCACTCCATTAATAACAGTGTCACAACAACATTGTCCCTTAGTAGTACAGTTTTATTATCTAATAGCTTATGTCTCAAAAGTAGAGAAAGTGGCTATTGTTAATCTCAACAAATTCTAAATTTGAAGCTTTCGTGACTGCAAGGATTCATACTCGGAGGTTTTTTTCAGTAAAGTCACGTAGGTAGAAATAAATAAAACTAAAATAAATTAAAAATAAATTTAAATAAAATCTCCTCACAAACGTTGCTTTTGTGACCCAGGACATTGATAAATTTAACTATTTTAAATAAAAAAACGTGGCGTGCATTTGTGTCATCCCTTCACGTAAAGTCCTGCTCACAAACGCAAAGTTTGTGTGGAATAATACTATCCATTAAACATACTTTGTAGGCATAACCAATTTAGCAACACTATGAGATCTCTTTTACCAGTGGCAAAATATAATAGTAGGTTTTTACCCTTTTAACTGGTACAAAACTGACACCTTTATTCAAGGCATCATGATTGCTTTATCAATTAGGTGTTTTTATTTCGAGTGATGCACGCACACGACGCAGGTGAGCCTGAGGCACGTGGCGCCTGATTGGTGTGCGGGCAGTACGTTGTCACAGTGAGCACACAGTCTCGTGGATTGGACAACAGGAAGTAGACTAAACATGTTGTTACAAGATATTGACCACGACAAACAGAGGAATATCACGTGAAATATAAAGGGGCAGAAATTACTCCATCGAGAAAACTAAGTTTTAATTAAAACCCAGTACACATGCAACGTTGAGACAATTTGGTTAACAGGTGTACACACACAGTGTGGTTAACATAGGTGTACACACACAGCGTGGTTAACATAGGTGTTCACACACAGCGTGGTTAACATAGGTGTCACACACAGTGTGGTTAACATAGGTGTTCACACACAGTGTGGTTAACATAGGTGTACACACACAGTGTGGTTAACATACAGTGAGGGAAAAAAATTTGATCCCCTGCTGATTTTGTACGTTTGCCCACTGACAAAGAAATGATCAGTCTATAATATTAAAGGTAGGTTTATTTGAACAGTGAGAGACAGAATAACAACAAAAATCCAGGAAAAAATGTTATAAATTGATTTGCATTTTAATGAGGGAAATAAGTATTTGACCCCTCTCAATCAGAAAGATTTCTGGCTCCCAGGTGTCTTTTATACAGGTAACGAGCTGAGATTAGGAGCACACTCTTAAATGGAGTGCTCCTAATCTCAGCTTGTTAGCTGTATAAAAGACACCTGTTCACAGAAGCAATCAATCAGATTCCAAACTCTCCACCATGGCCAAGACCAAAGAGCTCTCCAAGGATGTCAGGGACAATATTGTAGACTTGCACAAGGCTGGAATGGGCTTCAAGACCATCGCCAAGCAGCTTGGTGAAAAGGTGACAACAGTTGGTCAATCTCCCTCGGCCTGGGGCTCCATGCAAGATCTCACCTCGTGGAGTTGCAATGATCATGAGAACAGTGAGGAATCAGCCCAGAACTACACGGGAGGATCTTGTCAATGATCTCAAGGCAGCTGGGACCATAGTCACCAAGAAAACAGTTGGTAACACACTACGCCGAGAAGGACTGAAATCCTGCAGCGCCCGCAAGGTCCCCCTGCTCAAGAAAGCACATATATGTAGTGGTGGTATTGACGTGCGCCGGCAGTGATGGATCACGGGGCGCGGGGTTGGGCACGCAGTGTGGGCGTGGCATGGACGCGCGCGCCGGTGGTGAGGCGCGCTCACACAAGCTGGGAAGAGAGGATCGTAGCGAGTGCGCAGTGATTGGTCAGATAAGTGGGTACTCTCAGCGACGTCCGCAGGAGGGGTATAAAGGGGGACGCGCGAGAGCACTCGTGGTCAGTGTTAACCAGTTGAAGACCGAAGACGGGGTGGAGGAGATAGGGGCCCTGTGTGGCTCGGAGCCGAGACTGGGGGGACCGTAGTCCGACGCCCGTGTGGGTCGGGACGGTGGTACCCAGAGCCGAGACGGGCACCCCGGCTGGGTGTGTCCCGGACGGCAACGGGGCGTAAGAGCCCGTGTCAGTACAGCTGAGTGGGTGTTGGTCACCCGTGTAGCTGAGTGGGTGTTAGTCACCCGTGTAGCTAAGTGGGTGTTAGTCACCCGTGTAGCTGAGTGGGTGTTGGTCACCCGTGTAGCTAAGTGGGTGTTGGTCACCCGTGTAACGAAGTTGTAGCTGAGTGGGTGTCCGTCACCCGTGTAGCTAAGTGGGTGTTGGTCACCCGTGTAACGAAGTTGTAGCTGAGTGGGTGTCCGTCACCCGTGTAGCTAAGTGGGTGTTGGTCACCCGTGTAACGAAGTAGGGTGTTAGTCATCCGTGTAACTACAAGTTGGTGAAATAAAGAGTGTGCTACCCGTGAAGTCGTCTCCTGCCGAGTTACTACTTTACAACTGGCGTCAGAAGTAAACCTGTCTTCAAGGAGAATGGACACAAGGAAGACTTCTCGTTCCCACGTGCAAGACCGGGGAGACGACGACGTACCGGGGGCACCACCCTCGGGAGGAGAGGACGAGGAGTTGCCGCCGATGCAGCACTTCGCGGAAATGGCCGATGCTCCGCCCGCCTCCGACACCAGCCTGCAGGACGCACACTCCCGTCTGGCGGAGTTGCTGCTCGCCGCCGCTGCGATCTTGGCGGAGATCTCCGTTCCAGCGGCCGGTGGAACGCCTGCAGGGTTGGAAGAGGCGGCGCGGCTGGAGGGTTCCCGCCATAAGGCGTTTCGCGCCAAAAGTTTGGGAGTTGGCGCCATTTTTGAGGGTCCGCCTCCGGTTGGCGGGAAACGCGGACACCACGTGGCCAGAGGTCTCCACACAGCGCAGCCCGCGTCATCGGCGAGCGCCGGAGCTCTCCATTTTGCGCCTGCAGAGGGAGCCGACATTTTCTACAACCACAGCGGCGCGCGGGAAAATCGTTCCAACGACGACGACGACGATCGAGTTCTCCAGCAACGATTGCCCGCGCTGTCGGTGTTCAAGGCGGACGGGGGCGACTGGGGAGCCTTCCAGCGACGGTTCATCGCGCATCAAGAAATGTCGGGGTGGTCCGACACCACTGCCTGCGCGCGCTGCCAGCGATGCTCGACGACGACGCGCTTGCGGCCTTCACGTCTGCCCCGAGGTCGTCCCGCTCAACGCTCCAGGCCGCGCTGCACCTGTTGGCCAAGGTGTTCGGGCCGCCCTCGACCTGTCGCCACCAGTTCTACGATCGGCGGAAGGTGGTTGGAGAAACAACGCTCGCCTATCGCACGGCGCTGCTCGCCCTGGCAGATTCAGCTTTTCCCCGCATGGACAAGGAGGGGAAGGACGCCATGGTGACGGAGCAGCTGCTGGCGCTGGCTCACGGATTGGGAGTTCCCATTAATACGGCGGACGAGATGGACATCTGCTCCCTGGGGATTGCCACGAGTATCCACGCTTACGAGGTCCTACAGCGGAAGCCGACGGTCGTCTGCGCATCGGTGGAGAACGGGGCACCGGCCGCCACGATCAGCGGACCTCAGCCTGCTGTGCCTCGGAGGAGGCCTTCGCTGCTTCGAGGCCGGGGAGTGGAGAACGGGAGGTCGTTCGCCCACACGCTCCTCCCGCAAGCTGGAGCAACCGAAACCTACGACGTCCCTCGTCGTCTGCTACAACTGCGGCCTTCGGGGCCACGTCGCGTCGGGGTGCCGGGCCCCGCGTCAACGCACCGCGGGACCACGTCCGGACGACGACCAGGGACTCAAGACATCCCAACTGAACCCGGCAAGTCGCGGCACCTCACACGTTCGGTCCACACGCACGGCACGTTCGGGTCGCCGCTTAGCGGTGGGGGACCGTGTATGGGCGCCGGGGGTTCGGTTCGGCGAGAGGGGTCCGCGTACGGCCCGAAGGCAGTCGAGTGGTCCGAATTAGCCCACAGGATTGTGGCTGCGTCGGCCGGGTCGTCCGTGGTAACGGGGTACATTGACGGGGTTGAGGTCCGGGTGCTCGTGGACACGGGCGCGTCGGCCACTATTATTTCGGACCTTATTTATAATATTCTTCCCGTACAATGTCGACCACTTCTGCCGGTGGACGTACCATTTTATGCGGCAAACGGGGGATCTTTGGGAATCATCGGCCAGATTCGGGCGAATATTTGTATTGGCGACATTAAATTGGCGGGTCCTATTTTTGTATCATCATCGTTGGCCGTTCCTTGTTTACTAGGCACGGACTTTCTGTCTAAAATGCCCATAAAAATTCTCATAGACCAGGCCTGCATTGAGCTTCCATCGGGTCGGCGGGTTGAGTTTTTGAAGAGTCCAAATAAGATACGCACGGCTTGTGCGACGGTGCAGGCGCTGGCAACCCGGACTGTACGGGTGCCCCCGGGATCGCAAATGTTGGTACCCCTTCGGTTGAGAAAACCCCTTGGGGCGGATGCGGGGGCGCAGGGAGTTCTATTGGGGCCGTCTAACAGGGCTAAAGGGGACCTCGACTTAGCGGTGGCCCAGACCATGGTGAGAGGGGACAGTGAGCCGTTCGTTGTGGTCCTGAATACGGGTCGCGGCCGGCCGTGATTACGCAGGGAACGGTGCTCGCTCACGCCGCGCCGCTACCCGTCGAGGAACAGCTCGTTGCTCACGCCGATTCGCATGTCGATACGCATCCCCAAAGTGAGGAGGGGACGGAGTGGTTGGACTCGTTGTGTGCCGGGTCCAGTACCTTGTCCAGTGTGCAGTTGGGTGCATTGAGGGGCTTGCTGCTCGAGTTCGCTGACGTGTTTAGCAGGCACAAGTACGACATTGGCTGCACAGACCTGTTGCGCCACCACATAGAGACTGGGGACGCGGCCCCTATTCGACAGAATCCCTTCCGGCTCAGTCCAGCCGAGAAGGAGCATGTGCAGTCGGCAGTAAATGACATGTTGGCGGCCGACATCATTGCGCCCTCTTCCAGTCCGTGGGGTGCTCCTATCGTCTTGGTTAAAAAACAGGATGGATCCCTGCGGTTCTGTGTTGATTTCCGCCGCCTAAACAAAATATCAATGGCCGATGCGTATCCGCTCCCCAGGATGGATGAGTCGCTGGATGCCTTGGCAGGAGCACAGTTTTTTTCGACGCTCGATTTGCTTTCGGGATTTTGGCAATTGCCCCTCGATGACGAATCAAAACCTAAAACCGCTTTCCGGACACCGGGAGGCCTATTTGAGTTCAACCGATTGCCCATGGGTTTACATTCCGCTCCTGCCACGTTCCAGAGACTCATGGAATTGGTTTTGTCAGGCCTTCAATGGGACACCTGTTTGATTTACCTCGATGATATCATCGTTTTCAGCCGAACTTTTGAGGAGCACCTCCAGCGACTGAGGGCAGTGTTTCTCAGGATGCGTTCCGCGAAGCTTAAATTTAAACCGGCTAAATGTTTTCTGCTTCGGGAATCGGTCAGGTATTTGGGCCATATCGTTAGCCGTTCGGGATCTCGACGGACCCTGCTAAGACGCAATGCGTCGGCTCATGGCCAACACCGACCTCTGTCACTGAAGTCCGCAGCTTCATAGGATTTGCCTCCTATTACCGTCGTTTTGTCAAACAGTTTGCCACCATAGCCAGGCCCCTGCACGCCTTGACGGCTAAAGGGGTGCGGTTTCACTGGGGGCCGGAGGAGGAGGCCGCGTTCTGCTCCCTTCGTGACGCCTTGGTGCAGGCTCCCCCCTTGTGTTACCCGATTTCACGCAACCGTTTGTGCTCGACACGGATGCCAGTAACACGGGTATCGGGGAGTGCTCTCACAGGTGGTCGGGGGGTCGAACGGGTGGTCGCCTACGGTAGCAGGGTTCTGTCCCCCGCGGAACAACGCTACTGCGTGACACGGCGTGAATTGCTGGCGATTGTGTTTTTTATACAGCAATTCAGGCCGTATCTGTATGGCCGTCACTTTACGGTTCGCACGGACCATGCGGCTCTCCAATACGCTATGCGGGTGGCGCAGCCATCCGGCCAATTGTCCCGATGGTTGGAGGTCCTTCAGGACTACCAATTCACGACGATTTACCGCAAGGGGTTGCGCCACTCGAATGCGGATGCATTGTCACGGTTGCCGACGCGTACGGAATGCGCATGTCAGTTGGGATCGGCGCGGTGCAAACCTTCTGTCGATGTTCCCGCGGAAGTGGTGCTAGCCGCCACGGATACAACGGGGGTCGACGCCCCACGGGAGGGACTCGCTGTTAGCATTGCCTCTCATCGAGTGGGGCCGTCTGCAAATGGCCGACAGCTCCCTACTCGCGCTACGTCGGAAGGTTAACGTTCCGAGGGCGGGNAAACGCGGGTCGGTTCCTGGGTGTGCAGACAGGGCCTCTTGATGAAGTGGGACTCCATGTCCCGGCGTCACGTGCTTGTGGTGCCGGTTGCTGTACGTGGTAAAGTCGTCCTGGCTGCCCATGAACGACTCATGCATCTGGGGTTTCACAAAACGCTCGCCCTCATTCAGCGAGACTACTATTGGCCTGGGATGGGCAGTGACGTGGCGAACATTCTTAAGGGGTGTGTAGGGTGCGCTAAAAGAAAACCGCCACCAATAGCGGCTAATCCACCGCTTCAATCCATTCAAGTTTCGCGCACGAACGAATTGGTCGCGCTAGACATCTTGGGGCCCTTTCCCACTACACCTCGGGGAAATAAGTTCCTGCTGGTTGGCGTAGA
This sequence comes from Lethenteron camtschaticum, assembly GCA_018977245.1. Classification (NCBI taxonomy): domain Eukaryota; kingdom Metazoa; phylum Chordata; class Hyperoartia; order Petromyzontiformes; family Petromyzontidae; genus Lethenteron; species Lethenteron camtschaticum. Next base: position 167,000 of record WFAB01001368.1, on the reverse strand, counting down.
GTACTTCACCCGCTGGCCCATGGCGTGGCCACTCGCCAACCAGTCGGCTGCGGCAGTGGCGGACGCCTTTGTCCAAGGTTACGTTTTGGACAAAGGCGCCCCGAACGCTTGCTCACGGATCAAGGGAAAAACTTTTCGAGTGTTTTGTTGCGCGAGGTGTGCGACCTGTTGGGTACAAAGAAAGTACGTACCTCCCCGTACCACCCGCAGACTGACGGTATGGTTGAACGTCTGAACAGGACGATTACGTCTATGCTGTGCCAACAGGTATGCGACGACCAGGTGGATTGGGACTTACAGGTACCGGGGTACTAGCGGCCTATCGGATGGCACCCCATGCGGCGACGGGGTTTTCTCCATTTTTTCTGATGTATGGGCGGGAGGCTGATCCGGCCATGGACGTCCAACTGGGGATTTCACAGCCACGTGCAAAATCTAAATTGGCAGACCACATTAAGTTTAACATCGCCAAATTGGCTGAGGCGCGAGAGGCTGCGAGATTAAATTCACGCTCTCGGCAGATCGCGAACGAGCGATTGCATGAACGGAAGGTGCATACGCACAATTGGGAACCGGGCGATAAGGCCTGGCTGCATTGTCCACACGCACCGTTGGCTACGTCCCCAAACTGTTGAGACCATGGAGGGGACCGGTGGAAATTGTGCGGGTTGCACGACCCCAGAGTATACAGATTAAATGGGGAAAACGCCGTTGGTACGTGCACCCTCCCGACTGAAACCCTACGCGGCGCCGCGTGACCCCGGGTTGTGCCGTGACGACCGAGCGTGGGATGTGACCGTCGACTCGGGGAGGGATGTGTCGCAGGCTGATCCTCACGTGTCTCCACCTGACCCACCCCAGGTGTCTCGGACCTGACGGCTGTTGACCGTCGGGAACCGGAACCCCGCGGCTCGCACGGAGCCCCGATGCCTGGCCCATGCCTTCCTGAACTGCCGGCGCTGCCGGATGGCCAACGGCGTCCTGTGCCGTACGACGGTCCGGCAAGGCGGACTCGATCAAGGACGCAACACTTTTCATGAAAAAAAAATATATTCTTTTTTTGTTAAAGCCCGACTTCGTTGCCGGCTCCCCCTCTGCCGGGTAATGTCCCGTTCAAGGGACGCTCGGACATTGGGACATTGCATGAGTCGGAGAGAAAAGAAGAGAAAATGATTAAAGAAATTTTTTTTTATTGTTACTCTTTCCGCATACACAGTATCGTTGCCACTCGCCGGATTGTGCATGTTGTTCTTGTTGCGGGTGGGGCGGTTGCTGGGTTTTGCGGATTGCGGTGTTCATGTTGTGTTATGTTACGGGGCACACATGGGAGTGAAGGGGTGTTGTATGGTTTATTAGCAGCCGGGTCGGCTGCGAGCTATGTGGTAGGGGTGATGTAGTGGTGGTATTGACGTGCGCCGGCAGTGATGGATCACGGGGCGCGGGTTGGGCACGCAGTGTGGGCGTGGCATGGACGCGCGCGCCGGTGGTGAGGCGCGCTCACACAAGCTGGGAAGAGAGGATCGTAGCGAGTGCGCAGTGATTGGTCAGATAAGTGGGTACTCTCAGCGACGTCCGCAGGAGGGTATAAAGGGGACGCGCGAGAGCACTCGTGGTCAGTGTTAACCAGTTGAAGACCGAAGACGGGGTGGAGGAGATAGGGCCCTGTGTGGCTCGGAGCCGAGACTGGGGGACCGTAGTCCGACGCCCGTGTGGGTCGGGACGGTGGTACCCAGAGCCGAGACGGGCACCCCGGCTGGGTGTGTCCCGGACGGCAACGGGGCGTAAGAGCCCGTGTCAGTACAGCTGAGTGGGTGTTGGTCACCCGTGTAGCTGAGTGGGTGTTAGTCACCCGTGTAGCTGAGTGGGTGTTAGTCACCCGTGTAGCTGAGTGGGTGTTGGTCACCCGTGTAGCTAAGTGGGTGTTGGTCACCCGTGTAGCTGAGTGGGTGTCCGTCACCCGTGTAGCTAAGTGGGTGTTGGTCACCCGTGTAACGAAGTTGTAGCTGAGTGGGTGTCCGTCACCCGTGTAGCTAAGTGGGTGTTGGTCACCCGTGTAACGAAGTAGGGTGTTAGTCATCCGTGTAACTACAAGTTGGTGAAATAAAGAGTGTGCTACCCGTGAAGTCGTCTCCTGCCGAGTTACTACTTTACATATACATGCGCGTCTGAAGTTTGCCAATGAACATCCGAATGATTCAGAGGACAACTGGGTGAAAGTGTTGTAGTCAGATGAGACCAAAATGGAGCTCTTTGGCATCAACTCAACTCGCCGTGTTTGGAGGAGGAATGCTGCCTATGACCCAAGAACACCATCCCACCGTCAAACATGGAGGTGGAAACATTATGCTTTGGGGTGTTTTTCTGCTAAGGGGACAGGACAACTTCACCAACATCAAAGGGACGATGGACGGGGACATGTACCGTCAAATCTTGGGTGAGAACCTCCTTCCATCAGCCAGGGCATTGGAAATGAGTCGTGGATGGGTATTCCAGCATGACAATGACCCAAAACACACGGCCAAGGCAACAAAGGAGTGGCTCAAGAAGAAGCACATTAAGGTCCTGGAGTGGCCTAGCCAGTCTCCAGACCTTAATCCATAGAAAATCTGTGGAGGGAGCTGAAGGTTCGAGTTGCCAAACGTCAGCCTCGAAACCTTAATGAATTGGAGAAGATCAGCGGACACAGCGGAGACATCGAGAGAGAGACACGGGAGAGACACGGGTGGAGAGACACGGGTGGAGAGAGAGACATGGAGAGACACGGGTGGAGAGAGAGACACGGGTGGAGAGAGAGACACGGGTGGAGAGAGAGACACGGGCACGGAGACACGGGTGGGAGACACGGGTGGAGAGACGGGGAGAGAGACAGGGACACGGGTGGGAGACACGGGTGGAGAGAGAGACACGNGGAGAGACACGGGGAGAGAGNCAGGTGGAGAGACGGAGAGAGACAAGGGGAGAGACACGGGGACACGGGTGGCACGGAGACACGGGTGGAGAGACACGGGTGGAGAGNCACGGGGAGAGACAGGGAGGGTGGAGAGACACGGGTGGAGACACGGGTGAGAGAAGACACGGAGACACGGGGAGAGACACGGGTGGAGNGAGACACGGGTGGAGACACGGGTGGAGACACGGGGAGAGACACGGGTGGAGGAGAGACACGGGTGGAGAGACACGGGTGGAGAGAGACACGGGTGGAGAGAGAGACACGGGTGGAGAGACACGGAGACACGGGCGAGGTAGGGAGACACGGGGTGAGACACGGGACAAGGGGGGGNAGACACGGGGTGAGACACGGGGTGAGACACAGGGACAAGGGGGGGAGACACGGGTGGAGACACGGGGTGATACACGGGGTGAGACACGGGGTGAGACACAGGGACAAGGGGGGGAGACACGGGGTGAGACACAGGGACAAGGGGGGGAGACACGGGGTGAGACACGGGGTGAGACACGGCGAGGTAGGAGACACAGGTGGAGACACGGGGTGAGACACGGGGACAAGGGGGGTGAGACACGGGTGGAGACACGGGGTGAGACACGGGGTGAGACACGGGCGAGGTAGGGAGACACGGGTGGAGACACGGGGTGAGACACGGGTGAGACACAGGGACAAGGGGGGGGGNAGACACGGGGTGAGACACGGGGTGAGAAACGGGCGAGGTAGGGAGACACGGGTGGAGACACGGGGTGAGACACGGGACAAGGGGGGGGGAGACACGGGTGGAGACACGGGGTGAGACACGGGGTGAGACACAGGGACAAGGGGGGGAGACGGGGTGAGACACGGGGTGAGACACAGGGACAAGGGGGGGAGACACGGGGTGAGACACGGGGTGAGACACGGGCGAGGTAGGGAGACACGGGTGGAGACACGGGTGAGACACGGGGACAAGGGGGGGGAGGCGGAGACAGGCGGAGCCTCTGGCGGTCTCCACTCGTAGTTTATTCGGGGTCAAATAGTACATAGCAGTGTAAATCACAACACTGATAAGTCTAGGGCAGTGTAAATCATAACACTGATAAGCATCACGCGTTAGCTCTTGTAACAACATCATCATCATCACCACCATCATCAACATAATTATCAACATCATCAACACCACCATCATCACCCCATCATCACCATCATCAACCATCACCATCAACATCACAGCACCANACGATTGTCTCCACCAGATCACCACCCCCCACCACCCCCACCACCACCCCCCCACCNCCACCACCCCCACCCCACCACCCCCCCCCACCACCCCCACCCCACCACCCCCCCACCAGGAAGCAAGACGGGGGCAGGGGGCGGGGGNCGGGCGAGGGGCGGGGGCGGGCGAGGGGGCGGNGGCGGGGGGCGAGGGCGGGGGCGGGNCNAGGGGGGGGGTTTGGGTGAACTCAAGTACCCGACAGACGTTGAGCGCAATTCTTTGTTATTTCGGTAAAGTCGCGTAGATAGGGAACAAATATTAATAAAAAATAATAAAATATAAAAATTAATAAAATACAAAAAAATAACAAATAAATAAATAATACCCCCGTTGACAGGAAGAGGAAAAAAATCCCCTCCCCACAATTTGGCGCCCTTTGCACGACGCTACCGGTGAGCAGCTCAGTTCAAACGGCGTGAACACGCGGGCGCATCGTGGGTGATCACCATCAACATCAACATCATCATCAACAACATTAACCATCAACAACATCATCATCAACAACATCATCATCAACAACATCATCACCACCAACAACATCATCAACAACATTAACTACATCATCAACAACATCATCATCNACAACATCAACAACATTAACTACATCATCAACAACATTAAACACAATCACCACTACATCAACAACAACACATCATCATCNTCATCAACAACATCATCAACACAATCACCATCATCACCCCTCCTGCCCGGCCCCACCCTCCCCTCTTGTTGTCTCCCGCAGCTCGAGCCGGCGGCGGCTACGAGCAGCGCAGCATCATCAGTAGCAGCAGCATCATCAGCAGCAGCATCATCATCNGCATCAGCACCAGCAGCATCATCATGGCCACGTGGACGCTGTGCTTGGGCAGCAGGACAGCTTGATCTCCATGGCCGGCATCCGCTACGAGGGCACCCTGAGCGGGTCAACACGGACGACTGCACCGTCGCCTTGGCCAAAGGTCACGCACGGGGGGGGGGGGGGTCACGGGTCAAAGGGGGTGAGGGTTTAAACACTTCCCTGCTCCTGCGGAGGGAGCTGCTAGGAACACGTTGGCCAGGGTCAACGACGGTGACCAGGGCGTGGGGCGTGCTGTGTTCTGCAAACATGGCCGACTGTGAGGGCGGGCAGCACAAGGCGGGTGAAACGTTGAGTTTTATAAGGGCACCACGGGTGAGCAGCCCCTCCCCACTCAGCCCCTCCACCCAGCCCCACCCAGCCCCACCCTCCCCACCCAGCCCCTCCCAACCCAGCCCCTCCACCCCCACCCAGCCCCACCCTCCCCACCCAGCCCCCCACCCAGCCCCACTGCAGGGATTCATCTTCTTGGTTCTTTCGGTAAAGTCACGTAGAAGGGAAATAATAAAATAATAAAAATAAAACATAATAAAATAATTCTCACGACTTTTCGGCCACAACGCAAGCAGCCGTCCTCAGGTGAAGAACAGGTCTGTCGAGAAGACAGAGTCTGAATGACACGCCCCAGGCTTGGAACGTCTATTTAAGCTTAGAGTCGTGGCATCTCTTCAGAAAGGTGAGAGACTCGATTATCCCGGAGTTTGTTGAAGGATCTTAAAGTTGTGTTCTTCACCTGAGGACGGCTGCTTGCGTTGTAGCCGAAACGTCGTGAGAATTATTTTATTACGTTTTATTTTTATTATTTTATTACTTCCCTTCTACGTGACTTTACGAAAGAACCAAGAAGATGAATCCCTGCAGTCACGAAAGCTTTAAATCGAAAAAAGTCATGATTGCTTTCTGTTAAAATACGGTGCTGTATTTTAGGATAGTGTGTTTACAATATCATTTTCTAGATATCCACATTCACTTAATATTTTTCTTCCAAGTTTTTTTTGAAAATCAATATTTTACACATTCAAAAACCCGATGTGATAGACAAAAACCACGCCGGTTGGGATGAAACGCACGACCTCCGATAGACACCAGGCGAGGTGGTTCACTTCTCACCACGTGCGCCCACACACCCACCACCACCACGGCACCGTTAGCGGCGTTAGCGTCGTCTTTGTGCGTGCGCAGTGCGTGTGTGCGGCACGGAGGGTCGCCCCGCCGAGAGCCGTCGCCCCTCGCGAGGAGATCTACGACTACATCATCTTCCGTGCCAGCGAGATCAAGGACCTGGCGGAGTTGGGGTGCCCGCTCTCCGCTCTGCACCCCCACCTGGCCGTCGTGCAGGTGAGAGGGGGCAGCCGTTCTCTTCGCCGCCAAACTGGTTGGTTACTTTAGCGGGCAGGACCCCACCGAGATATTTAACTCTGATCATTGGTTGTTTACCCTGTAATCTGGCAACAAAACTGACACCTTTTTTTACAAGGAGTCGTGTTTCATTGACCACAATACCTGCGGTCGGAATGCAAACAAAAAACACAACTCTGATAATGTATGCACTGTCCTTGAAATTGATTGGTCCACCCGAGACAGCTTTCCTTAGAGCCTAGTCTCACATGGAGTTGGTCAGATGACGACAAAAGGCGCACAACTCAAAGACAATGCACCATCAGAGTATGAGAGCTCGGGTAAAGCATTTACACCATTGGAACCTCATTTGCCAGTAGAAAAATATGATAATTGTTTTTTACCCTTTATCTGGCAACAAAACTGACACCTTTTTTACGAGGAGTCGTGTTTGCATAGACCGCAATACTGCAGTTGGAATGCAAACAAAAAACACAACTCTGATGATGAATACACTGTCCTTGAAGTTGATTGGTCCACACCCGAGACAGCTTTCCTTGAGCCCAGTCTCACATGGGTTGGACCAGATGACGCCAAAAGGCGCACAACTCAAAGACAAGGTGTCAGTTTTGTTGCCAGATAAAAGGGTTAAAAAAACAATTATCATATTTGTTGTCCGGCAATGGGTTCCGATGGTGGTGCGTAAGACGCTGGACACGCTACGATTGATCCCGTCGCTGCGTGACCACCCACCCTCGCCCCCGTCCAGTCTCTCGCCACCACGGGGCGCCCGCCCCCGTGCGGACACGCAGCAGGAGCCCGCGGCGGCGCTGCCACGGGCGGCCACGGGGCGGCACGCNCGCCCGCCGGCTCGTGCGGACGCAGCACGGAGCCCGCCGGCTCGTGCAGGACACGCAGCACGGGCCCGCCCCCGCGGGACACGCAGCCGAGCCCGCCGGCTCGTGGGGACACGGCACCGGCGGCCTGCGCACGGAGGAGCCGCAGGTACGGGCGGCGCGGTAAACGCTGGGGATGCAGGTGGCCGGGCGTTGTACCGCCCGCCGCCCGCCCCTCTTGCAGCCACAGCCGCAGGGCCGCTAACGGAGCTTTCCTGACGTCTACAAATCCGATTTTTTTATTTATCCTTTATATTAAGTTACTTGCTTGCGCGCTTAGGACCGTGCAAACTTTCGGTCGTTTTTTAACCCACTTCCCGTGATGCAATCGATCTGACATTTTGCACAAAGACTGTGGCGGACAATTGTTCGTAAAAATTTTTCCCAAAATTTTACACTTTTAGGACAAAAATATATTAAATTACCAATTGCTTAATGCTGCTATGCAAACTGACCCATAGGTGGCAGCCATCTCAAGCCAGAGGACGAGAGGCTCTGCCGCCACGCTAAAGGATTTATAGTGAAAACTTAGTTTTTACGGGTTATANTTGTTTAAATCCTTTATATTAAGTTCGCTTGCTTGCGCGCTTACGATCGTGCAAATCTTTCGGTCGTTTTTTAACCCACTTCCCGTGATCCGATCGAGCTGACATTTTGCACACAGACTCGTTGTGCGTGACAATTTATTTTCTAAATTTTTACACTTTTTAGGAAAAAAAATTATATTTAATTTAAAATACCAATGTGATAAAAATGATCTTACTCAAGAAAACAGAAATGAATAATAAAATAAAACCGATGCCACGCATATAAAGGATTTATAGTGAAAAACACACGCGCGCAACACACGCACACACGCACTACACACACTCACATGCACTCACACACTCACGACCACGCACACACGCATACACTCACACACGCACACACACACTCACACACACGCGTGACACACACACTCAAACACACACTGTGATAACTCACACACACTCACATGCACACATGCAACACACTCACACACTCACGCTCACACACACGAACACTCACACACATGCATCACGNACACTCACACACTCACACGCACACACGCACACACTCACACACACTCAACACACACACACACTCACACACANTCACACGCACACACACACACACACTCACGCTCACACACACACACTCACACACACANACACACACACACACGCACACACGNACACGCACACGCACACTGCGCACTCACACACGCGCACACGCACTCACGCACACACACACTCACGCTCTCACACACACACTCACACACACACTCACACACACACTCACACACACACGCACACACGCACACGCAGGTGCAGTATCGCCCACAGCCACGGTGGAGCGGGGGTGCAGACGTCCCCCAGCGTCAGCAGCGACGGTGTCGGAGCACGAAGCGGATTGCCGCCCAGACTCCCCGTGGGNCCCCGGAGTCGTGCGTTGAGTTGGACGCGGAGTTTGACTTTGCGAGCGCCAACGCGAAGCTGGACCGCGAGGCGCTGGACAGGGAGTTCCGGGGCAGGAGGCCAAGCGGAGAGAAGGTGGGGCACTCACTCACTCACACGCTGACGACACTCACGCACAACTCACTCACTCACACGCTGCCGCCACCCAACAACTCACTTCCTCCGCTGCTGTATCGCAAAATAGAAATCTTAGTAGTAGGTTTTTACCCTTTTAAACTGGTACAAAACTGACACCTTTATTCAAGGCATCATGTTTGCAATAACCACAACACAAGTAGTCAACAAAGCAAACAAAAAGAAGCAACTCTGATAATGATAATAATATGCATGTTATCATCATTATCAGAGTTGCTTCTTTTGTTTGCTTTTTGACTACTTGTGTTGTGGTTATTGCAAACATGATGCCTTGAATAAAGGTGTCAGTTTTGTACCAGTTTAAAAGGGTAAAAACCTACTACTATATTTGCCACTGGTAAAAGAGATCTCATAGAATAGAAATCTTGTCACTCAATTTTGACACACTTCTCAATGTGGTACCGACTGCAAACTTGTCATCATCACGGTGGCTATGAGATGTTAACTACCTCGCCTGGTGTGCAGGAGGGCGTGGGTTCGATCCCAACCCTGACAATGCCTGCTGCTGTATATTTGGAGTTTGTGTGTTTCTCTCATCATCATCATCACGGTGGCTAGGAGATGTTGACTAACTAAATTACCTTAAAACTGTTGGAATACCTTATGCCAGTAAAAGTGTGTTGACCATCTTCTTGGATCTTTCGGTAAAGTCATCACGTAGAAGGGAAATAATAAAATAATAAAAATAAAACATAAAATAATTCTCACGACGTTTCGGCCACAACGCAAGCAGCCGTCCTCAGGCGAAGACCAGGTCTGTCGAGGAGACAGCGTCTGAATGTGTGTTGACCAGTGGAGTCTGAGTTGGGTGGGGGGGGCGGATCTTTGTGTGTTTAATTGTCCAGGCCACCCCTCACTTCTGCCGTTGCGTCTCCCCTTGAGCAGCGGACAAGCTGAGGGGTCCCGCACGAGCTCCCCCGTCTTCCTGGACGGCTGCTTCTACGACAAAACCAGGAGCTTTTTTGACAACATTTCCAAAGACGGCGGCAGGTAACGGCCGCCTCTGCCGCTCGCTCGTGGTGTGTGTGTGTTCTTGTTGGATCTCCTCACCTTCAAGTGCAACGCCTGCTGGGGAGGCGATGGGGAGGCGGCAGTACAGCAAGCGGGCTCCGTCTCCGTCTGTGCGGAGATGGTGTTGCTGTTCCCCCCCACCCCCACCTCGTGTATAGAAACTCACAAACGGAGTTGGCCTAACCATCCCAATATAGGATGACAGAGCTTGGGCAAATTGTTTGTGCCGTTCCTGGCACATCTGGAAAGTTTGGGCGTCGCAAAAATGTGTGACGTTAACTTGAATCGGCGCGCCAAAAAAATTGCATGCCGCGTGAATTGCGTAGTTGCACTTGATTCGGAAAAAATCCCAGCCCGAGAATAAGAGAAGGACGTGCAACTCTTTGACTGGGCACCAGACGAACATTTGTCTAGACGCAGGATGGCGTGGAGCCGTGCAGAGACCTCTCTGATGTCGGGTTTAGACCATTGGAACATCATTGTCAGCAGTAGCAGAATATGATCATTGTTTTTTTACCCTTTTATCTGTCAACAAAACTGACACCTTTTTTACGAGGAGTCGTGTTTGCATTGACCACAATACCTGCGGTCATAATGCAAACAAAAAAGACAACTCTGATAATGTATGCACTGTCCTTGAAGTTGATTGGTCCACACCCGAGACAGCTTTCCTTAGAGCCTAGTCTCACAACGGTTGGACCAGATGACGCATTATGGCTGCAGGTATTGTGGTCTATGCAAAGGTGTCAGTTTTGTTTGCCAGATAAAAGGGTAAAAAACCAATTATAATATTTTTTGCTGGCAAATGAGGTTCCAATGGTAGCCATTTGCCACCCTGGTGCGGCCGGGTACGGGTAGGCCGTGAGTCACTGGTGAGTCACCGTTTGTCACTCATTTCGGGTAGGGTACGGGTAGGGAACGGGTAGGGTACGGGTAGGGTACGGGTAGGGTACGGGTAATGAACGGGTAGGGTACGGGTAGGGTACGGGTACCCGTTTGCGACCCTGGTGCGGCCGGTACGGGTAAGGAATCAAAACCCATCTGCGACCTCTGACCAGCCGTGCTCACCCCCCACCCCCGCCCTCCCCCTCCTCCTCCTCCCGCCCGCCAGGAACTGCCGCGTGACGTTGGCGGAGCAGCGGCGCCTGAACGTGGCGACGTTCGGGCGGACCTCTCCACGTCGCTCGCTCGCCGCTCCCGCCGACGCGGGGCCCTGTGGGGGGGGACGGGCGGCCGTGTGCGCCCAAAGTCGCCGGTGGGGGGGGNCGGGCAGTCTCCTCCTCCGGCCGAGGTGCAGCCTAGACAGGTGACGACCACGTGACGGTAGCTCGGCTTATTGGAGAGTATATTTAGTATATTGATGATACTGATGTAGTTTATATTTTAGTTTTTTTACTGCAGCTCCCATACTATTAACATTCCTTCCCTTTCTAGATTTGAAGCTTTCGTGACTGCAAGGATTCGTATTCTTAGGTTTTTCGGTAAAGTCACGTAGGTAAAATTTTTTTTAATTAATAAAAGTTACATAAATAAAAATCACGACGTTTCGGAGGCAACACAAGCTTCCGGAAGCTTTTTTGATTTTACTTTTATTAATTTAAATTTTTTACCTACGTGACTTTATCGAAAAAACCTAAGAATATGATTCCTTCCCTTTATTAATGCTACCCTACTCTCTCCCTTTGATGCTGCTAATCCTGCATAATATGACTTTGAAACCCCCGCCACCTCCTACACATTCCACAAGTAGTGACTAATCCCATATCTGAATTTCCTATAAATATACTACATTCCTCTGTTGATATGTGAGTCCCTTTGTCAAGGCGATCTTCCTCCTCTAACCCAGCTTAAATATACGCTGCCAAGCTTAGTGGTGTTCATTCAGACGCTGTCTTTCCGGCTGCAACACGATAACGGAAGTCTGTTGATGTTGCTTGTGAGGTTCTCCTCGTGAGAACACGCTGCTCCGTGGAGGATGAGAGAGAGACCATTTGACGGGGTATGCCGATAGCATAAAAATGAGATGCGACGGAGCAAATCTGAGATCAGATTTGAAATCGGCACCCTGAATTTAGTCCAGAACAGCTGCAAAAGTCCAGGCCAGAACTACATGTTGTTTTGTTTTGTTGACCAGTGTGATATAATTTGCGTATTATATCGTGAACAACTTCTAAATCAAAGAGCGCTCGCACAGCTGCGTGGGTCTCACCCGGTGAGATAAAGATGTGGAGGAGTTTGTTTCAAACGGCAGTCGCTTGTCAACGCTCTCGTGCCCCACGTTAGAGTTTGGATGACACGGAGAAATCTCGGCCACAATCGCCAATTCTCCAAGTGACAATCCAGCCCTTTGCGGGGTTTGACCACGATCTGTCGTGTTGCTTCTTGACGTCGCCAATGCTGCTTACTGCTGCTGTTGTTGTTGTTGTTGCAGGTTGTAGAGAACCACAGCTCCCACCCAGAGCGTACACATATCGGGGTTTGTTTGATTTAAAAAAAAATGTTGTTGGGTCTGAAGAAACGTTACGTTAAGGACTGCATGTGGGTTTCGATTTAAAGATTCTTTCGTGACTGCAGGGATTCATCTTCTTGGTTCTTTCGGTAAAGTCACATAGAAGGGAAATAATAAAATAATAAAAACATAATAAAATACAATTCTCACGACGTTTCGGCCACAACGCAAGCAGCCGTCCTCAGGTGAAGAACAGGTCTGTCGGAAAGACAGCGTCTGTCTTTCCGACAGACCTGTTCTTCACCACAACGCAAGCAGCCGTCCTCAGGTGAAGAACAGGTCTGTCGGAAAGACAGCGTCTGTCTTTCCGACAGACCTGTTCTTCACCACAACGCAAGCAGCCGTCCTCAGGTGAAGAACAGGTCTGTCGGAAAGACAGCGTCTGTCTTTCCGACAGACCTGTTCTTCACCACAACGCAGGCAGCCGTCCTCAGGTGAAGAACAGGTCTGTCGGAAAGACAGCGTCTGAATGAACACACCAAGCTTGGCAGCAATATACACAGCAATATACGCTGCCAAACCTGGTGGTGTTTCATTCAGACGCTGTCTTTCCGACAGACCTGTTCTTCACCTGAGGACGGCTGCTTGCGTTGTGGCCGAAACGTGGTGAGAATTGTAATTTATGATGTTTTATTATTTCCCTTCTACGTGACTTTACTGGAAGAACCAAAAAGTCTGCATGTGGGTTTTGTTAATTGATACGCGATTCTTGCAATGTTTATGGTGTGTACACAAGGTATACACCGCGTTTGGTTGAACACTTTAGACGTTTATAATTTTAAAGAAAGTTTTGAACTTTAGTCTAATGGGTGAAGGTAAAACATGTCTGTTAAGTCGGACTTTAAATTGTCTCCTGAAATGGGTGCTTTTGTGCGACCGGTCTTAATCTGAAATGAGCATGGACATGACAATTTAATTGAGTTGTGTTTGTATTTCACAAGGCGGCATTAAATGTTGCGGAATTTATATTGGCGCATTGGCCGTGGTGAAGTGTCTGGCGAAGATTAAAGTTGACCGGCTGTTGGCTTTGGAACATTGCTCCTTTGAATTTACTGCGTTGCTTTAGATTGCTAGTGTGTGTGTAACGGGTTCCGGAGACACTTGTAGAGGTAACTTCTTTATGACAATACAACACTCCAACAGTCCTGATACTCTGTTACAGCCTAGGTACACAGCCTAGCTACGCAGCCTAGATACTCTACTCTGGCTACGCTCGCCCTCACAAGGTCGTAGCGTCGGAGTTCCAGAGTCCCAGCGCTGGCTCTCACAGCATCCCAGGGTCTTCAGATGGCTGGTCGTGGTCTTGCGTCTTGAGTTACAACTGGGCCCCGATCGTCCAGGGAGCTCTCCTTTTATGCCTGGTCCGACGAGGGGTGGGGCCGTGTGCGCCACCAGACATCCCACAGAGCACACACAGCCCCCCCCCCTTGGCGGCGCCAAAAAGGCTTAAGCGCCTGGGAACCCAACGCCTGGCGCCCAGAGGCTTAAAAGCGTCTGGACCCCTGGGAACCCAGTGCCTGGCGCCCAGAGGCTTACGCGTCTGGACCCACCTGGGAACCCAGAGCCTACAGCAGCCCCTCCCTTCTTATGTCACTACACACACACAGACACACACACCGCTACACCAGGTACACACACAGACACACACCGCTACACCAGGTACTCACACAGACACACACACCGCTACACCAGGTACACACACACAGACACACACACCGCTACACCAGGTACTCACACAGACACACACACCGCTACACCAGGTGCACACACAGACACACACACCGCTACACCAGGTACACACACAGACACACACACCGCTACACCAGGTACACACACAGACACACACACCGCTACACCAGGTGCACACACAGACACACACCGCTACACCAGGTACACACAGACACACACACCGCTACACCAGGTGCACACACAGACACACACACCGCTACACCAGGTACTCACACAGACACACCGCTACACCAGGTACTCACACAGACACACACACCGCTACACCAGGTACACACACAGACACACACCGCTACACCAGGTACACACACAGACACACACCGCTACACCAGGTGCACACACAGACACACACACCGCTACACCAGGTACTCACACAGACACACACCGCTACACCAGGTACACACACAGACACACACACCGCTACACCAGGTGCACACACAGACACACACACCGCTACACCAGGTACACACACAGACACACACACCGCTACACCAGGTACTCACACAGACACACACACCGCTACACCAGGTGCACACACAGACACACACACCGCTACACCAGGTACACACACAGACACACACACCGCTACACCAGGTACTCACACAGACACACACACCGCTACACCAGGTACACACACAGACACACACACCGCTACACCAGGTGCACACACAGACACACACACCGCTACACCAGGTACACACACAGACACACACACCGCTACACCAGGTACTCACACAGACACACACCGCTACACCAGGTGCACACACAGACACACACACCGCTACACCAGGTACACACACAGACACACACACCGCTACACCAGGTACAGACACACACACCGCTACACCAGGTACACACACAGACACACACACCGCTACACCAGGTGCACACACAGACACACACCGCTACACCAGGTACACACACAGACACACACACCGCTACACCAGGTGCACACACAGACACACACACCGCTACACCAGGTACCACACACACACCGCTACACCAGGTACTCACACAGACACACACACCGCTACACCAGGTACACACAGACACACACACCGCTACACCAGGTACACACAGACACACACCGCTACACCAGGTGCACACACAGACACACACCGCTACACCAGGTACTCACACAGACACACACCGCTACACCAGGTACACACACAGACACACACACCGCTACACCAGGTGCACACACAGACACACACACCGCTACACCAGGTACACACACAGACACACACACCGCTACACCAGGTACTCACACAGACACACACACCGCTACACCAGGTGCACACACAGACACACACCGCTACACCAGGTACACACACAGACACACACACCGCTACACCAGGTACTCACACAGACACACACACCGCTACACCAGGTACACACACAGACACACACACCGCTACACCAGGTGCACACACAGACACACACACCGCTACACCAGGTACACACACAGACACACANCGCTACACCAGGTACTCACACAGACACACACACCGCTACACCAGGTGCACACACAGACACACACACCGCTACACCAGGTACACACACAGACACACACCGCTACACCAGGTACAGACACACACACCGCTACACCAGGTGCACACACAGACACACACACCGCTACACCAGGTACACACACAGACACACACACCGCTACACCAGGTGAGGTGCTCATTCGAGCTCAAGGAGTTCCAGGAGAGATTGGTCACTGGCGTTGGCTGTGAACGGGAATCGAACTCGGGTCGCCGGTTCAACTCGCGTGAACACGCGTACACACACGCACACGGGTACGCAAAGATGCACAAGCAAGCATCTACACATGAAAACACACCAACAGAAAAAACACACGTAGGCTTTCGCGTCCAATATTATTCATAAAATAAGGTTTTTGGGTTAGATCTAAATTGCGTTTGTTTACGTGACAAATCCCTCACTAATAGCTGTGTCGGGTGGTGGAGGGTTACGACACATTTATACTTACGCGGTCTAACCCAAACACCTTTAATTATGAAGAAAAACAGCTGCCATTTGTCACGAAGTGAAGGTGGCTTCATCACAGGAGTTGTGCCAGGCTAGGTGCGCTTCTGAAACTACGTCAAGTGACGAAGGCTCGCGGCTGGCAGGAGGTCACGGCACAGACCCAGGTGCTATGGGTTCGCTGACCCAGATGCCGGGCAGAGATGCACCCCCTGTGCTCCACACTGTGCCAACCGCTTGTCAAAGACACACAAATACAAAGATCGCCCGGATAGCCTTGAACGGACTGTCGGGACAAGTACTGTTAGCGGGCACCTATGAAGGCCGGCACGGCACACGAGGAGGTGGGTGCCTAACACTACGATCGGCAGCCTTTGTCTCCCCAGTGCTGGTGTTTATCAGCTCATCGTTTAAGGCTGAGTCGACCTAGGGGAGGCCCAGGACCGGTTCAAATATTCGCCATTGTTATCGCGAGCGAGCGAAAATCGAGCTCAGGTCGCAGTACGCAGTCTGCTACACCACCGCTCCCCAAAGACAACGATCCCCCATATAGCCTCAACAGAACTGTTGGGCAAGTGCTGGTAGCGAGCAGCACGATGGAGGCCGGCACCGTAGACAAGGGGGTGGAGTGGCTGGCCAGCACCACGCCCGGCCGTATGTGTCTCCAGGCACTGATTTGAGGTTGCGTCGACCTAGGGAGGCCCAGGACCGGTTCAGCTGTTTGTCACTGGAGTTGGCCGGGAGCGGAAATGGAACTCAGGTCGCCGGGTTCTTTGTGGAACCCCCTCACCACCACACTGTCGGTCCCCACGCTCTAACACACATGCTTCTTGCACAGACTAAATCAAAGATCCCCTGTATAGCCATAACAGACTGTAGGGGCAAGTGCTATTAGCGAGTAGCACCTATGAAGGCCGGCACTGCACACGAGAAGGTGTGTGGGCCACACCACACCCGACCGCCTTTGTCTCCCTAGTGGGCGATGTTTACACACCGCACACCAGGTGCTCATTTGAAGCTGAGCCGACCTAGGGAGGCCCAGGATCGGTTCAAGAAATTGTCATTGGCGTTGGCCGTGTGCGGGGATCGAACCCGGGTGGCGCAGGTTCGTAGCGCAGCGTAGCGCTAACCGCTCCCCACCGCTCCCCACCCGACTCTACTCACTAACACGGTGGCACGCTTCAGAGTAGACCATCGCAAGCGTGCACAGAGCACGCGGTGAATGGGCTTGCATTCGAAATGGGAAACTGCACGCGACAGATTGAATCCCATCGCAGAAAATTAGAAAAATCGGGACGCTTACTTTGAAAGTCAATAAAAAATTCACACGTGCGCTTCCATCACGGTGCGCACGCAACGATTCACGTTTGTACAATTTGGAACGGCAACTCGTCGACTGACGTCAAACGTGGATTGGGAAAGTCCACGTTCAGTCGTAGACTCAAGTGCGCCGTGTCGGCCTTCATAGGTGCTACTCGCTAACAGCACTTGCCCCTACAGTCTGTTGAGGCTACACGGGCGACCTTTGTCTTTGTTTACCGTGTGTGAGTGTATGTGGGGAGCAATGTCATCGTTTGTGGACCCGTCAGCCTTCATGTCATACCAGTGGCAACTGATGTTAGAACCTGGCCCGGCCCTGCCTTGCTCTATGTGTATATAACACTCGTTAGCGCGTCGTGGGCTGTGTGTATATAACACACGTGGGCTGTGTGTATATGTAATATCCTTGAATGAGACCGACACTTCGTAGAGGCCACACGCTTTTATTCCGATAACACTAGTCCTCAGGACTCACTGGGAGAGAGTCCCACACACACAACCTAGGGAGGTACAGCCTCCGGCTCTATTCTCATTTCTCTCCTTCCCTAACCTCCAGCTACTCTGTTACTCTCTTCCCTAGCCTACAGCTACTCAGCCCACTCAGTTCCAGCGGGGCGGCATCCTTGAGGCTTGGGGGTCCAGGATCTCCGGCTCTCCTTCTTCAGCTTCTCCTCCGATCGACCCCTCCGCTCTCCGGGAGCCGTCTTATATATCCCTCTCTGAGGGGCGGGGTGTCTCGGGCCCTGGCTCTCGCCAGCCCCCTCCCCTCAGAGCCGTTCCAACCACCTCTCGTCCCTGTCAATCCGGGCCGGTCCAGACCGGTACGTACCTCTCCCTAGCTTGTGTGACCTGTGTCAACCTTGGTGTCAACCTTGACCACCACATCACCCCCCCCTATACAGCACGCAGCCGTCCCGGCTGCATCACTATCCACATCCCAACCCTAACTCGCGAACCAGGAATTCTGAACACGACAATAACAATGCGTGAGCCTCAACACAACAATAACAACAACAGAACAACAACAACACCTATCCCCGATAATTTACCCCAACCCCCTGTACACAAGAACACCGCGGACACACCACACCAACGAACAAGGTGACTCGAACACCCAGGCCCCGTGAGGAGGCAGTGTGTCTGCGACAGGTCTCAGGAGAACCTGAGACCCTTCGAACGAGTCCGTGTGGCGGTCCATCGCCAGAAGCCAGCGTTCCTTGCGGAGGGTCAGGAGGGGCCAGATGACCGGCGTCCGGCACGTTTCGAGGCCCCGGGGACACAGCCCGCGAGCCGTCTTCCTGCTGGACAGGCGGCCGGCTCGCTTCCCGCTCCTCTGGCGAGACCACCCTAGGTGGACTCACACCTGCAGCATCCGAAAGAGTGGCAGGGGGTTTTGGAACAACAAGGGGGTCACGAGGCCCCTCCCCCAACCTGCCGGACACGTCACGCGGCCGGCCCCTGCGAGATGAAGGTGTGTGAGTGCGTGGTGCGACATAGGGCTTCAGGCGCGAGGGGTGCACGTACCAAGAACGCCGTCCGCACGCGACCCTAACACACTGGTCCCGAACGACCCGAACAATGTCGACCGGCCCCCGCCAGGGCCGCAGCAATTTCGATGACGTCGACAGCGGCACCTGCGGGCAGTGCAGCCACGCCTTATCCCCTACCGCCCATTTATACACCGTAACCCGGCGATCATACAGACGCTCATTGGCCGTTGCCTTGCCCTGGAATTTTCCTGCGCGGCCACCCTCGCCTCGACCAACTTCCGAATATTGAACTGAGCGTGTTCGGACAGTTTCGAGCGAGAAGCCGCAGACTGGACCCGCAATTGCACCTCCACGGGGGGGTCGACTTCCCTGCCGTACATTAAGTAGAAGGGCAAATAGCCCGTGGCCGCGTGAGGCGCTAACCTATATGCGGCCAGAACTCCGGGAATCCTCAGGTCCCAATCCAACTGTGTGTCGTCTACCTGATGACACAACATAGAGGTAATGGTCCGGTGTAGACGTTCGACCATACCATCGGTCTGCGGGTGGTAGGGGGAAGTCCGGACCTTCTGTGTGCACAAAAGGTCACAAACCTCCCGCAGAAGATTGGACGAAAAGTTCTTTCCCTGGTCGGTTAGCAGCCGTTCCGGGGCACCCTTATCCAGGACGTAGCCCTGGAGAAACGCCTCCGCAATGGCTGCTGCCGACTGGTTGGGGAGGGGCCAGGCCATAGGCCAACGGGTGAAATATTCAACCCCAACCAGCAGGTACTTATTTCCCCGAGCGGTGACGGGAAGGGACCCAGAATGTCAAGAGCCACCAACTCATTAACCCGGACACCTGAATGGACTGAAGGGTGGGCAAGCCGCCCTAGCCGGGTTTTCCGCCGCGCACACTGTGTGCAACTATTCAAAAGGTCGGCGACATCGCGCGCCATTCCGGCCAAAAAAAATCCAATTGCAGTGTAGCGAGCGTTTTGTGAATACCTAAATGCAGGACGCGTTCGTGCGCCGCCCACACGGCCCTGCCCGCAGAGCGGTGGGGACGACGATTCTGTAACGCCCCGAGCTGGCGTCCCATGACATGAGGAGACCCTCCCGCAACCTGACAGTACCTACCCTTTCCTGACAATCTCCCCTCTCTCCGCACGACGGCGTAACCTGAGGAGGGAATTGTCTTCCATCTGGAACCGTCCCCATTCGTCCAGAGGCAGATCGAGGAGTGAGTCGCGAGCGACCAACACCTGCGAGTCCCCCTCGGCGACAGGTTCCCTATCGACCACCCTGCTGCCGCTGCCAAGGGAGAAGCCGGAGCGGTACTCGTGGCCGATTTGCATCTCCCCGAGCCCATAAAACACGCGCACCCATCACCCGAGGAAGGCGTGACAAGCCATCCGCGTTCAAATGTTGTGTCCCCTTTCGGTACACCACCGTGAACGTGTAGTCCTGTAGGACCTCAAGCCAACGTGACAGCTGGCCGGACGGCTGGTCTATTTTCAACGCATACTGTAGCGCGGCGTGATCGGAACGAACCGTAAAATGCCTACCGTACAGGTACGGTCGATATTGTTGAACAAACACGACAATAGCGAGCAGTTCACGGCGGGTGACGCAATAACGTTGCTCTGCCGGAGACAGGACTCTACTGCCGTAGGCAACGACCCGTTCGACCCGTTGACAACCTGCGAAAGCACCGCGCCGATGCCGGTATTGCTGGCATCGGTGTCCAGGATGAAGGGCAACGTGAAATCGGGATAGCACAAGGAGGAGCTCGGACAAGGGCATCGCGAAGCGCCCTGAACGCCCTGTCTTCCTCTTCCCCCAATGGAATTTAGCCCCCTTATCCGTCAGAGCATGAAGGGGTTTGGCGATCGTCGCAAACCCTCAACAAACCGGCGGTAACAGGACGCAAAGCCTATAAAGCTGCGGACTTCCCCACAGACGTGGGCGTGGGCCACGACCTTACACAGTCAGTTTTAGCAGGATCGGTGGCTATACCCGTAGAACTGACAACGTGGCCGAGGTACCGCACCGATTCACGCAACAGGAAACATTTCTGAGGCTTAAATTTAAGATTAGCCGATCGCACTCTGAGAAATACAGCCCGCAGTCTGTCCAGATGTTCCTCAAACGTACGGCTGAAAATAATCACGTCGTCCAGATATATAAGACAAGAGTCCCACTGCAGGCCAGCGAGGACCAGTTCCATCAATCTCTGGAACGTCGCTGGAGCTGAGTGCAATCCATGGGCAACCGGTTGAACTGATAAAGGCCCTGTGGCGTACGGAACGCGGTCTTAGGTTTGGAAGCGTCATCCAAGGGCAGTTGCCAAAACCCCGACAAAAGGTCCAAGGTTGAAAAATACCGTGCCCCGCCAAGGCATCGAGCGACTCGTCCATGCGAGGGAGTGGATACGCGTCCGCCAGCGAAACCTTGTTAAGCTTCCGAAAATCCACACAAAACCTCAAACTGCCATCATGTTTTTTAACAAGCACAATGGGCGCACCCATGGGCTGTTGGAGGGAGCCACAATGTCTGCGGCAAGCATGTCATTCACTGCCAATCGGACATGTTCCTTCTCTGCTGGACTCAATCGGAACGATTTTGCCGAATGGGAGCGGAATCCCCGTATCAATGTGGTGTTTCAATAGATTAGTGCACCCAACATCGAATTTGTGTTTGCTAAAAACATCGGGAAAATCACGAAGCAACATGCGCAGCTTGAATCTTTGTGACTCTGAAAGATTTTCAGCCCTGAACAGAGAGAATCCATCCATGCCTCATCGACACCCACCTGCGTCCCGGACGCCGGCGCCTCACCGACATGAGCTGCAACGGAGTTAGTGTGCAGCGGCAGCGACGCATGTGCAATGACAGCCCCTCGGTGCACGACCTTCGTCCGCAACCCCGCATTCAGCACCTGAATGAAGGGCTGTCCATCTCTAGGCACAAGCATTTGTGCACCCACCAGGTCCAACCTCGCTCGGTCGTATTTGAAGAGACAACAAAACCCCGACGTAGCGTCTGCCTCCAGTGGTTTGCGTAACTGAAGCGGTATCAGCATCTGCGCACCCGGCGGAATCCGCACGGTTTCAGACGCCATAGCCGGAACAGTCGTGCAAGCTGTACGCAGCCGGTTTGGTGAAGGCAGAAACGCCATCCGGCGGCCCGAAGGAAGCTCGATGCAGCCTTTGTCAATCAAAATTTTGATGGGCATCCTCCCCAAGAAATCCGTACCCAACAGACAGGGAACGGCCAAGGCATCGGAAACCAAAATGGACCAGATAATTTATGTCGCCAATACAAATTTGTGCAGTTATTTGGCCAATAATCCCCAGGGAACCCCATTTGCCGCAAAGCAAGGGACGGAGAACGGGGTGAGTGCCTGACATCTCTTTGGTAACACGTTGTATATGAGGTCGGAGATTATAGTAGCCGAAGCCCCGTATCGACCAACAATCGAAATTGAATTCCCTCAATATCCCGAGAATAACCGACGAGCCCGTCGCCGCGGCCACGACCCTGTGGGCCAACTCGGACCACTGAACCGCGCGAAGTGGCCCCGAACATCAGCCCCATTCCGCTCCCCACCCTCAACGAACGCGATTTACTGGCGCGCCGAATCGCGGTGTATGAGATGCGGGCAGGGACCGTGTGCGTGAGGTGTCGCGACATGCCTGGGGTCTTGTGGAGCGGCCGGCGGACGGGCGGACGATGGTGGATGACCCGAAGCCCGGCGCCGGGGTGCTGGGCAACCCGATGCCAGGTGACCAGCTGGCCACAGTTATAGCACGTGACGCCAGCCAACGCCCGCGGGGTCCGTGTCTCCCCCGGGTTTCCCCTTGGCGAGGCCGGTCGGCCCCCGCCAACTGGCGGCCCGCTGTGACGCGAAGGCCTGGGCATCCGGGACCTCGTCAACTTTGCAGCGGCGCACGCAGCCACCTGCCCATCCCGCTGGAGGAGCAACTCTGTGTGCAGGTAATGTGCCGCCCCAGCGAGGAAAGGTTAGCTTCATCTTTGACGTGGATGGCAATCCTCAGTTCCCGAGCCAGCAGCAGCAACTTCTCAAGCACGATGGAGTCCAGGCCCACATCATCCATTCGAGGATAGGCTGCTTGAGCCAACGCCATCAGTGCACTCTGATAGGCAAGAGGTGTCTCGTCCGCCTCCCTCCTCCGACTGGCGAAACGATGTCTAGTTTCGGATGGAGGTCCATACACTAAGGCCATCCGATCGAGGGCCTCCTGCAAAGTGGAGCGTTGCCTCCGTGGAATAAGGAGGAACGTGGCCAAGGCCACGTCGTCCAAGGCGGATGGCAGGGCTCGGAGAGCGATGTCAGCAGACCACCAGCCGTCTCGGCATTTGCCACGAAACGGCGTGAAAAAGCAGCCCAGTCCCCCCCNTTTGCCGTGAAAACCTGAAGCGAAGGCAAGCGCTGTTGTAGCGCCGGGATGTAGTCCCCCTCGAAGACAGCAGCGTCCCAAGTGCAGTATATGAAGCATCTTCCGGCGGCAGAATATCAGACGGAATCGGCGGGCACCTACCCGAAAACTCTGCTTCTCCCGATGTAAGGCCGCAGATGGCGGATGTGACGCGAGCCACCTCTGCCCCTGACCTCCTGGGCGGTTGACGTCATGTCCCCGGAAGTGGTGACCCCCCGGCGGAAGTGACGTCATCCCGGCGGCCGCATCCCCGGCGGAGGTGACGTCAAGGTTTTGCGCGGGAATGGCGCGTTTCTCGGCGGGAACCCGTCCCATCCTCCGGCCTGGTACTCCACCTGGCGCTCCCGCTCCCCCAGCGTGAGCTCATCGAGGATGGAGGCAGCGGCATGGAGGAGATCGGCCAGCCGGGCATGGGCTGACTGGATCGCCCATCCGACGTCGGCGGACTCCTGGAGGGCCCCGGAGAACCCGAGCCCGCCCTGCAGACCCGTCCCCGGAAATGGCGCTCCCGCCTCCGGCTCAGCGTCTCCCTCTTCGTCCTTCTCCTGGCCCCTGGTGAGCGTTTTCTGTCTTGTCTCCATGTCGGCGAGGTTCTTTGGCCGCTTCTAACACCAAATGTAATATCCTTGAATGAGACCGACACTTCGTAGAGCCACACGCTTTTATTCCGATAACACTAGTCCTCAGGACTCACTGGGAGAGTCCACACACACAACCTAGGGAGGTACAGCCTCCGGCTCTATTCTCATTTCTCTCCTTCCCTAACCTCCAGCTACTCTGTTACTCTCTTCCCTAGCCTACAGCTACTCAGCCCACTCAGTTCCAGCGGGGCGGCATCCTTGAGGCTTGGGGGTCCAGGATCTCCGGCTCTCCTTCTTCAGCTTCTCCTCCGATCGACCCTCCGCTCTCCGGGAGCCGTCTTATATATCCCCTCTCTCTGAGGGGCGGGGTGTCTCGGGCCCTGGCTCTCGCCAGCCCCCTCCCCTCAGAGCCGTTCCAACCACCTCTCGTCCCTGTCAATCCGGGCCGGTCCAGACCGGTACGTACCTCTCCCCTAGCTTGTGTGACCTGTGTGACCTGTGTCAACCTTGGTGTCAACCTTGACCACCACATCTATAACACACGTGAGCTGTGTGTATATAACACACGTGGGCTGTATGTATATACACACGTGGGCTGTGCTGTTTCACATCTGCAGTGGGGAGACAAGGGTGGCTAATACTCACACAGCTGTCGCACGGTCTGCTTCATCGGTGCTCGCTGATGTCATTTCACTCCACCAAACTGTGACACTTGAGGGGAGACAGTGTTCTACACCAAGATCTACACACATGCGTACAAGTGTACAAACTCCATGCAATCTAATGACACTTTATTTAAAACAAACTCTACAATATATTCATTGTGTAATTATATTTAGTCAACTTTGGTCTTTTTAAATCCTTTATATTAAGTTCACTTGCTTGCTTGCTTGCGTGCTTACGACCGTGCAAATCTTTCGGTCGTTTTTTAACCCACTTCCCGTGATCCAATCGAGCTGACATTTTGCACACAGACTAGTTGTGCGTGACAATTTATTTTCGTGAAAAAATCCAAAATTTTACACTTTTTAGGAAAAAATAAATTATATTTAATTACCAATTGCTTAATGGTGGCAGGCAATCATCTGACCCATAGGTGGCAGCCATCTCAAGCCAGAGGACGAGAGGACTCTAGCCGCCACGCATATAAAGGATTTATAGTGAAAAACTTTGTTTTTACGGTTAATTTTTTAAATTATTTTCATTTTTCTGTCACAAAATAAAGCTCCTCATTGTGAAGGCTGAGCTGGAGCCTGCTGTTGCTGTATTTTGACTTGCGCTCTGCGAGCCGCCATGAACATCACATGGCCTTGGAAATACATTTGAGCATATCAAATGGCTTGGGGTAATCGGCCGAAGTTGCCTCTGGTGTGCGATGCGTTCGGCGTCGGATGAGGAAAACCCGTGGAAAAATGTTTTTGGGCCGCTTGAGATGTCTCCAGAGCAAATGTCCAGCATAGTTATGCGTGTGTCTGTCTCTGTGTGTGTCTGTCTCTGTGTGTGTATCTGTGTGTGTCTCTGCATGTGTGTCTGTCTCTGTGTGTGTCTCTGTGTGTGTCTCTGTGTGTCTGTATGTCTCTGCGTGTGTGTCTGTCTCTGCGTGTGTGTCTGTGTGTCTCTGCATGTATCACTGTGTCTGTGTGTGTCTCTGTGTGTTGTCTCTGTGTGTGTGTCTGTGGCTCTGCGTGTCTGTGTGTCTCTACATGTGTCACTGTGTCTCTGCGTGTGTGTCTGTCTCTGCGTGTGTGTCTGTGTGTCTCTACTTGTGTCACTGTGTCTGTATGTCTGTGTGTCTGTGTGTCTGTTTGTCTCTGCATGTGTCACTGTGTCTGTGTGTGTGTCTCTGTGTGTGTCTCTGTGTGTCTCTGTGTGTCTCTGCATGTGTCACTGTGTCTGTGTGTGTGTGTCTGTGTGTCTCTGCATGTGTCACTGTGTCTGTGTGTGTCTGTGTGTCTGTGTGTGTGTGNCTGTGTGTATGTATCACTGTGTCTGTGTGTGTGTCTGTGTGTGTGTGNCTGTGTGTCTGTGTGTATGTGTCACTGTCTGTGTGTGTGTGTCTGTGTGTCTCTGCATGTGTCACTGTGTCTGTGTGTGTGTGTCTGTCTCTNCATGTGTCACTGTGTGTGTGTGTCTGTGTGTGTGTCTCTGCATGTGTCACTGTGTCTGTGTGTGTCTGCATGTGTCACTGTGTCTGTGTGTGTGTGTGTGTCTGCATGTGTCACTGTGTCTGTGTGTGTGTGTCTGTGTGTGTGTGTCTCTGCATGTGTCACTGTGTCTGTGTGTCTCTGCATGTGTCACTGTGTCTGTGTGTGTGTCTGTGTGTGTGTGTGNCTGCATGTGTCACTGTGTGTGTGTGTGTCTGCATGTGTCACTGTGTCTGTGTGTGTGTCTGCATGTGTCACTGTGTCTGTGTGTGTGTGNCTGTGCATGTGTCACTGTGTGTGTGTGTCTCTGCATGTGTCACTGTGTCTGTGTGTGTGTCTGTGTGTCTGTGTGTCTCTGCGTGTGTCACTGTGTCTGTGTGTGTGTGTGTCTGTGTGTGTGGGTCTGCATGTGTCACTGTGTCTGTGTGTGTGTCTGTGTGTGTGTGTCTCTGCATGTGTCACTGTGTCTGTGTGTCTCTGCATGTGTCACTGTGTCTGTGTGTGTGTCTGTGTGTGTGTCTGCATGTGTCACTGTGTGTGTGTGTGTCTCTGTCACTGTGTCTGTGTGACTGCATGTGTCTGTGTGTCTGTGTGTCTCTGTCACTGTGTCTGTGTGTCTGCATGTGTCACTGTGTCTGTGTGTGTGTCTCTGCATGTGTCACTGTGTGTGTGTGTCTGCATGTGTCACTGTGTCTGTGTGTCTGCATGTGTTACTGTGTCTGTGTGTGTGTCTGCATGTGTCACTGTGTCTGTGTGTGTGTGTCTGTGTGTCTCTGTCACTGTGTCTGTGTGTGTGTGTGTCTCTGTCACTGTGTGTCTCTGTCACTGTGTGTGTGTGTCTGTGTGTGTCTGTGTGTGTCTGTGTGTGTCTGTGTGTGTGTGTGTCACTGTGTGTGTGACTGTGTGTCTCTGTCACTGTGTGTCTCTGTCACTGTGTGTGTGTCTGTGTGTGTGTGTGTCACTGTGTGTGTGTGACTGTGTGTCTGTGTGACTGTGTCTGTGCGACTGTGTGTGTGTGTCACTGTGTCTGTGTGTGTGTCACTGTGTGTGTGTGTCTCTGTGACTGTGTCTCTCTGTGTCTGTGTGTCTGTGTGTGTCTGTGTCTGTGTGTGTGTCACTGTGTCTGTGTGTCACTGTGTCTGTGTGTGTGTCACTGTGTGTGTGTGTGTGACTGTGTGTGTGACTGTGTGTGTCTCTGTCACTGTGTGTGTGTGNCTCTGTCACTGTGTCTGTGTGACTGCATGTGTCACTGTGTCTGCATGTGTCACTGTGTCTGCGTGTGTCACTGTGTGTGTCACTGTGTGTGTCACTGTGTGTGTGTCTGTGTGTCTCTGTCACTGTGTGACTGTGTGACTGCATGTGTCACTGTGTGACTGTGTGTGTGTGTCTGCATGTGTCACTGTGTGACTGTGCGTGTGTCACTGTGTGTCTGTGCGACTGCCAAGTTGTCCTTATTTTCGTTGCCTTCTGACGAGTCCAGCAGAGACACTCCCTGCACACCGGGTCGCCGCACAAAGACAAAGATCCCCGGTAGCTTTAACAGACTGTTGGGGCAAGTGCTGTTAGCGAGTAGCACCTATGAAGGCCGGCACGGCACACGAGGGGTGGGTGGCCAGCCCACTCCCGGCCGCCTTTGTCTCCCCATTGCCCGATGATGCTGGATGCAATTACCAGCGAAACGTCGCGCTACTCAAACATTGTAAATGTTGTGGTTTCACGCTTCAACACACCGGTGGGCTAAAGCAGCGAACTATTTTGTCTTTTGTCAACGTGACACTTTTACTGATTGTCCGTGTCGGGTGGTGGAGGGTTACGACACATTTATGAATAACGCGATCTCACCCAAAACACGTTGATTACGAATAATAAGCCTGCTACGAGTTAAACTGAGCAGTTACGTTGTGACCAGTGTAGCTACTAGCCTGGTGGTCACCGACACAGCTTGTAATTCTGTTAAGGGGAAAGTTACCCCGTGTGTTGGAACTGAATCAATGTGTTGCCTCCAAGGCAGTTGAACCCATCACACTTACAGTTTACAATCCTGTTGCCGGCTTCTGCATTTAAACACTCCCAAACGCCTTCGCCGAGAGAATGAACGCCGGCGCGGGATTTGGCGAGGAAACCAAAACCGCCGCCGTTTCGGATAAAAAAGGCCCTGGCACGTGACGCTCACTTTGCCGTCGGGGGAATGTCTGTGACGTCGCTATCGAAGCGCACGGAGGGGCGGACGAGTGCGGGGGTCGTGTCCCGTGCGGTGGCGCCAACCTAGCGGTGGCACTCGCTCACGGTGGCACCGGGCTCTGCAGGGTGTGCAGGATCCTGCGCGCCTTCTCCGTCATCAACGCTTGGTCCTCCGTCTTGCCGCACGCCACCGCCTCCCACTCCTCGCTCATCTGTGCGGGAGGGGGCGAGACGCGTCACCAACCCTCGCTACCCTGTCAGATCCAATGCTGCTGCTGCTGCACTATTAGACACTCACATTTAAGTGGAATAAAAACATCTTCATATATACCATGCATCGTCGATGCAGCCAATGTGACTGGGCTGTTACCCTCAAACTCATTATACAAGATCGTGTGTTGCTTGACGGGTGCGATGTATAAATGTGAGTATGAATGATATTATTGTATGACCCAGGATGGCATCTGACTGGCCCAATGCTGACATAGCCTCAGCTCTCTGTGCCACCAAGCTCCCTCAGGAGATGTCAGTCCACGTGTGGCAACGTTGCCTTTAGCACAACACCATCATCATCATTATTATTTAACTGAAAATAATTAATGGT
Source organism: Lethenteron camtschaticum (assembly GCA_018977245.1). NCBI lineage: Eukaryota > Metazoa > Chordata > Hyperoartia > Petromyzontiformes > Petromyzontidae > Lethenteron > Lethenteron camtschaticum. The sequence continues at coordinate 138,055 of WFAB01001368.1, read as the reverse complement.
GTAGTTGGGAGCTGAAAACACAAAGATATGGAAAAAACTAATCAACAAGCTTTGCACCGGGTGCATGAATCTTATTAAGTAATAATATCGCTCACTCTCAAGCAGCAGGCGCGTCGCGTGAAGAGGCACATTGCAGCCCAATAATGAAACGCAAAAAATACCCACACACAAAAAGGTGATTCAAACTAATTATGCAAGCGATGTCATGATTGTAATGAGTGTGTATGTGCAATTCAAGCATGCATGCACTGCTGTGTGGGAACAAAAAACATGAGATAATTAGTGTTGCTTTCCAGCACTGCACTATGGCTAATGACAGCTCAGTATTATAACAGATGAGAATGGTCCCAGCCACAAGGAGAGTGGCACGGAGCGTGCACATCCTGAGACAAGCACGCTGCTGCTCGCAGTGGCAGAGCGGGGAGAGATCATTCAAACTCTGCACTCACATTGATTGTATTGGTAAAGAGACAATAGTAAAATTGGTTTTCTGTATCGACACAAGCACTGCTTCCCCCCCATGTTCCGCTTGAATTGATAAAGCTACCGTACTGCCTCTACTTGATTCCTGTGACATCGTGTATAAATCAGCCCCAAGTACTGTACTGAAGAAGCTTGACTCAATGTATCACTCGGCCTTAAGATTTGCATTGAACTGCCCATATAGGACTCACCACTGAGATCTCTACATTGGGTCAAACTTAACGTCTCTTAATGATCGACGGCTTGTGCACCAGATCTTATTTATTCACGATGCACTTACAAGAAATCAGCAGACTACCTGCCGGATCTCCTCGCTGTTTCGAAGAACAAATGTGACCTAAGGTCTTTGCTCATTTATCAGCTTCACGTTTCTTATGCCGTACAATACTGGAGAAGGGCCTTTGCTATTGATGCCGCCAGGGTCTGGAATGCTATCGCCAATAAACTGCAACTTGGATCACTACCTCTGAGATCTTCACTCAAAACTGCTCTAGAGGAGTTGTACGCCCATAGCTGCCACTGCTATTCAGAATGGCCTGCAATCAAATGTATCATTCTGGATGACCGCTGCAAAGTATGATCTTGAGTTTTGATTATGGTGTGCTGATCATTAAAGGTGTATTGAAAAATTTAGATTCTGCTACTGATACTCCTGCTGTTATGGAGCGACTCATGCAGCCAACTATGGCTGCAAAGTTTGGTCGTACATGTTATGTATCTCGTTTATTGTTACATTTGAATCACAGTTCCTGTGAACACTTTTACATTGTTTTCATAGCTTTATTTTGGTGATTTTGAAAACGTTTTGGTTTAGCCATATTTGTTTTTTATAGTACAGAGTTAGCCTGATAACTTGAATCTAAATTGTCTTATGGGTGTTATTGTTTGACTTGCATCCCGCTGGGATTTTTTGCACACAGCGTTGAAACACGGTGGTTTTGTGTGCAGTCGGAAAGACAGCGTCAAATCAGACGTCATTCAGACGCTGTCTTTCCGACAGACCTGTTCTTCACCTGAGGACGGCTGCTTGCGTTGTGGCCGAAACGTCGTGAGAATTGTATTTATTATGTTTTGTTTTATTGTTTTATTATTTCCCTTCTACGTGATGACTTTACCGAAAGAAGCAAGAAGACGAACTAAACTGTGCTTATTTGACCAGCTAGGGCCCGCTGAGCTGTATAGCTCTTCTTCAGAAGCGGCTTGGCCACAAACTGCAGCTCGACAAAAGTGGCTCGTCGTCACGTGGAGATGTTTCGCAGCCGAACACTGTACATGCACGCCGACTCCAAATGTGGAGGGAGAAACCCGAGGACCTGGAGTAAAATCCACGGGGAGAGAGACACACAAACTCCAAATAAACAGCAGGTGTCAGGTATGGGATAGAAGCCACAACCTTCTACATCCCTGGCGAGGGAGTTAACGTCTCCCGGCCACCGCGGCGCTGCAATCGCCGTGTGGTGAAGGTGCTCACCTTCCAGGGGTTACCGGTTTTGGCCGAGCGGAGGCCGGTGAATCTCCCGGGGTGTCCTGCAACGAGGACGCATCCTTCCCCAGCAGCTCCAGCAGCTCCTGCAGCACCAGCTGGGAAGGTGTCTGAGGCTGCAAACGACCCAATTACGCAATGGGATTATGCACCCAGCACCATTGCTCTCGAATGCAAAACTTAGCAGGAACCCTCCTGGCAAAAAGTGTCTCCAGACCTTAATCCCATAGAAAATCTGTGGAGGGAGCTGAAGGTTCGAGTTGCCAAACGTCAGCCTCGAAACCTTAATGACTTGGAGAAGATCTGCAAAGAGGAGTGGGACAAAATCCCTCCTGAGATGTGTGCAAACCTGGTGGCCAACTACAAGAAACGTCTGACCTCTGTGATTGCCAACAAGGGTTGTGTCACCAAGTACTAAGTCATGTTTTGCAGAGGGGTCAAATACTTATTTCCCTCATTAAAATGCAAATCAATTTATAACATTTTTGACTTGCGTCTTTCTGGATTTTGTTGTTATTCTGTCTCACTGTTCAAATAAACCTACCATTACAATTATAGACTGATCATTTCTTTGTCAGTGGGAAAACGTACAAAATCAGCAGGGGATCAAATACTTGTTTCCCTCACTGTACTCCTGCCATGTATCATCAAATTGCCGCACCACGTGGCTCTGTGCTACAGCCTTGTAAGAGAAAGCACATGTTCTTGCTGTGCACCAGAGTGAGTCACGGGGGGACTACCGCCATCGTTTCTGAGGACTGCTTAGCTCTATGAGACCTCCTTTACCAGTGGCAAGATAGTGATAGGTTTTTACCCTTTCAACTGGTACAAAAACTGACACCTTTATACAAGGGATCATGTTGTGTACCAGTTGAAAGGGTAAAAACCTATTACTATATTTTGCCACTGGTAAAGGAGATGTCTCATAGTGTAAATGCTTACCCTGAGCTCGCAATACTCTGATGGTGCGCTGTCTTTGAGTTGTACGCCTGTTGGCGTCATCTGGTCCAACACCAATGGAGACTAGGCTCTAAGAAAAGCTGTCTCGGGTGTGGACCAATCAACTTCAAGGACAGTGCATATCATTATTATCATTATCAGAGTTGTTTCTTTTTGTTTGCATTTTGACTGCTTGTGTTGTGGTTATTGCAAACATGATGCCTTGTATAAAGGTGTCAGTTTTTGTACCAGTTGAAAGGGTAAAAACCCATCACCATATTTTGCCACTGCTAAAGGAGGTCTCATAGTGTAAACGCCTTGAGTGCGCCCAATCTTGCCAAATCTCTCAGAATCCAGATGGGATTGAGGGCCCAGATAGTCCTTGGATGGGCAAACCACCATGGACCAGTGTTCTAAGCTGTGGGGCTTGCGTGGTGGGCAGCAGAGGCCCACGCAGCAACATCCGTTGTTGAACTGCGCATTTAAACGACCACCTCTTTGCTCGCCTCTTGCACTGAAGTATGGTCAGCCCAAGACCCGCACAGACGAGGCCATCATCCAGCAGCCGATTAACAAATGGGCTGTAGGCACACATATCATAACTACAAATGCTGATGATCACAAGATGTTAACTACCTCGCCTGGCATACAGGAGGTCATGGATTCCATCCCGACCCTGACGCCTGCTGCTGTATATTTGGAGTTGGCGTGTCTCTCTCATCATCATCACGGTGGCTAGGAGATGTTGACTACCTCGCCTGGTATACAGGAGGTCGTGGATTCCATCCCGACCCTGACGCCTGCTGCTGTATATTTGGAGTTTGCGTGTCTCTCTCTCTCATCATCACGGTGGCTAGGAGATGTTAACTACCTCGCCTGGTATACAAAGGTCGCGGATTCCATCCGACCCTGACGCCTGCTGCTGTATATNTGGAGTTTGCGTGTCTCTCTCTCATCATCATCACGGTGGCTAGGAGATGTTAACTACCTCGCCTGGTATACAGAAGGTCGCGGATTCCATCCCAACCCTGACGCCTGCTGCTGTATATGTGGAGTTTGCATGTGTCTCCCCGTGGTCGCGTGGATTTTTCTCCGGGTACTCCGGCTTTTCCCTCCACATTTAGAAACGTGATCTCGAGTATTTGGCTGCTATAATTTCGACACGATGATGATGACGATGATGATGATGAGCCCCTTCGTTGGGCTGTCATGTGCAATGGCCAGGTCACTTCTGAGAAAGAGGCACACAACTCGGCGGAGCCCTTAGCTGGTGAAATAGAAAATAGTTTAATAGTTTACTACGGTCGACGTACGGCGAGCGTGAAAACAAACGCTGAATAACCATCATAGCCCTCACCATCAGCTTGACGGGGCCGTACTTGCTCTCATGGGCTGCCAGCGCTTGCTTGACCGGCGTGGGGGTGCGGGGCGGTCCCAGGATGGAGCGCCGGATGTTGGAAGTGCGGCAGCTGTCAGCGGTGACAAAAGAGCGGCCTGCCGCGTCATCCCGTACGGCAGAAACGTTCGTGGCAGCAAACATCGTCAGTTTCTCTTCCGATTCTGTTCCGGTGACGTGCGTGCACATCCTCAAAATGACACCACCGGAAGGAAAACTAAAATAAAACAACTTTTTCGGTACCGAGGCTCCCACAAGGCCATGAGGGAGGGGGCGTGTGGCACAGTTTGGCTGCCAGCTGTTGTAGAGTGGCGGTGGTCGTGTCGCGATGGTTTGCGGTGAGTAACAATGTCTTTAAAACAACGGTGTTACGCTTCTCGCAAGTTCTGAGATTTAGTGGTCAACGGGACACCCACCACCCTGCAACTTGCAGATGTCTCGGAACGGTGAAAGGCTTCGCTTGCAAAGAATAGGAATGTCCCAAGGTGGTGAGGTTACTCAGTTAGCTGAGCCGGCACCACTGATATCCTGGGTTTGGATCTGGATTTCATCCATCCGACATGAAACCAGCCGGGTTCTCAAGGGGTGTGGTGATGTTCTCAGCACAACTGCACACGGAAACAGTCCTTCACGATAAATGTGGTTCTCCCATCAATTTGAGTAAATTTCAGCTCACACAATGCCTGTCATGCGATGAACCTCAATATCAAACATTCACTTTGAGAATGAGAAATGTCGCCACACCAGGAAGGAACAGGGGAAAGTAGAAACAGAGGGGTGGAGGACAGAGGGTGGAGGNACAGAGGGGTGGAGGAACAGAGGGGTGGAGGATCAGAGGGGTGGAGGAACAGAGGGTGGAGGATCAGAGGGTGGAGGGACAGAGGGAGGAGGGACAGAGGGGTGGAGGAACAGAGGGGTGGAGGACAGAGGGTGGAGGANCAGAGGAGTGGAGGGACAGAGGGAGGAGGACAGAGGGTGGAGGAACAGAGGGGTGGAGGANCAGAGGGGTGGAGGACAGAGGGGTGGAGGACAGAGGGGTGGAGGACAGAGGGGTGGAGGACAGAGGGGTGGAGGAACAGAGGGTGGAGGACAGAGGGGTGGAGGACAGAGGGTGGAGGACAGAGGGTGGAGGACAGAGGGGTGGAGGGACAGAGGGGTGGAGGACAGAGGGGTGGAGGACAGAGGGGTGGAGGACAGAGGGNTGGAGGAACAGAGGGTGGAGGACAGAGGGTGGAGGATCAGAGGGTGGAGGACAGAGGGGTGGAGGGACAGAGGGTGGAGGATCAGAGGGGTGGAGGACAGAGGGTGGAGGACAGAGGGGAGGAGGACAGAGGGGAGGAGGACAGAGGGTGGAGGGACAGAGGGTGGAGGGACAGAGGGTGGAGGACAGAGGGGGGAGGACAGAGGGGGAGGACAGAGGGTGGAGGACAGAGGGTGGAGGGACAGAGGGGAGGAGGAACAGAGGGGTGGAGGGACAGAGGGTGGAGGACAGAGGAGTGGAGGACAGAGGGAGGAGGACAGAGGGTGGAGGACAGAGGGTGGAGGGACAGAGGAGTGGAGGGACAGAGGGGAGGAGGAACAGAGGGGAGGAGGGACAGAGGAGTGGACGGACAGAGGAGTGGAGGGACAGAGGGGAGGAGGAACAGAGGGGTGGAGGACAGAGGAGTGGAGGACAGAGGAGTGGAGGACAGAGGGGAGGAGGAACAGAGGGGTGGAGGGACAGAGGGTGGAGGACAGAGGGTGGAGGGACAGAGGGAGGAGGACAGAGGGGTGGAGGACAGAGGGGTGGAGGGACAGAGGGGTGGAGGGACAGAGGGGTGGAGGAACAGAGGGGTGGAGGGACAGAGGGGTAAAGGGACAGAGGGGTGGAGGAACAGAGGGTGGAGGACAGAGGGGTGGAGGAACAGAGGGGTGGAGGAACAGAGGGGTGGAGGGACAGAGGGGTGGAGGAACAGAGGGGTGGAGGGACAGAGGGTGGAGGACAGAGGGTGGAGGAACAGAGGGGTGGAGGGACCGGCACCTGCACCAGCCACCACCGCCGATGTCCATCGGCTCCGGTCCCCGCGGCACCGGCGCCGATGCCGCGGATCTCGGACGGATGCGGCACCAATCGCCGGCGGCAATCGAACGCCGACGAGCCGCCCGCAGCCTCCTCCCGTTCCGTTAGTCGGCGTCCACCGCCCGACACGTCCGGCTCGGAGCCGGCACCTTCCCCGCCGGCGCCCCGGCGCTGCCCCGGCAAGCGGAAGCGCTGCCGCATGAGCTCCACGCCCTCGCGCAGCCGGTGCCCCTTGGGCGACGACGACGAGCCGCGTTCCCGGGTGCCGTCGGTGGTCGGAGGAGGCGCCGTCGCCGTCGTCGCCGTGCCGCCCGCAGGTCCGCGACTTGTGCAGGGAGCCGGCCCAGCTGCCGTGGCCGAGCTTGCAGATGCGCGCCTCCCGCTGCTGGTACCGGGGCCCGCCCAGATCGCCCGGCCGCCAGCCCAGGGCGCCGGCCGTCGGCTCGGCCGCCGCGCTCCACCGGCCGGCGCCGCGCTGCGGGCGCAGGTCCGTGAGACGGAGGTCAGGGCGCGGCGCCGGAACTCGTGCTCCCCGTTGGTGGACTGCTGCTGCTGCTGCTGCTGCAGGTTTGGCGATTTCCCGCGACGATCGCCGGCGCCGGGATGGACGTGGGGGCCAGACGCTCTCCACCGCCGCTCGGCATCGTCACCGCCGTCATGGCCGCCGTCGTCATCGTCGTCGTGGTGGCGGCGCGAGGTGTCATAGTGAGCGATGGACGCGGGCCGCACCAGCGCGGGCAGCGCACCGCCGCCGCCGCCCACCGCCGAGCCCACCGCGCCGCCCGCCCGCCGCCGACACCGTACGCCGTGGCCGCCGGGACGGGCACTGCTGGCTCATACCGCACGCTCAGGTTGGCGCGGGCAGCCTCCGCCTTCCTCTCACGCCTTTGCAGCAGCGCGGCGATGTAGGCGGTCGCCTTGTCGGCGCCGAGTGGCGCCGCTACGGTCGTGGTCACCTCGTCGTCCGCGCCGGCGTCGTCGTGGCGACGGTGGCGGCGGGCGCCGTCGCTCGTCGGAGGAGGTTTTCCGTTGGGCGACGCGGCGGCGCCGGTGGCGTCGCGGTCGTCGCCGGCGCCTCGCCGGTGCAGGAATGCGGAGCTCTGCATGGCGACGGCGTGCAGCGGGCTCGGGTAGCGGTACACCTCGGAGCCGTCCCGCGAGCGCAGGTCGCGGTGGAAACGCAGGTCGGGGTCACGACCCGGGGCGGAGGTCACGGGGTCGGCGAGCCCGACCGGGGACGTCCGCGCGTCTGAGCCGCCGCCGAGGTCGTCTGCGGAACGAGAGGAAGGAAGATGAGACGCGGAACGCGGACGAGGTGGAGCCGCGCCGGTTGTCTGTGCGGTGGTGGTGGTGGTGATGGTGGTGGCGGTGATGGTGGTGGTGGTGGTGGCGGCGAGATGATCACGAGCCACTTCTGAGACCACTTCAAGTGGTCTCCGGTCCGAAGGATCGAAGAACTCACACGACAACTGAGGCCTACGTGGCCCGGCTTTCGGTGGTCGCGAGCCCCAGGGCTTGAGAAGGCGACGGTGATTACGTCAATAAACAAATAAACATTCGGCGTCTTCGGTGATGGTGGACTGGGACTAACATCGGCCCGGCCATTCGTAAACACACCGGGCCAAATTCGGGATACGGGCAGTTATTTAAGTTTATGATAATAGTTTTTTTACCCTTCTATCTGGCAACAAAACTGACACCTTTTTCACAAGGAGTCATGTTGCATAGACAACAATACCTGCAGTCGTAATGCAAACAAAGAACATACCTCTGATAATGTATGCACTGTACCTTTTATCTGACAAGTTTTGTTGCCACATAAAAGGGTAAAAAAAACAATTATCATATTTTTCTACTGGTAAATGCGGTCCCAATGGCATTTAAGTTGAGTTCAATAGTCTGTGTGACAAACTGTGCGGCACTCGTAGCTCGCCGTTGTGACGTGGCGACGCGCGATCTAGTTGGCCCATCGTGAGCTGGATCCAAAAAACACCAAACTGGGCCAGTGAGTAAAAATCTTTGGGGCTGCCGAACATACGGGAGGCGTCATGGCGACTGAGAGTGCAAAACAGCAACGAAGGGCACACATCTTCTTGGTTCTTTCGGTAAAGTCACGTAGAAGGAAGTAATAAAATAATAAAAATAAAACATAGTAAAATAATTATCACGACGTTTCGGCCACAACGCAAGTATCCGTCCTCAGGTGAAGACCAGGTCTGTCGAGAAGACAGAGTCTGTTTCTTCACCTGAGGACGGCTGCTCACACACCCACTCACTCGCTCACCCACTCACCCACCCACACACTCACCCACTCACCTGTTCACACACACACTCACCCACTCACGTAGCGACTTTGCTACACACGGAAATGTCCGTGCACTGCCTCGTTTGCACAGCCTCTATCCCTGTGCCACGTGTAGTTCGTGCACACACAGCTGTTAAGAGTTTGATGTTTTGTTGATTCACAATTTACGTGTGTTTTCCCTGTAATGTTTTTTGTTAATGTTTTAGTGGAAATAAAGTCGTGAAAAGTCTCTTCCTCTCTCTCTCCCCACTCTCTCGGCCGAGTATCTGCCACTGATGGTTATGAGTGTCGCATGCTTGGGACCTTTCTTTCCCTCCTCTGCGGATTTAATTTGATGTGCTGATTTACACCCAACACATTTCAGACTTCCTGATCATTACCAACGTTCCAATGGCCAGGAACTTCAGAGTAACCTATTACCTTTTCATGCAGCATCATAATATAATTCTCCTGGATCATCGCCTTTATAGCTTTGATCAATTGCCAATGGTTTACCGGTTCGTGTTTGTATTTACTTGTGCCGCCCTCTTTCCCCGTGGGACCACGTGGCGTGAAGTTGTGTCGCACATGAACAGAGTCGGTGCACATCACGAGTTTCCGTACTCGACTGTCACAGAGACACACACACAGAGACATAGACACACACAGAGACATAGACACACACAGACACACACACACACAGACACACAGAGAGAGACAGACACACACACAGAGACACACAGAGACACACACACAGAGACACACACAGACACACGCAGAGACGCACAGAGACACACACAGACACACAGACACGCACACAGACACACACACAGAGACACAGACACACACNGAGACACACACAGAGACACAGCACACACACACAGAGACAGACACACACAGAGAGACACACACACAGAGACACGGACACACACAGAGACACACACACAGAGACACACGCAGAGACACACACACAGACACAGATACACACAGACACACGCAGAGACGCACAGAGACACACACAGACACACACAGACACGCAGAGACGCACAGACACAGAGACACACATGCAGAGACACAGACACACACACACATGCACACAGAGACACACACGAGACACAGACACACACACACACACAGACATACAGAGAGACACACACACAGAGACACACACACACAGAGACACACACACAGAGACACACGCAGAGACACACACACAGACACACACAGAGACACACATGACAGAGACACAGACACACACACAGAGACACAGNCACACACAGAGACACAGACACACACACAGAGACACACACAGAGACATAGACACACACAGACACACAGAGACACACAGACACACACAGAGACACACAGACACACACACNGAGACACAGACACACACAGAGACACAGACACACACAGAGACACACGCAGAGACACACACAGAGACAGACACACAGAGACACACGCAGAGACACACAGACACACAGAGATACACATGCAGAGACACAAACACACACACAGAGACATAGACACACACAGACACAGAGACACAGACACACAGAGACGACATGGACACACGTAGACACGCAGAGACACACATGCAGAGACACACACACACAGAGACATGAACACACACGCAGAGACACGTAGAGACACACAGAGACATGCACGCAGAGACACAAAGACACGCAGAGACACAGACACACCGTTACAGACACACACGCAGACACACGCAGAGACACAGACACGCACAGAGACCGGCAGTTGCTGCTACTGCTGCCGCTACTACTGCCGCTGCTGCTGCTGTTGCTGCTGCTGCTACTGCTGCTGCTACTGCTGCTGCTACTACTAATGTTGCTGCTGCTGGAGCTGCTGTTGCTGCTGTTGCTGCTGCTGCTACTACTGCTGCTGCTGTTGCTGCTGCTACTACTGCTGCTGCTGTTGCTGCTGCTGCTACTACTGCTGTTGCTGCTGCTGCTGTTGCTACTACTGCTGCTGTTGCTGCTGCTACTACTGCTGCTGCTGTTGCTGCTGCTACTACTGCTGTTGCTGCAGCTGCTGCATAGAGTTTGTGTCTCTCTGTATCTCTGTTGTCGAGTGGATTTTCTTTCCGGGCCCTCTGGTTTTCCCCTCCACATTTGAGAGACGTGAGTTGCTAGAGTCTTTGCCAACTGCTATAAAGGTTCACGTGATGATGATGATGAACCTCATTGGTAGAACTATCATCGCTAATGGCCAGGTCAGGGCCTTCTAAAAGAGAGCTTACACACACAGCATCTCAATGAGGCCCTTGCCCGCTAAAAATAAAACGCGGTTTAGTTTCTAGTTCAAGTCTTGTGCACAACAACATCATCACGACGCGCCCACCTGCTCAGAGCAGTTCCAGCCCAGGTAAGTGAACTTGCCACCTTTATTACCACACCAGCACCAGCAGCAGCACCACCAGCAGCACCACCAGCAGCAGCACAATGTCTCCCCCAGCAAACAACAAAACAGCTGGGCAGGCAGCGTCACTCACTCACGGGGCAGGCAGCCAGGCAGCGAGAGACGAGGCCACGTCTCCAACGCTGGGACACGTGGCGACGACAAACAGAACCGCGATGGGCAAAGCGACCCCCCCCCCCCCCCGAGTCGAACGGACGACGCTTTTCTGTCGATTCTCTCGGATAGTTCTGGAAAATATATTATGGACCTGCCCTCAACAACGCACACTCACACTCACCACCACCCTCACCACCACCACCTCACCACCCTCACCACCACCACCACCACCACCCACCACCCTCACCACCACCCTCACCACCACCACCCACCACCACCCACCACCACCACCACCCACCACCACCCTCACCACTCTGTGTGGTGAGTCTGTGGGTCTCTGTGTGNTGAGTCTGTGGTCTCTGTGCGTCTGTGGGTCTCTGTGTGGTGAGTCTGTGGGTCTCTGTGTGGTGAGTCTGTGGGTCTCTGTGTGGTGATGGTGAGTCTATGGGTCTCTGTGTGTCTGTGGGTCTCTGTGTGGTGAGTCTGTGGGTCTCTGTGTGGTGAGTCTATGGTCTCTGTGTGGTGAGTCTATGGGTCTCTGTGTGGTGAGTCTGTGGGTCTCTGTGTGGTGAGTCTATGGNTCTCTGTGTGGTGAGTCTATGGGTCTCTGTGTGTGAGTCTGTGGTCTCTGTGTGGTGAGTCTGTGGGTCTCTGTGTGGTGAGTCTATGGTCTCTGTGTGGTGAGTCTATGGGTCTCTGTGTGGTGAGTCTGTGGGTCTCTGTGTGGTGAGTCTATGGTCTCTGTGTGTGAGTCTGTGGTCTCTGTGTGGTGAGTCTGTGGTCTCTGTGTGGTGAGTCTATGGTCTCTGTGTGGTGAGTCTATGGGTCTCTGTGTGGTGAGTCTGTGGGTCTCTGTGTGGTGAGTCTATGGGTCTCTGTGTGGTGAGTCTATGGGTCTCTGTGTGGTGAGTCTGTGGGTCTCTGTGTGGTGAGTCTGTGGTCTCTGTGTGGTGAGTCTATGGGTCTCTGTGTGAGTCTATGGGTCTCTGTGTGAGTCTGTGGGTCTCTGTATGAGTCTATGGGTCTCTGTGTGAGTCTGTGGGTCTCTGTGTGGTGAGTCTGTGGGTCTCTGTGTGGTGAGTCTATGGTCTCTGTGTGGTGAGTCTATGGCTTGTGTGTGAGTCTGTGGGTCTCTGTGTGGTGAGTCTATGGGTCTCTGTGTGGTGAGTCTATGGGTCTCTGTGTGGTGAGTCTGTGGGTCTCTGTGTGGTGAGTCTGTGGGTCTCTGTGTGGTGAGTCTGGGTCTCTGTGTGGTGAGTCTATGGGTCTCTGTGTGAGTCTGTGGGTTCTGTGTGATGAGTCTGTGGTCTCTGAGTGGTGAGTCTATGGGTCTCTGTGTGTGAGTCTATGGGTCTCTGTGTGGTGAGTCTATGGGTCTCTGTGTGGTGAGTCTGTGGGTGGTGAGTCTGTGGGTCTCTGTGTGGTGAGTCTATGGGTCTCTGTGTGGTGAGTCTATGGTCTCTGTGTGTGAGTCTGTGGGTCTCTGTGTGGTGAGTCTATGGGTCTCTGTGTGGTGAGTCTATGGGTCTCTGTGGTGAGTCTATGGGTCTCTGTGTGGTGAGTCTGTGGGTCTCTGTGTGGTGAGTCTATGGGTCTCTGTGTGGTGAGTCTATGGGTCTCTGTGTGGTGAGTCTGTGGTGAGTCTATGGGTCTCTGTGGTGAGTCTATGGGTCTCTGTGTGGTGAGTCTGGGTCTCTGTGTGGTGAGTGGGTCTCTGTGTGGTGAGTCTGTGGTCTCTGTGTGGTGAGTCTATGGGTCTCTGTGTGGTGAGTCTGTGGTGAGTCTGTGGGTCTTGTGGTGAGTCTGTGGGTCTCTGTGTGGTGAGTCTGGGTCTCTGTGTGGTGAGTCTATGGGTCTCTGTGTGGTGAGTCTGTGGGTTCTGTGTGATGAGTCTGTGGGTCTCTGAGTGGTGAGTCTGGGTCTCTGTGTGGTGTCTATGGTCTCTGTGTGGTGAGTCTGTGGGTTTCTGTGTGTGAGTCTGTGGGTCTCTGAGTGGTGAGTCTGTGGGTCTCTGTGTGGTGTCTGTGGGTCTCTGTGTGAGTGAGTATGTGGGTCTCTGTGGGTCTCTGTGTGGTGAGTGTGTGGGTCTCTGTGTGGTGAGTGTGTGGGTCTCTGTGTGGTGAGCCTATGGGTCTCTGTGTGGTGAGTCTGTGGTAAGTCTGTGGGTCTGTGTGGTGAGTCTCTGTGTGGTAAGTCTGGGTCGCTGTGTGGTGAGTCTGTGGGTCTCTGTGTGGTGAGTCTGTGGGTCTCTATGTGGTGAGTGTGTGGGTCTCTGTGTGGTGTGTGGGTCTCTGTGTGACGAGTCTGTGGGTCTCTGTGTGGTGAGTCTGTGGGTCTGTGTGGTGAGTCTGTGGTGAGTCTGTGGGTCTCTGTGGTGAGTCTGTGGGTCTCTGTGTGGTGAGTCTGTGGTGAGTCTGTGGGTCTGTGTCGTGAGTTGTGGGTCTCTGTGTGGTGAGTCTGTGGGTCTCTGTGGTGAGTCTGTGGTGAGTCTATGGGTCTCTGTGTGGTGAGTCTCTGTGTACGTGAGTCTGTGGTCTCTGTGTGGTGAGTCTGTGGGTCTCTGTGTGGTGAGTCTGTCGGTCTCTGTGTGGACGCTGAGTCTGTGGGTCTCTGTGTGGTATGTGGGTCTCTATGAGTCTGTGGGTCTCTGTGTGTGAGTCTGTGGGTCTCTGTGTGGTGAGTCTGTGGGTCTCTGTGTGATGAGTCTGTGGGTCTCTGTGTGGTGAGTCTGTGGGTCTCTGTGTGACCAGCCCTTGTGTCTCAGTGTCGTGGTCAGGGGAGATAGGTCTGGATAGGCCCTGGCTCCGTGTCGTGAGGGCGAAGGTCTCGAGTGACCAAGGGTCTGGGGNGCCGGGTGGTGAGCCTCCCTAGGTCCAGCCGGAGGACGCTGGATAGCGGGTGGTGAGTCTGGAGGACGCTGGTGGTGAGTCGGAGGACGCTGGGTGGCGGGAGATTGGNTGGCANGTCTGGAGGACGCTGTAGCTCNGTAGTTAGTGAGTGAGTGTGAGCTGTGCAGGTCAGGAGGCTGTACCTCCTCAGGGTAACGGGTGTGTGTGTTAGGGACTGTGTCATTAAGACAATAAACTGTGTGTGCCATAAAGAGGTTTATTAGTCCGTCCTTTACAACACTACACATGTATAACTTGCCGTGTAAAACATCATTCATTCTCCTCTGGAACGGACGTCGCCAACTCCGAGCCAACAGCGCGGGCGTCGTCGTCGTCGTCACGGCTCGAGCTGGAACCCGGCACGTCGCGCGTGCCACGCGAGGTGGTCATTGTCTCGCGGCCAGCGCACGGTCACCCTGCAGGAGGTGAACGGGTTGGTGCGGAGACGACTCGGTGAGCGGCTTTCATCCGGCAATGCAACCAGGGCCGGGGGCGGGATTCTAGAGTTGCCATCTCTGCTCCTCCTCCACCACCGCCGTGGTGATGGTGGTGGTCGTAGTGGTGGTGATGGCGGTGGTCGCAGTGATGGTGGTGGCTGCCGGGACTGTCAGGGAGCAGGCTCGGGCGGTCGCTGGCTGCTCCATCGCTGGGGAACGAGAAGATAGCACGCAGCGTGGGGAGATAAACTCTTATAGTGTAATAGATGATGATGAGAGAGAGACACGCAGACTCCAAATATACAGCAGCAGCAGGCGTCCGGGCGGGGATGTAGCCCACGCCCTCCTGTATACCAGGCGAGGTAGTCAACATCTCCTAGCCACCGTGATGATGATGAGAGAGAGACACGCAAACTCCAAGTATACAGCAGCAGGCGTCAGTGTCTGGATCGAACCCACGACCTCCTACGCACCAGGCGAGGTAGTCAACATCTGTGTAGCCGCCGCCGCTCACCGGGACGATTGCCGGGCTCCGTCTGTCCCGCACGGTGCACACCAGCGCCAGCACCAGCACCAGCAGCGTCACCAGCAGCGTCGCCATGGCCACCAGCGAGCTGATGGAGGCGACACGGCCGCTGGCAAAGAGCGTCACCACGTCCCCCGTGGACACCCCACGCGAGGTGGATGGGGCGGTGGTGGCGGTGGGTGGTGGTGGTGGTGGTGGTGGGTGGGGGGTGGTGGGGTGGGGCGGTGGGGTGNTGGGAGTGGTGGGGTGGTGTGGTGGGGTGGTGGTGGGGTGGGGTGGTGGTGGGTGGGGTGGTGGTGGAGGGGGGTGGTGGCGGTGGTGGTGGTGGTGGTGGCGTGGGGTGGTGTGGGGCGNTGGGGTGTGGGGTGGGGTGGTGGGGTGTGGTGGGGTGGGTGTGGTGTGNTGGTGGTGGTGGTGGGGTGGTGNTGNTGGTGTGGCGNTGNCGTGGGGTGGCGGGGTGGTGTGGTGTGGTGGCGGGGNTGGTGGTACGAGATTGGGGACACGCGGGGAGATACGGGAGACATGGGGAGACAGAGACACAGGAGAAAGACAGAGACACAGGAGACACAGAGAAACAGACAGAGAGACACAGACAGAGACACAGTGAGACAGATACAGGCAGAGAAACAGAGACACAGTGAGACAGATACAGACAGAGACAGATACACAGACAGAGACACAGACAGAGAGACACAGACAGAGAGNCACAGACAGAGAACAGTACACAGACAGAGAGACACAGACAGAGAGACAGATACACAGACAGAGAGACACAGACAGAGACAGAGAGACAGATAGACAACAGACAGAGAGACAGATACACAGATACAGACAGAGAGACACAGACAGAGACACAGTGAGACAGATACAGACAGAGAAACAGATACACAGAGACACAGAGACACAGACAGAGATACAGACAGAGAGACAGATACACAGAGAGACACAGACAGAGACACAGAAACACAGACAGACACAGACAGAGTGGGATGCTGAGCAGTGTTGTTGGATGAGGAGCGGCGGTGCAGCGGTTAGCGCGCTGCGCTATGAACCCGGCGACCCAGGTTCGATTCCCGCTCACGGCCAACACCGGTGACGATTACCTGAACCGTTCCTGGGCCTCCCCTAGGTCGACTCAGCCTCAAAACGAGTACCTGGTGCGGCGTGTAAACATCGCCACTGGGGAGACAAAGGCGGTCGGGCGTGGTGCTGGCCACCCACCCCTCGTGTAAAGTTCTGACCTTCATAGGTGCTCACTAACAGCACTTGCCCCAACAGTCTGTTAAGGCTACACGGGGATATTTGTCTGTGTGTCTGTGTGTACCTGTCTGTGTGTTGTTGTTCAACACCGCCTTGCCAGGCACGCTGAGGAGAGGCTTGCGGAGCCCCAATGCGGTTTCAGGAAAGGGCGTCCTGCACAGATGCCATATTTTCTGCCCGTCTGCTACAGCAGAGGTGTAGGGAATTCCAACAAGACCTACATCTCTGCTTTATTGACCTGGTCAAGGCCTATGATACCATCAGTAGGACTGGGCTCTGGGCATTTTTCGTGCTTTCGGAGTCCCTGACCCTCTGCTCACGATCATTAAGGACCTTCATGATGGTGAGCGGGCCCGGATAAAACTACGTGGCCGGGAGTCAGAGCCTTTCCCTGTACACCTTGGGGTGCGACAGGGATGTCCTCTGGCTCCACATTATTTAACATTTATTTTACCACATAGTTCGTGAAGCCTTCAAAGCTGTACCAGAGGAATTTCCATCTGTTACAGATACAATGGAGGCTGATCGATGCCCGGTGCGGTCAAGGGATGGCTCCCTATCGCTCAACCATGTTGTATGCTGATGATTTGGTAATAGCTGCTCATTCAGAAGAGGAGTGGAGACGCTGCTGCTGAGACTGGAGCGTGCCACTAAGAGGTGGGGCCTTACCATCAGCCCCACCAAAACTAAGCACCTGCCTGGGTATTTTGTACCATTGGACACTCCACCCCACAACTCCCAATTGGTGATTGAGGAGTTGTGGAGAGAGTGGAGAGTTTCCCATACCTGGGCAGTGTGCTCATGACTGGCTGAGGTCTCACTCCGAATCAGTCGAGCGGCATTACCTTTTCATCGGTTACATAATACTGTGTGGAAGCTACCTGGTTTGTCACTCCGCACGAATCTTCAGGTCTTCTCGGCCACGGTCATTCCCTCCCTTCTCTACGCATGCGAAAAGTGACCCCCAATGGAACATATTCGCCGGTTAGAAACATTTAGGCTGGCCTGTCTACGATCCATCCTGGGTTTAACCTGCAGGCTGGATTGTGTGAGGAGCTCACAAATCCCAGAAAGATCTGGGCAAAGTCCCATTGGTGAGCTCCTCCGGCAGGCAAGGCTGCGTTGGCTGGGCCATGTAGCCTGCATGCCCAGCCACCGCATGTCTGAACAGCTTTTGTTCAGCCGGATAGAGGGCTAAATGGGTGCGCCACTCACCCACCCACTCACCACTCAATCACTCAACTACTTACCAAATCACTCGCTCACCCACCCACTCACCACCCATCACTCACCACCCACCACCACTCACCACTCAATCACTCACGCACCAACTCACTCAACCACCCACTCAGTCAACTACTCACCCACCCACTAACCACCCACTCACTCACTACTTACCAAATCACTCGCTCACCACCCACTCACCACCCACTCACCACCCACCACTCACTCACCCACCACCTACTCACCCACCCACTCACTCACGCACCCACTCACTCAACCACCCACTCAGTCAACTACTACCACCCACTAACCCACCCACTCACTCAACTACTTACCAAATCACTCGCTCACCCACCACTCACTCACTCACTCACTCACTCACCACCACCACTCACCACTCACCCACCCACTCACTCACTCACTCACTAACCCACCACCCACCCACCTACTCACCCACCACTCACCACCACTCACTCACTCACCCACCCACCAACTCACTCACCCACCAACCCACTCACTCACTCACCCACTCATTCACCCACTCTCTCACCCACCAACTCCCACTCACTCACCCACCCACCCACTCACTCACCATCCCACTCACTCACCCACTCACCACCCACCCACCCACTCACCCACGGCGCTGTGTGGTGGAGGGACGGAGACACACGACAGTGGAGACCACTCCCCTGTCTTCCACCGCGGGTAGCGAGCCGCGACTCTCACGCGGACGCAGTACTCAGCAGCGCCTGCAGGCTGAGGCAGCGCGTGGCGGTAGCGACATCCCACAAAGCGCTCCTGGCAGGAGCAAGCAGATGGTCTCAGTGTGCCGGGTTACGTGGATGACACGTTGGTGGTCTGGCCACACGGCAAAGATAGACTGAGCGCGTTTCTAAATCATCTCAACTCGCAAAACCCATCCATCCAGTTCAGCATGGAAGTGGAAGCTGACAGAACTCAACCATTTCTGGACATTCAGTAGCAGCAGCAGCAATAGCATCGTCATCAGTAGTAGTAGCATCACCACCCACCCACTCACCCACTCACTCTCCCACCCACCCGCCCACCCACTCACCCACCCACCCACTCACCAACCCACCCACTCACCCACTCACGCACCCACCCACTCAGCTACCCACCCACTCACCCACCACCACTCACTCACCACCCACTCACCCACCCACNNACACCAANTCACCCACCCACTCACCCACCACTCACCAACACCACCCACTCATCCACCACCCACTCACCCACTCACCCACCCACTCACCCACCCACCCACCACCCACCCACCCACTCACACACACCACACACACCCACCACCCACCCACTCACCCACCACACACCCACTCACCACTCACCACCCACACACACCACTCACCCACCCACTCACCCACCCTCCCACCCACTCACCCACCAACTCAACCACCACTCACACACACCCACCNACACACCACTCACCCACTCACCACCNACCCACCCACTCACCCACCCACTCACCACCCACTCACCNACCCACTCACCTACCCACCNACCCACTCACCNACCACTCACCCACCCACTCACCCACCCACTCACCTACCCACCACCACTCACCCACCCACTCACCCACCACACACCCACTCACCCACCACGCCCCCACTCTCACCGTGCTAGTCACACCCCTCCTTGTGGAGACCTCGGCTTGTAGATGGTAGTGCACGCCACTCTGCGCCATCCTCCTCCTCCACTCGCTCCTCATGGAGACCCGCACGGACAGCTCCACCGCTCTCCCTCGTCGCCACCGCCATCGCCGCCATCACCCTCATCGTCGTCATCATGTCGTCGTAGTCATTCTCGTAGCCATCTTTGTCGTCATGTTCGTAGTCCTCACGCTCACTACCACACTCCTCCTCCTCACCACCCTCCTCACCACCCTCCTCCAGCATCGCGTCCTTGTGGAGCATCAAGGTGACAGTCGGAGCACTCAGCACGGCTGAGACACACACAGAGACACACAGACACACACAGAGACACACNGAGACACACACAGAGACACACAGAGACACACACACACACACACACACAGAGACACACACACAGACACACACACACACAGACACACAGAGACACACACACAGAGACACTCATACACAGAGACAGACACACAGAGACACACACACACAGACACACACACACACATAGACACTCACACACAGAGACACACACACAGAGACACACTCACACAGACACACACAGACACACACAGAGACACTCACACAAAGAGACACTCACACACAGAGACACACACACGGACACACACACAGAGACACACACAGACACACACAGAGACACACACACACAGACACACACACAGACACTCATACACAGAGACACTCACTCACACAGACACACAGACACACACAGAGACACTCACACACAGAGACACACACAGAGACACACACAGACACTCACACAGACACACACACAGACAGAGACACTCACACAGAGACACTCACACATAGACACACACAGAGACACACACACAGACACACACACACACAGAGACACACACAGACACACACACACTCATACACAGAGACACACACACAGAGACACTCACACAGAGACACACACAGAGACACAGAGAGTGAGACACTCACACACAGACACAGAGACACAGACAGAGACACAGACAATGCCACTCACTTGTCTTCAAGGGTAACACATCAACCACGACCCAGGGTGACGATGATGGTGGTGATGGTGGTGGTGATGATGGTGGTGATGGTGGTGATGGTGGTGTTGGTGATAAGACGGTGGATCTGACGCGAAGTTGATAGCGGTCGCCGGGATGTCGCAGAGCTGAGGAGACATCGCACCGTGTCTCTGCGGTGGCAGCGCAGACGGTCCGCCAGCGGGCTCGTCCATAGCTGCACAGACAGAGACACGGGGAGGAGGAGGTGGTGAGGAGTGAGGGTGGTGGGTGAGGGGTGGGGAGAGGAGTTGGTGAGTGGTGGGTGGGTGGTGGNTGGGTGGTGAGTGAGTCAGTGAGTGAGTGTGGTGAGTGGGTAGGTGGGTGGGTGGGTGAGTGGGTGGGTGAGTGAGTGGGTGGGTGAGTGGGTGGGTGAGTGGGTGGGTGAGTGGGTGAGTGAGTGGATGGGTGGTTGAGTGAGTGGTTGAGCGAGTGGATGAGTGGTGGTGGTNAGTGGATGGGTGAGCGAGTGGGTGAGTGGGTGAGCGAGTGGGTGAGTGAGTGAGCGAGTGGATGAGTGAGCGAGCATCTCACAGTTTGCTGTCCACCCTGTAGGTAACGTCCAGGAGCTTTGAGTTGCTGCTGGTGGCGACGTCCACTTGAGCGTCGTGGTCCCAGCGGAGTTGCGTCAGCAGGTCGCGAGACTCCACGCGGACATTCAGAGGGGAGTCGCAGCTGGGGAGATGGGCAGTGTGCGCTAACCACTGCACCACCGCTCCCCACACACACACAGTGCGCTAACCACTGCACCACCGCTCCCCACACTGCGCTAACCACTGCACCACCGCTCCCCACACTGCGCTAACCACTGCACCACCACTCCCACACACACACAGTGCGCTAACCACTGCACCACCGCTCCCCACACACAGTGCGCTAACCACTGCACCACGCTCCCCCCACACACACACAGTGCGCTAACCACTGCACCACCGCTCCCCACACACACACAGTGTGCTAACCACTGCACCACCGCTCCCCACACTGCGCTAACCACTGCACCACCACTCACACACACAGTGCGCTAACCACTACACCACCGCTCCCCACACACACACAGTGCGCTAACCACTGCACCACCGCTCCCCACATACACACACAGTGCGCTAACCACTGCACCACCACTCCCCCCCCACACAGTGCGCTAACCACTGCACCACCGCTCCCCACACACACACAGTGCGCTAACCACTGCACCACCACTCCCCACACACACTGCACCACCGCTCCCNACACTGCGCTAACCATTGCACCACCACTCCCCACACACACACAAAGTGCGCTAACCACTGCACCACCACTCCCCACTCACACACACAGTGCGCTAACCACTGCACCACCACTCCACACACACAGTGCGCTAACCACTGCACCACCACTCCCCACTCACACACACACTGCGCTAACCACTGCACCACCGCTCCCCACACTGCGCTAACCACTGCACCACCACTCCCCACACACACACAGTGCGCTAACCACTGCACCACCGCTCCCCACACACACACNGTGCGCTAACCACTGCACCACCACTCCCCACACACACACAGTGCGCTAACCACTGCACCACCACTCCCNACACACACACAATGCGCTAACCACTGCACCACCACTCCCACACACACACACAGTGCGCTAACCACTGCACCACCACTCCCCACCACACACAAAGTGGGCTAACCACTGCACCACCGCTCCCCACACACACACAGTGCGCTAACCACTGCACCACCGCTCCCCCCCACACACAGTGTGCTAACCACTGCCCACCGCTCCCCACACACACACAGTGCGCTAACCACTGCACCACCGTTCCCACACACACACNGTGCGCTAACCACTGCACCACCGCTCCCNACACACACACAGTGTGCTAACCACTGCCCACCGCTCCCCACACACACACAGTGTGCTAACCACTGCCCACCGCTCCCACACACACACAGTGCGCTAACCACTGCACCACCACTCCCCACACACACACAGTGCGCTAACCACTGCACCACCACTCCCCACACAAAGTGCGCTAACCACTGCACCACCACTCCCACTCACACACACACTGCGCTAACCACTGCACCACCGCTCCCCACACTGCGCTAATCACTGCACCACCACTCCCCACACACACAGTGCGCTAACCACTGCACCACCACTCCCCACAGTGCGCTAACCACTGCACCACCACTCCCCACTCACACTGCGCTAACCACTGCACCACCGCTCCCCACACTGCGCTAACCACTGCACCACCACCCCCACACACACACAGTGCGCTAACCACTGTACCACCGCTCCCCACACNGTGCACTAACCACTGCACCACCGCTCCCCACACACTGCGCTAACCACTGCACCACCGCCCCCACACGCACACACAGTGCGCTAACCACTGTACCACCACTCCCCCACACACACACAGTGCGCTAACCACTGCACCACCGCTCCCCACACACTGCGCTAACCACTGCACCACCGCTCCCCACACTGCGCTAACCACTGCACCACCACTCCCCACACACACACAGTGCGCTAACCACTGCACCACCACTCCCCACACACACAGTGCGCTAACCACTGCACCACCACTCCCCACTCACACACAAAGTGCGCTAACCACTGCACCACCACTCCCCACTCACACACAAAGTGCACTAACCACTGCACCACCGCTCCCCACACACACACACGTGTGCTAACCACTGCACCACCGCTCCCCACACACACACAAAGTGCGCTAACCACTGCACCACCGCTCCCACACACACACAGTGCGCTAACCACTGTACCACCTCCCCCACACACACACAGTGCGCTAACCACTGCACCACCGCTCCCCACACACTGCGCTAACCACTGCACCACCGCTCCCCACACTGCGCTAACCACTGCACCACCACTCCCCACACACACACAGTGCGCTAACCACTGCACCACCGCTCCCCACACTGCGCTAACCACTGCACCACCACTCCCACACAGTGCGCTAACCACTGCACCACCACTCCCCACACACACAGTGCGCTAACCACTGCACCACCACTCCCACACACACAGTGCGCTAACCACTGCACCACCACTCCCCACTCACACACAGTGCACTAACCACTGCACCACCGCTCCCCACACACACAGTGTGCTAACCACTGCACCACCGCTCCCCACACACACAGTGCGCTAACCACTGCACCACCGCTCCCACACACACACAAAGTGCGCTAACCACTGCACCACCGCTCCCACACACACACAGTGTGCTAACCACTGCCCACTGCTCCCACACACACACAGTGTGCTAACCACTGCCCCACCGCTCCCCACACACACACAAAGTGCGCTAACCACTGCACCACCACTCCCCACACACACACAATGCGCTAACCACTGCACCACCACTCCCCACACAAAGTGCGCTAACCACTGCACCACCACTCCCCACTCACACACACAGTGCGCTAACCACTGCACCACCGCTCCCNACACACTGCGCTAACCACTGCACCACCACTCCCCACACTGCGCTAACCACTGCACCACCGCTCCCCACACACACAAGTGCGCTAACCACTGCACCACCACTCCCCACACAAAGTGCGCTAACCACTGCACCACCACTCCCCACTCACACACACAGTGCGCTAACCACTGCACCACCGCTCCCCACACACAGTGTGCTAACCACTGCACCACCGCTCCCCACACTGCGCTAACCACTGCACCACCACTCTCCACACACACACAGTGCGCTAACCACTGCACCACCACTCCCNACACAAAGTGCGCTAACCACTGCACCACCACTCCCACTCACACACACACTGCGCTAACCACTGCACCACCGCTCCCCACACTGCGCTAACCACTGCACCACCACTCCCACACACACAAAGTGCGCTAACCACTGCACCACCACTCCCCACACAAAGTGCGCTAACCACTGCACCACCACTCCCCACTCACACACAGTGCGCTAACCACTGCACCACCGCTCCCCACACACTGCGCTAACCACTGCACCACCACTCACACACAGTGCGCTAACCACTGTACCACCGCTCCCCACACAGTGCACTAACCACTGCACCACCACACGCACACACAGTGCGCTAACCACTGTACCACCACTCCCCCACACACACACAGTGCGCTAACCACTGCACCACCGCTCCCCACACACTGCGCTAACCACTGCACCACCGCCCCCCACACGCACACACAGTGCGCTAACCACTGTACCACCACTCCCCCCACACACACACAGTGCGCTAACCACTGCACCACCGCTCCCCACACACTGCGCTAACCACTGCACCACCGCTCCCCACACTGCGCTAACCACTGCACCACCACTCCCCACACACACACAAAGTGCGCTAACCACTGCACCACCACTCCCCACACACACAGTGCGCTAACCACTGCACCACCACTCCCCACTCACACACAAAGTGCGCTAACCACTGCACCACCACTCCCCACTCACACACAAAGTGCACTAACCACTGCACCACCGCTCCCCACACACACAGTGTGCTAACCACTGCACCACCGCTCCCCACACACACACAGTGCGCTAACCACTGCACCACCGCTCCCCACACACACACAGTGCGCTAACCACTGTACCACCACTCCCCCACACACACACAGTGCGCTAACCACTGCACCACCGCTCCCCACACACTGCGCTAACCACTGCACCACGCTCCCCACACTGCGCTAACCACTGCACCACCACTCCCCACACACACACAGTGCGCTAACCACTGCACCACCGCTCCCCACACTGCGCTAACCACTGCACCACCACTCCCCACACAAGTGCGCTAACCACTGCACCACCACTCCCCACACACACAGTGCGCTAACCACTGCACCACCACTCCCCACTCACACACAAAGTGCGCTAACCACTGCACCACCACTCCCCACTCACACACAAAGTGCACTAACCACTGCACCACCGCTCCCCACACACACACAGTGTGCTAACCACTGCACCACCGCTCCCCACACACACACNAGTGCGCTAACCACTGCACCACCGCTCCCCACACACACACAGTGCGCTAACCACTGCACCACCGCTCCCCACACACACACNGTGTGCTAACCACTGCCCCACTGCTCCCCACACACACACAGTGTGCTAACCACTGCCCCACCGCTCCCCACACACACAGTGCGCTAACCACTGCACCACCACTCCCCACACACACACAAATTGCGCTAACCACTGCACCACCACTCCCCACACAAAGTGCGCTAACCACTGCACCACCACTCCCCACTCACACACACAGTGCGCTAACCACTGCACCACCGCTCCCCACACACTGCGCTAACCACTGCACCACCACTACACTGCGCTAACCACTGCACCACCGCTCCCCACACACACAAAGTGCGCTAACCACTGCACCACCACTCCCCACACAAAGTGCGCTAACCACTGCACCACCACTCCCCACTCACCACACACAGTGCGCTAACCACTGCACCACCGCTCCCCACACACAGTGTGCTAACCACTGCACCACCGCTCCCACACTGCGCTAACCACTGCACCACCACTCTCCACACACACAAAGTGCGCTAACCACTGCACCACCACTCCCCACACAAAGTGCGCTAACCACTGCACCACCACTCCCCACACACAGTGCGCTAACCACTGCACCACCGCTCCCCACACACTGCGCTAACCACTGCACCACCACTCCCCACACACACACAGTGCGCTAACCACTGTACCACCGCTCCCCACACAGTGCGCTAACCACTGCACCACCGCTCCCCACACAGTGCGCTAACCACTGCACCACCGCTCCCCCACACTGCGCTAACCACTGCACCACCGCCCCCACACGCACACACAGTGTGCTAACCACTGCACCACCGCTCCCCACACACACACACACNGTGCGCTAACCACTGCACCACCGCTCCCCACACACACACACACAGTGTGCTAACCACTGCACCACCGCTCCCNACACACACACAGTGCGCTAACCACTGCACCACCACTCCCCACACACACACATAAGGTGCGCTAACCACTGCACCACCGCTCCCCACACACACACACAGTGTGCTAACCACTGCACCACCGCTCCCCACACACACACAGTGCGCTAACCACTGCACCACCACTCCCCACACTGCGCTAACCACTGCACCACCGCTCCACACACTGCGCTAACCACTGTACCACCGCTCCCCACACAACACAATGCGCTAACCACTGCACCACCGCTCCCCACACACAAAGTGCGCTAACCACTGCACCACCGCTCCCCACACACACACACAGTGCGCTAACCACTGCACCACCGCTCCCACACACACTGCGCTAACCACTGCACCACCGCTCCCCACACACTGCGCTAACCACTGCACCACCACTCCCACACACACACTGCGCTAACCACTGCACCACCGCTCCACACACTGTGCTAACCACTGCACCACCGCTCCCCACACACACACACACNGTGCGCTAACCACTGCACCACCACTCCCCACACACACACACAGTGCGCTAACCACTGCACCACCGCTCCACCACACACACAGTGCGCTAACCACTGTACCACCGCTCCCCACACAACACAAACAATGCGCTAACCACTGCACCACCGCTCCACACACACACACACACAGTGCGCTAACCACTGCACCACCGCCCCACACACAGTGCGCTAACCACTGTACCACCACTCCCCCACACCACACAGTGCGCTAACCACTGCACCACCGCTCCCCACTCACACTGCGCTAACCACTGCACCACCGCTCCCCACGTCCACCACAACTTGGTACCCGATGTATCGACCACCTCCGGCTGTGCTCACCGTGTGTGCACGTGACGAGGTGGAGGTGGTGGAGGAGGGAGAGGAAGAGTAGGCCAAGTCTCGAGACGAGTTTCCTCGCCGCCATGACGCCCATCCGGGAGACGCGTTTTGCAGTTTCCCAAGTCACGTGGTGCAGAGAAACTCGATTCCCGATTCGATTTAATCGACTCGCGTCGATTCTTAATGGATAACATTAGAAATCGATTACTGTAGATTAATGGATGTATGGAGTCGATTTCCGTTTGGATAACATGGGAGTAGACTATTGTGGGTNTATGTTCATGTGTGTGTGTCTAAAGTCGATGTCTGTGTGTAAGTTTATATGTGTGTGTGTAAGTCGATGTCTGTGTGTACTTGTGTGTGTGTGTGATCCATGTGTGTGTAAGTCGATGTCTGTGTGTACTTGTGTGTGTGTGAGTCCATGTGTGTGTAAGTCGATGTCTGTGTGTACTTGTGTGTGTGTGAGTCCATGTATGTGTATCTAAAGTCGATGTCTGTGTGTGCAAGTGTATATGTGTGTATAAGTTGATGTCTGTGTGTACTTGTGTGTGTGTGTGAGTCTGTGTGTGTATCTAAAGTCAATGTCTGTGTAAGTTTGTATGTGTGTGTATAAGTGTGTCTGTATGTGTGTACTTGTGTGTGAGTCCATGTGTGTGTATAAGTCGATGTCTGTGTGTACTTGTGTGTGTGTGTGAGCCGCCACCACTTTGTTCGGCCGGATCGAGGGGGTAAACGGGCGCGGCACGGGCGAGAGAAGAGATGGAGTGATGTGGTACAGGAGGACGTGGAGCTGAGTGGACTTGCCGATGACTGGTACCAGCGGTGTCAAGATCGGCCTCTGTGGAGGAGGCTCGTGAAGGACGCTACTGGGCAGTTGGAGGCAGTCGCCCTCCAACAACAACGGAGGGCGGAGGAGCGACGCTCACAACAACGAGCGGAGCGCCGGGTGGCTAAAGCACAGCAAGTTGGCACAGTAGGGGGCACAGGTGGTGCATCAGCCAGTCATCTCGGTCATCTCGGTCAGTCGACCCGTGGCACCTGCTGGGTCTGCCCCGTGACCTCCTGCCAGCGGGCGTTTGACACTTCACGTGGCCTCAAGGTGCACTTGGCCTGGCACAAGCGTCGTGGTGACGTCACCGCCACTTAGTGGCGAATGGCGGTTCTTGTTGTTGCGTGTGTGTTGATGTTTGTAATTGCAAGTGCACTAGGCACAGGCCGAACCGAGTTCGCTTGAGGGTCACGGACAGCCCGTCCAGCGTCAGGTCACTGAATCGACCCTGGGCTTCCCCATCTGCCCGTCTGTCGGTCCCGTGGGCCCTCTCCCTCCCTCTCCCTCCTATCTCTCTCGCTTTCACGCGGACAGCTGGGGAACCACCACCCACCACCACCACCACGCACAGCACACACACGACCACTGCTTTCTTATTCAGATAATCTGTTCATCTGCTCTCATGAGAATAGCTCTTTTTTAAATCCTTTATATTAAGTTCGCGTGCGTGCTTGCTTAGGACCGTGCAAATCTTTCGGTCGTTTTTTAACCCACTTCCCGTGATCCATTCGAGCTGACATTTTCCACACAGACTCGTTGTGCGTGACAATTAATGTTCGAGAAAAAAATTCCCAAAATTTTACACTTTTTAGGCAAAAAAATATTTTACATATATTCAAAAGAACGCATTCGTGGCTTTGGCTGAACGTCAGAGTGTAAGAGCCCAGAGCGTAACCCCTCCACAGGCCGTGGCGGAGTAGCGCAGTTGGTAGCGCCCTCGCTTCCCATGCCAAAGGTCGCGGGATCGATCCCCGCGTCCTCCACAGGCGAATATATTTTTTAATCCTTTATATTAAGTTCGCTGCCACGCATATAAAGGATTTATAGTGAAAAACTTTGTTTTTACGGGTTATACTTATTTTCTGTCTTCTTCCGTCTCTTGTTCTACGTCTTGTTCCTTCCTCCCCTGTACGGTCTCTCTAACTCTGTCACTCTTCTCTTCTTAACCCCGATGCTTTTGCTCTTTCTCGCTGCGTAAGCCTTCACATGTGTGGCCCTCTCTCGACACCTCGATATTAAAAACGCCGCTTTAGCTCCACGCGTACGTGTGCGGCATGTTTGAACACACACACACAGGCGCACGCATCAGTAAATGTCTATTTACATGTATTCACAGACATGTTGCGTAGACGTTGTTTATTTGAACGTACAATATTTTTGTGTGCCTCTTGAAAGCAACTCTGCCCATTGATGCGAGACACACACGTATGATTGCAACTGTATGTACGTAACTAACGGAAGTAAAGTCCCACCACTGTAACATTACCCCGTTTCTTCGGCTCTTTCGACTACTTTGCAAAAGAGACCGGCGCCGGCCGGAACCCAGCCAGCGACATCCTGTCAACGTCCGTACGCTGCGCTTGATTGTGCCAAGGGACAGCCAAAATTGGACAAGTGAAAGCATCAAGGAGGCCAAAAATAAAACGAAGTCACATCAACAGTTGGCGAGCGAGCGCTCCCCCGCCGTGTTGCTGCGACGTCGACGTCTAAGCAAGAGAGACGTGAGTGGGGGTGGGGGTGTGGGTGGAGACAGGGAGGGGGTGAGCGAGGGGGACCCCCCAGGCCGTTGGGAAGCAGCCCAGCTGGGCGAAGCGGCACGCGCTCGTTCCGCTCGAGCGAGTGCTTAAACACCCCTCCCTCTCTCTGGCTGTCTGTCGCGCCAAGCCATGCAAGCGCACTCACGCGACCGACCGCGATTGCCTCGCTAAGACGTTCGCGTCGTTTACTTTCACCGTTCTCCAGCCAAGCCGGTCGCCTGGCCCACGTGGCCACGGCTGTCTAGTTCACTTCGGCCCCCGTTGCCCCACCCCCCCCCCNGCAACTCTTCTCCCACCTCCCCTCCCTCCACATCCCCGGGGGGGGGGGGCCAGCTCAGCTCAAGTGAGGATAAACTTGTTGCTGGAGCGGGAGTTGCTGCGGCCGAGCGGGCTGCCCGGCGCCGCCACGGCCTTCCGCTGGAGCGCCGTCTGCTTGTCGCCCAGCAGCAGCACAGGCAGGACTGTGCACAGCGACGAGGAGGAGGAGGAGGAGAGAGTTGGAGCGAGGAGGAGGAGAGAGAGTTGGAGCGAGGAGCGTCGGCACCGCGACGTGCGACGTCAAATTCGCTCTCGCCGCACGCAAAGCACTCGCCACACATGAACCGCGACACCTTCGCCGATCTCGTCAAGTGAGCGTCAACCCATTGCGCCAACTCCGCTCATCATCCTCGCAGCAGCAGCAGCAGCAGCGGCAGCAGCGGCAGCAGCAGCAGCAGCAGCGGCAGCAGCAGCAGCAGCTGTAGCGGCGGTGGCGGCAGCAGCAGCGGCAGCGGCAGCAGCAGCGGCGGTGGCGGCAGCGGCGGCGGCTTCTGACTGCTCGCCATCGAACAAAGGCGGTGGGGTCACCGCATCGCGTGGCGCTTTCAGACGCGCTTCTGCGGCCGTCTGGAACGCTCTTCCTTCCGATAATAGGAAGCCACTGGAGCTACGCATTTTTAAATTATCCACGTTGACAAACTCATTTCTTTAGAACTGCTTTTTGTGCTTAGTTTGTTGTCCTTACCCCGCACCTCTGGTTAACACTAACCGCTACACCACCGCTCCCCTTAACACACACCCACTCACGTACACACATGCAAACATACATACTTGCATACAAACACACGTAGTAGATACGCATCAATTCACGAGACCCGTATCAGTTGGAATTCGTCACGCGAGCGTGGGACGCGATGGTTAGACCTGTGCACCAGCGGTGATTGTTGTTGTTGTTGTCGTGGTTCCCGAGCGCCGGCGATTGAGAAGCCCCCCCCCGTGATCTAAACGTGACGACAGAAACGTGGCCGACGCCACCAAACGCACCTTGAAGCGGTTCCTGAACTTTGCGCTGACGACGTAGAGGGCGATGGGGTTCATGCCGATGTAATTCAGCACGAGCAGGAAGCTGCAGGGGGCGGTGGTGGTGATGGCGGCAGAGGACACATCCGTTGTGAATTAGGAGCCAGGAGACCTTACATTTCATTGGGCCACGCACAGAATCCACCCGTAGCCCAACCGTGACGAACACAGCCACGCTCCGAGCGGCGTGACAACAACACACCGGTGAAGCGTTGATCGAATCGGATCAGAATCGCGACAGAACGTCGCAACAGCAAACAACGCAAATGAGTGCAAAGTGTCCTCGGTCCGGCGAGACGCCCCCCCCCNTCCCCACGCTGTTGAGCTGCGATGTTTTGTGGGGGTCCCATCCACCCCCCCTCATTTACCACGCCGCTCGCATGACACGATCCGTGACGCGATCCGTGACACGGTCCGTGACACGATCCAGCTGCGCTCGTTCACCGGCCACGTGCCGTTGTTCGCGTTCAGGGGCCGTGTGAGAAGCAAGCCACCGGGGGGGGGGGGGGTGTAGCGGGTGCGTCGGACGTTCACAACAACGCCCTGGAGGAGGAAACGCGCGGCTGGATGGAGTGGGGTGGGGTGGGGGCATTGGCATTGGTGAAACATGGCAGAGCAGGACGCTCCTGAAACAAACCCCACTCTTGACACTCGCTGAGTGTATTCTATTGCCAAGGGCGTCGTTTGCAAAGTAGATTGAAAACGACGCCCTTCGCAAAGAACTCTTCGCGTTCAGTTCGTCGTCCTTCTCCCCGCACCTCCGATGAGCGCGCTCGGCTACGTACGGTGCCAAAGAAGTTCCACTTGCAGGGGTGGTGGTTGCGATTGTTATTATCGCTGCTGCTATATTCACGCGAAGACGTTACGATTGACTCTTCATTCTCCCATGAGACGAGGAGGGCACGAGTAGAGAGGGAGAGAGAGGGGGGACGCGGGCGGTTCGGGGGTGGCCCCCCCCCCCCCCCTGAGCAGCTCGCAGCGGTTGGGGTCCATCTCGTCGTAGACGGTTCTCTTCAGGATGCGGCTGAGATGCAGCGGCAGCCAGCACAGCGCAAACACCACCACGAGGCAGAACACCGCCTTGCCTGCCTCCCGTTGCTGTGTGTACACACACACGTACACACACACACACGCGCACACACACGCATACACGCACACACACACGCGCAAACACCACCGCCAGGCAGAACACCGCCTTGCCTGCCTCCCGTCGCTGTGTGTACACACACACACGCACACACACGCATGCACGCACGCACACACACATGCACGCACGCACGCACACGCACGCACGCACACACACGCATGCACGCACGCACACACGCAAAGACAAAGATCCCCTTATAGCCTTAACAGATGTTTCGGGGCAAGTGCTGTTAACGAACACCTATGAAGGCCGGCACGGTACGCGATGGGGTGGCCAACACCACGCCCGGCCGCCTTTGTCTCCCAAGTGGCGATGTTTACTGCACACCGCACCAGGTGCTCATTTGAGGCTGAGTCGACCTCGGGGAGTGCCAGGACCGGTTCAGATGCTCGTCACCGGTGTTGGCCGTGAGCGGGAATAGAACTCGGGTCAACGGGTTCGTAGCGCGGCGCGCTAGCCGCTTTACACACACACACACACGTGTACGCACATACAAAACACACGCACACACGTGTACACACATACAACACACACACACACGTGTACACACATACAAAACACACACACACGTGTACACACATACAAAACACACACGCACACACGTGTACACACATACAAAACACACACGCACACACGTGTACACACATACAAAACACACACGCACACACGTGTACACACATACAAAACACACACGCACACACGTGTACACACATACAACACACACACACGTGTACACACATACAAAACACACACACACGTGTACACACATACAAAACACACACACACACGTGTACACACATACAAAACACACACGCACACACACACGTGTACACACATACAACACACACACACGTGTACACACATACAAACACACACACGTGTACGCACACAGCACTTGGCCGTATTGAGTTGCTGCGTCGGTGAACTTGTACATTGAAAAGAAAACGGCCAAGGTGGTATCCTGCATAAACGAGCATCGAGGCGGTGCTCACATCCCATGGTGGGGGCGAGTTTCTCCACCGTTGACTTCTCACAATGCGGTAGCCCCTTTTACCCACCCCAGCGGGATGATGGGCCGAGTCAGCCACCTCACCACGACTTGGCGGCGGAACTTTTCGATTGCGCTGAGCCACCGGCGGCCATCGCGTGCGTGCCAACTTCTTTCGCGCCGTACGTAGCCGACCGCGCTAATCGGGAGGTGCGATCGGCACTTGGCGCGGCTTGGTGCTCGCGGCCTCTCGTCGCGGCGCGAGGTCGCGAGGGATCTGTGGAGGCTTGGGGAGGCCTTCGCCCAGCAGTGGGTTGACCACGGGCGGTTTGATTAGAACGACGACGATGAATGTAACCGCCACATCCGTCGAATCAACATCTCGCAGTTTCACGAATTGTTCGGCGACAAAGTCGGGGGCGAACGTCACAGACCCCCCCCCCTCCTGCCCGCCACCGCAAATCGGTTACGTAACCGCACAGCCACGGGGAGCCACAGTCTGGGCCGTGCCTCCAGCCGACGGGGCCGGCGGTACCGGAGGGAGGTCCCGAGGTTCGACACCTGCTTGAGGTGCTCGTCGATGGCGCTGCCAAGGTTTCGCTTCTTCATCCCGAGCATCTCGACGGTCGCGAGCGTGTAGAAGACCGCCGTGCAGGCCAGCGGCATGCAGAAGTAGAAGCCGAACAGCCACCAGTCCTTGGCTTTGGCATAAAACTGCGAGAGCCCAGACAAGAGGTTTCGTCAGAGTCAGGCGGGCGACAAATCTCCTCGTGGGACTTGGTGGTGACGCCTGCGCAGGTGCTCGGATTAGACAGCTGAGCACAGGGTTGGTGGAGTGTCTAATTAGCTGCCTGTCTCTGCGAGTGACTGAAAGACAGACCGTGTGTCGTCTTCACACATGCTTCTACCATCGTGTCGGCTTCAAATCCCTGTCTGGCCTGCAAACATTCTAGTCGGTGTACCCTGCTCTATAAAACAAAACATCACCTCTCTTCCCACTCTCCACATCAGCTCAGATACAGATTTACATCATTTCCAACTATCAGGCGCGTGCAGTGTGCATTGCCTTAATTTGCACGTAAACACACAGGCTTCCCTCGCTCTGTGCAGGCTCGGATTGTGAGATTTTGCGTTCTGTTTATGCGGCCAACCTATTCCTAGGCAACATTTCGAGTTGCAAGTCAGGTTGCCGAACGCTGCACGTGCCGCATCACTGACGAGCAGAAGCCCCGCCGCCTGCCACGCCGCCTCGTGCGTCACCTGTGACACGTGCGGACAGACACAAAGATCCCCCTGTAACTGCCTGTCGAGGCAAGTGCTCGTTTGTAGCGGTTATCTACACGTAGGCCGGCACAGCACACGCGAAGGTGGGTGACCAACACCACGCCCGGCCGCCTTTGTCTCTCCATTGCTGATGATCACACGGCACCAGGTCCTCATTTAAGGCTAAGTCGACCTAAAAGGGTGGTCCAGTACCGGTGTGAATTGAACTTGGATTTCAGGGTTCGCGGCGCAGTGCCCTAACCACTACGCCGCCGCTCCTGTAGCAACACGCCTGGACACAGGCGCACATCCCAAACCAGGTGAGCCCTCTCCACGTCAGAGGTGACACAAGCCTAAACAAGCCGTCAATATTCATTACATTTCAGCGCAGCGTGCACCACCACAGCAATCGCATTACCCAATTGTCCGGCAAACGCAGCTTGCAACCACTTAAAATCGGTAAAAGTTGGTGGCGAGCAGAGCTTACTTATCAACCGTGTCCGTCCCAGTCGACCACA
Organism: Lethenteron camtschaticum; assembly: GCA_018977245.1. Classification (NCBI taxonomy): domain Eukaryota; kingdom Metazoa; phylum Chordata; class Hyperoartia; order Petromyzontiformes; family Petromyzontidae; genus Lethenteron; species Lethenteron camtschaticum. Next base: position 103,104 of record WFAB01001368.1, on the reverse strand, counting down.
CGGAAACACGTGTCCGCACCCAGCACACCACATCCAGCATATCTCTCACGATGGCGACGAGTGACTAATTAAAACTAAACTATTCTCAACTATTGTATTTTCACCGGTTGAAGCCACTGCAGCTACGTAGCTATTTCTCAGTTGCGACCTGGTCACAAATGATAGCGCAACGACGTAGCTTCGCACGTGGTCATTTTATACAGCAGTCAAACACTCGAGACGCACGTCACTTCTAAGTGTGGAAGGAAAACCCGGAGAAAATTCCACGCGACCACGGGGAGAGAGAGAGAGACACGCAAACTCCAAAAACACAGCAGCAGGCGTCAGGGTCGGGATCGAACTCATGACCTCCTGCGTACCAGGCGAGGTAGTTAACATCTCATAGCCAACGTGATGATGATGAGAGAGAGACACGCAAACTCCAAACGTACAGGAGCAGGCGTCAGGGTCGTAATCGAACCCACGACCTCCTGCACACCAGGCGAGGTAGTTAACATCTCATCGCCACGGTGGCACCACCGCTTACCCATCACGTGGCCACTCACAGTCTTAACGGCAACCCGGACAAAAAAACATTCGGTGACGATTCATATCCCCGTTTGTGCCGACCGGAGTTTGCGCAACCACCCCGACCGCGTGGCACCTCCACGAAGCTCGTCTGCGGGATGACCATGCACGTGTCGAGCGTCCGGTTGCGGTATTCCCAGGACAGCGTGTCGAAGGCCAGGAGCTCGGGCACCGCCAGCACCAGCGACAGCGTCCAGATGGCCAGGACTTTAAGCGCCGTGAGCAGGGAGAGGCCCACGCCCTGGGGCGGTCCCAGTGCGCGACCGCACGGTACCTGCGTAGAGGGGTCACGGGAGGGCGAACAAACACACCGGGGGTGCTTGTGCCCGCACGCGGAAGGATGCTTACATCCACGTCCGCATCGGTTAGCCCGGAGGGGCTGAAACGGCGCTGGGATCCCCACGGCACCACCCCTCGGGGGGAGTTGCTATATAAGGCGGTGAGCCGGTGGGCTCGGGGTTCAGTGTTTAGCTCAAACCAGCGAAGAAAGAAGACCGGCTAGATAGGCCCTGGGACTCCCCTGGATCGCTGTCCTTCTAAGGAGCGACCAGGGCAAGCCAGCGGCGTGGCCCGAGAGCCCAGAGCCGATGCTCTTGTAAGAGCCGGTCTGGGGACTCAGGGTGCCGTGATCCCAGCTTGGCCAGAGCTGGATCAGCTAGCCTCCCCTAGCCCTGTAGTGGAGGACCTGGGAGTAGGCTAGCCGGGTTAGAGACAGTGGGAGCTCCCTGTTAGACGGGTGAAGTGGCCGGTCTGGTGACTCAGGGTGCCGTGATCCCAGCTTGGCCAGAGCTGGATCACTAGCCTCCCCTAGCTCTCGAGTGGAGGACCTGGGAGTAGGCTAGCTGTGACATAGATTGTGGGATCTCCCTGTTAGACGGGTGAAGGGGCCGATACCCCTGCGAGTGTTGTATACATTGGCCTGTGCTGAGTGAACCGTTTAATAAACCTACTACACCGACTACACCTGCACAGCCACCAAAGATAAAGGCAATGACCCCCCCCCCCCCCCGTGTAGCCTGTAACAGACTGCTGTCTCGCGGTGGCGATGTTTACACACCGCACCACGTCCTCATTTGAGGCCGAGTCTACCTAGGGAAGGCCCAGGACCGGTTCAAATAATCGTCACCGGTGTTGGCCGTGAGCGGGAAACGGGCGATCGCTTGGGGTCCTGAAGCGGAGGAGGGGCGGCCAAGTTGGTGCTGGTTGGTTTGTCGAGGCGAGAACTCGTGAGTGAGCGGGATGGTCTCGCTCGCGGAGCGAGCTGGGTCAACACGGTGACACGTGCCGCATGTTTGGGAAGCGGGGATTAGTTTCGGCCGCGTCCGTCGGGTTTGGCAACCTGAAACAATGTGTACGCACAGCGGCTCACCACATCCAGTATACATCTCGCTATGTCTGTGGCTGCTAGACGGCGCTGGTGCCATCTACAACAGTCTACCAGGAAGTCGGACAATGCTGAGTGAGAAATGAGGTTCTGGGTGACACCCAAGGAATGACACCGTCACTTAATTATCTTGAACTAAAGCTTGGCTATCCCGAGGGCTGTGGAATCCCGTACACGTATGTCATGCACACGTACGTCATCGGAACGGAATCGGAAGAACAACTAAAATAAAATTACTTTATCGATAACCGAGGCTCCCACAAGGCCATGCGGGAGGCAGTGTGGCTATTGCGACCTCTGGGATGAAGCCATGTTGCAGGCGCGGGTGGGTTGATTCTAGGAACTTGAATTGTGAGAAGAGACAAGACGTTGGGAATCGTGTCGTCACAGTTCTCCGCGGTGAGCACGATGTCTTCAAGAACACCCTCTCCAGACCAGTTCACGCCAACAAGCGCTTTGAGCGTTTCCGAGATTTGAGCCGTGAACGGGAACGGCGAGCGGCCGGGTCTCTCCTCACCTGTCCCGCTGAGCACGCACAGCTCAGCGCGCTGACGCCCAGAGAGGCCTTCTGCACGAAGGGCACCGTCTTGCACACGGTGGCACCGAATGGCCAGCTCTCGGCGTGCAGCTGGAAAGATAAGAACGCACCGCACGCACCCCGCAGGTTTTCTCTGGAAATGAATTGAGGAATGAATTGGGTCCTCCCAAACATCAACAACTATACTCTTAGTTCTTTCGGTAAAGACACCATGTAGGCAAAAAATGAAATTAAAATTAATAAAAATAAAACAATAAAACACGACGTTTCGGAGGCAACACAAGTCTCCGTCATCAGGTGGGACCGTCATAGCCAGTCACGAAAGCTTCAAATCTAGAATCAACAACAACGACAACAGTTCTAGATTTGAAGTTTTCGTGACTGCAAGGGTCCATGCTCTTTGGTGTTTTTCGGTAAAGTCACGTAGGTGAAAAATAAAATAAAAATAAATGAAATCACGACGTTTCGGAGGCAACACAAGCTTCCGTCTTCAACAACAAAAGTCTCAGAACTTTTATAGGCCTTTTTTGGGGGGGGGCGGTAAAAGTCAATCGAGTTAATGACCACAACAAAGTTTTTTGTGTTAGTCGCGTAGTAGAAATGTTGTGTCCTAACCCTCCACCACCCGACACAGCCAGTAAGGTTTGTCACGTAAACAAGCGCCAATTAGTTGATTAATTCGCATCCTCGCAACGAGCACAGGGAGACTCCCGTGTACCGTTTACAGCCACGACCGGTCGTGGAAATTCCACATTCCCATGACAGTGGTGAGCCTGCTCATGGCAACACCGCTGTTGACTTCACCATCTTGGGGTAAAACATTTTTTTTGTAATTGAGGCATCGTCGTTTCATCTATGCATTTCTATTTGTTATATAACAACAGTTTTTACACTTTACTTTGGCCAGAATATTCCAAGTTAGTGAATAACAACTGGATATTAGCCAATTAACTTTTTGCGAATATTCTCTTTGTATAACAAAATCTGAATATGTATTGACACTGGAGGAGGAATCCGATGAGCTTGAAGCTCTTAGGAGCACGGGGTCAGAACGTTAGAACAACAAAGTGAAAAAAAGCATGACAGTCTATATATAGTTACGTGTATATAGTATCCAAGTGTACGTACGTATGTTAAACCGCTTTCACGCCACACATAGCCGAGCGTGCTAATGGGCTGCAGACACGCAAGCGTTTGTACACACACACAGGTACACACACACACAGGTACACACACACACAGGTACACACACACACGTACACACACACAGGTACACACACACNGGTACACACACACATACACACACACACAGGTACACACACACAGTTACACACACACATACACACACACACAGNCACACACACACNCNCACACACACACACACACACAGTACACACACACAGACACACATAACACACACACACACACAGTGCACACACACACACACNGGCACACATNCACACACACACACACACACACACACACACACAGGCACACACACANGTACACACACACAGGTACACACACACAGGTACACACACACAGACACACACNCAGACCACACACACACACAGGTACACACACACACAGACACACACAGACACACACACACAGGTACACACACACAGTACACACACACACACNGGTACACACACACACNCACACACACACACNNACACACACACACAGTGCACACACACACNCACACACACAGGCACACACACAGTAACACACANGCACACACACACACACACACACACACACACACNCACACACACAGGTACACACACACACACAGGTACACACACACACACGTACACTTTGGCGACCAATATTATCCATAAGGGGAATTTTTTTGGATTAGATCGCGCAAATATAAAACACGCGACCTCTATGATGGTTGTACATCCGTCGCATGCTGTAGCTGGGGGGGGGGGCACGCTGGTGCTCGCCTGTGGGGCAGTGCTCTGGAGGCAAGGGTTGGTGGGTCACGCAGAGATTTGTCAAACTCCCAACCCACTGGGGCTGCGAGGCGCCCTGGAGATGGGCAGTCCACAAAGTGGTCTCTGAATCCATCACGTGCAGAACCTACACATATTGGCCAAACATCCTCAAGCAGGATGCTCGTTCTACAGAGTCTTGAAACTCCTTGGGGCTTTTCTGGATACATCAGAGGGAATTGTTGTTGATTTTATGTCCATCTGTTTACACCCATATGGAAGCAAACAAAATGTTGAAGCAGTTATATAATTCAACGCTTTAAAGCTTCATATTCTTAGGTTTTTTCGGTAAAGTCACGTAGGTAAAACATCAAAATTAATAAAAATAAAATAAAACAAAAAATCACGACGTTTCGGAGGCAACACAAGTCTCCGTCATCAGGTGGGACCGTCACAGCCGGATTAGCTGCATCAAGTGAGGCAATGATTCAAGATGTAATCCCTTAACTACTTATCTACTTATCAAGTCACACGAGGTGCGTGGTGGAGTGGTAGTAGTGGCGGCAGTGGTTACCGCACAGTAATATTGAACCGGCGAGTTGAGTTCAATTCCCAGCGATGGTCAACATCAGTGACAAGTGACATCTGAACTGGTCCTGCCCCAACCTGTCCCTGGCCAGCACGGTGAGGCGTGGTCAAGCAGGCCGCGTGGCTGACGCGGCATGGGGAGGGCCCTCATCCAGGCAACACCCTTCTCAAGTGGGTTGACAGAGGACTGTCAATGAGACTTGTATCATGTTCATTAAAAACAATGATCCACATTCTTGTTTGTTTGGGGTAAGGCAACCCGTGGTGGCTTAATGCCAAAATTATTGCCGTCACCCCCCTCTCCCACCCGACAAGATTGTCACGAATTGCATAATCATCACTTGGTAGCTGGGAGAGAGAGACATTTAATGTCGTTGTTTGCGAACTGTCATGACAGACGAGTGGTGATCTCGGCTCGTCAATGAGTATGCGACTGTAAGTCGTCGTACAGCTTCCCGAGTCTGCATCGCCTTGGGACTCAATATGAATGAATAGTCTTTGGTGTTATCGGTAAAGTCACGTAGGTAAAAAATAAATAAAATAAAAGTCTTTATTTTATTTATTTTCTTTTAGTAAAATGTAAATGTGTTTATTTATTTATTTCCTTTGAGTAAATTTTCTTTTAGTTGTTTTTACCGAAAAAACCAAAGAGTATGAATCCTTGCAGTCACGCAAACTTCAAATCTAGAATGAACGAATATATCATTTTGCCCCGGTGGGTGTAGTCACCCAGAATGATCTCTCTCTTGACTCTCTTGGCTCAAACTCGCTCTCTTCTCTCTCTCTCACCATCCTGCCTGATCTTGAGCTTTCTGCTTCATTTCTCTGGAAGCCTTCCACCAAGGTGTCTCTCTCTCTGCCACCCGGCCTCTTTCCCAGCATCGCTCAAAATCTTTTCGCGAAATCACGAAGCTTCATTATTCGTTTTTTATATTCTTGGTTCTTTCGGTAAAGTCACGTAGAAGGGAAATAATAAAATATAAAACAATAAAAATTCTCACGACGTTTCGACTGCAACACCAGCAATCATCATCAGGTGTGAAATCCATATTTTATTTTATTATTTCCCTTCTGCGTGACTTTACCGAAAGAACCAAGCATATGAATCCCTGCAGTCACGAAAGCTTTAAATCAAAATATTAGTTTTTCTTTCGTCTCCCATGTATGTACATGTACAACAATCTTACTCATGCACATATCTCTCATTAAAAACAACCGGATCCATTCACCCTGTTGGCCAGCATTTTAAATACTGAACAAAAAACAGCCAACAACTTTTTAAAGAGCCAACACGACTCTTAGGTTTTTTCCGGTAAAGTCACGAAGGTAAACTAGTATTTCGATTTGAAGCTTTCGTGACTGCAGGGATTCATCTTCTTGGTTCTTTCGGTAAAGTCACGTAGAAGGGAAGTAATAAAATAATAAAAATAAAACATAATAAAACAATTCTCACGACGTTTCGGCCACAACGCAAGCAGCCGTCCTCAGGTGAAAACCAGGTCCGTCGAGGCGACAGAGTCTGAATGAAACAGCACACGAGCTTGGAGCATATATATAAGCTGGGCGCATTGACAAAGGAATTTGCATATCAAAAGGAATTTAGCATATTTATGGGAAATGCAGGAATGTGATTAGTACTGCATATGCATGTGCATTATGCAGGATTAACAGCATCAAAGGGAGCTGCAGTTACTGCTGCTGCTGCAGTTGCTGCTGCTGCTGCTGGAACTCCAGCAGCAGCAGCAACTGCAGCAGCAGCAGCAACTGCAGCAGCAGCAGCAACTGCAGCAGCAGAACGAGGCTAAGAACTCGCGTTGTTATTGACACCGCACCACGTGCGCGCGTCCTACCCCCCCCCCCTCCTCACCTTGTACGCGTAGACGGGCATGTCTAGGACGATGTAGAGGAGGTCTCCCAGAGCGAGGCTGGCGATGAGGACGCTGCTCCCGTCGCGCATCATCGACTTGTCCCCGTAGACGACGAGCAGCAGCGCCGAGTTGCCGACGGTCCCCACGAGGAAGACGACGCTCGCCACGGCCGCGTTGACGCGCTTGAAGACGCGGCCCACGCCGCTCTGCGCCAGGCACGGGGGCGGCCTCCCGCCTGCTCTGGGTCCCGGTGGGACGCCGAGAAGGAGGAGAAGGAGGAAGACGGAGGAGGAGAGGACGAGGCCATCGCTGGACTGGTCACGGGGATGGTCTGGGCGTCTGTCCCCTGGGACTGCTCTAAGGGTGCAAGTGACGGTGGGGTTCCTTGGCCGTGTACCGAGGCCAAGCCGACCAGGGTGGCCAGGCAGAGGCACAAGAAGGTGGACGTGAGCCTCCTAGGGTGGACATCGTGGTCGAGGTGGCGGTGTGCGTGTGTGTGGTCGCGCTGGGTGTGAACTCGTGTCCACGTGCTCCTCCTGCTGATCCTCCCGGGGCAAAGTTCACTTGGTGTGCAGCTTCCGGGTGAACAATTTTTTTTTNAGAAATATAAAAAAACCCCCCACGCTTTCATCTTCTTGGCTCTTTCGGTGAAGTCACGTAGAAGGAAATAATAAAATAATAAAAAGACAACTATAAAAAGTATTTTATTATTATTTAATTATTTTTCTATTTTATTTTATTACTGTATTGTAAAGTTTTATTTTTATTCTTTTATTATTTCCCTTCTACGTGACTTTACCGAAAGAACCAAGAAGATGAATCCCTGCAGTCACGAAAGCTTTAAATCAAACCCCCCCCCCCACGCTTTAATTAAATGTCACTGTCCAGATGCCCCCCCCNGTGCCCCCCCTTCCCCATCGCCCTCCCCTCCTGCCCCCCCCCCCCCCTGCCCCCCCCTCCCCCCCNTGCCCCCCTTCCCCATCGCCCCTCCCCTCCTGCCCCCCCCCGCCCTCGGCGCGGCTGCTCTGAGGATTCAACAACAGACGGAGTTTGTTAAATAATAAAAGCGTGTAATAAACAGACAATAGTTTGAGTGTAAATACTTTATATTAAGTTCACTTGCTTGCTTGCTTACGACCGTGCAAATCTTTCGTCGTTTTTAACCCACTTCCCGTGATCCAATCGAGCTGACATTTTCCACACAGACTCGTTGTGCGAGACAATTAATGTTCGTGAATTTTTTTCCCAAATTTTACACTTTTTATGGAAAACAAATTAAATATTAATTACCAATTGCTTAATACTGGCAGACAATCATCTGACCCATAGGTGGCAGCCATCTCAAGCCAGAGGACGAGAGGACTCTAGCCGCCACGCATATAAAGGATTTATAGTGAAAACTTTGTTTTTACGGGTTATACTTGTTTTCCGACTGTACTCGGCTGTTGGCTTCGCTTGCTGGGGGGTGGTGAGTTACGCGCTCGTCGAGTTTTGCGTATAAACCAAACATTATTGTCCTCAAACGAGGCACGGGGAAATGTAACTTATAGGGTACTTACTAGACTTAAAAATATCCCAAAAATACTGCACGTAATAATATCATCTTCTTTTCTTTCGGTAAAGTCACGTAGGTAAATTAAATAAATAAAATAAATCACGACGTTTCGGCCACAACGCAAGCAGCCGTCCTCAGGTGAAAACAGGTCCGCGAGGCGACAGAGTCTGAATGAAACAGCACACGAGCTTGGAGCATGTATATAAGCTGGGCGCCTTGACAAAGGAATTTGCATATCAAGAGGAATTTAGCATATTTATGGGATATATTGTCCTCGACAGTAAATTAAAGGAAAGAGAGAAATTATGGTATTACTGTGATTGTATGTCAGCCGATGAGTAAGCTTCGTCGCGTAAAACAAAAAAGTGCGCGACCTTACCCAACAACTGTGGGGGCCGTTGGCCCCCGGGGTCCCTCCCGCCTGCATCCCCTATTCGTTTACGTTACCCCACCTCCCTATTACCCGCTACGGTTTCGCCGGCATTCGAACGCGACACCCCTACTATTTACAGCCTCGCGCCGCGCTCCCACGCTGCGAACATACGTGCGCACATCATCATCAATCAAACGCCGTGCTCGCAGTATAGCTCTGTGCGGCACGTTACCAATGCGCATCCGTATCCGACACGTAACGAACGTATCCGCACTCCCACACACACAGCTCTGCACGGCACTCACTCTTGCGCCGCTTTGCGCCGCGCTGGCCGCTCACGCTACGATCGCGCACCTGGGGTACGCCGATTTCGCACGACGAGAGCTTACGCATACACCGTACCACACGCGTTCACACTTATAACACGGGATCACACGAGCACACGCAAGCGGGGCACGCGCCGACACAACGACTCAAGTTGCCACCGCCGTGCGCGCGAGATAAACCGTACAACAATGCGCAGCCGATTACGCGCTCGAGCCGCGGGGCTGGGGGTCAGGAACTCACCACCGCGCCGCACTTTACGCATGTAACGAGCACACGCAAGCGGGGCACACACCGACACAACGACTCAAGTTGCCGCCGCCGTGCGCGCGAGATAAACCGTACAACAATGCGCAGCCGATTACGCGCTCGAGCCGCGGGGCTGGGGTCAGGAACTCACCACCGCGCCGCACTTTACGCACGTAACGAGCACACGCAAGCGGGGCACACGCCGACACAACGACTCAAGTTGCCGCCGCCGTGCGCGCGAGATAAACCGTACAACAATGCGCAGCCGATTACGCGCTCGAGCACACGCAAGCTCGCACAAAGCTAACAGCTTCACTGCGCACCGCGGTTTCGCACACGCGAGCGGGGTGCACGCCGACACGACGACTCGTCCCCTCTCGCACTCGCGCGTGCATGTCAACACAAGTATCGTGCAAGGACGATTCTCCTCTCACACGGCTGCGTAGGCACGCCAACACACAAAAGTGCTCTCCCCGGGCGTTAACACACACACCTCCATACCCGCACCATCGTACAGAGACCACGGCCTTTACGCATACAACGACCACACACCCGCGAATGCAGTGCACGCTAATACCACGTTCAAAAACACCCAACAACACGGTTTTGTTACTACGCTCGAGATTTTATTAACCCTTGTTAACTCACCGAGCCACCCGTGTGTGTGTACGAGCCAGCAATGCGCTTCCAACCCACTCTCTAGTGGCGTGCAGCCCTATTCTATGCTGCACTCTCTGTTACACCGCTTTCCTACTCGTCCTTACCCCGAACTAACCTTCTCCTACGGATCCTACACTCCGCTCTGAGGTGTTGTAAGGCGCGTAATACGATACCGTCTGTAGTCCTAGGTGACCTTGCGGCGCTCAGGTCGTCCTGCAGACGATCCTGCGGCTCGCCCGATGACTCCCTCGTCGTTGACCCGTGTCACTACTCCAGAAGAAGAGAGTTCCCTACTGCCCCTGCGTTTTCTTTTAAACTATCCACATCAAAGGCTAGGCGCCCCCGTCCCGACCGCCTTGGTCTCTCGACCAATCCTGAGCCTAGGATTTCCGCCCTTTTGCGATCCCGCCGGCCTTTGACCTTTTGGCTAAGCAGCAGCCCCGGGTCCTGATCCTAGCTATCTGCCTTGCTGACCCGTGTTTGTGTTTGTATGCGTTTCTAACTGCGGGGCTCTCTGAGCTCGCCGTGGTCGTGCGATCTCAAATCCGCCCACGGCGCCGCAGTGTTACTTAGCCTGGGAAGGGTCCTGTCCAATTCCCTGGCCCTGAGAAACCGTGGGGTAACCCCCCGAGGGGCCCTCGGGTGAAAACTCAGGGTAGGTGACCCGACCACAAGGCCCTACGTGGGTGCGGGTGCGTGCTTATGTGGGGGGTGATGGGGGGCAGTGCAGTGGTGGAAGCCGGGCGGCTCCCTGGCTCGGCAGAGCGGCCCCGTCGTTGTGGCACCACATAGCCCCCCGGGGTGCCAGTCCCCGTCCCGGGTTGACTGGAGCACCTCGCCTGGGTTGCCCCCACGAGGTATCGCCGCGGGGTCCGCGGGATTCGCCCGGCCCTTGTGGCTGGCCTCGGGGTGGCGGCTCCGTCTCCTGGGGCTCCGGCGGTGGTCTCCTCCTCCATTCCAACGGCTCCCCTCGGCCTCTGGCACCTGCGGGCTGGGGAACAAACTCAGAGGCGGTGGGGTTTAAGGGTCGCCATCCTCGTCGCCCCCGGCCCCGCCCGGGGCCCCTCGGAGCCCGGGGCTCCGTGGGGCCCATATACTGCGCGAGGCCCCGGGCACGGGGGTGGGGGACCCCGGGGTTTCGGGGTACTTGGACGGCGGGGCTCCCCCCTCGGGGGCTGCTCGCCATGGCTTCAGTCGGCGGATGTTGACCACCATCTCCCGGCCCCTCTCTCCTCCCTGAATCAGCACCGTCCATGGTGAGATCTGCCGTCTCACAATCCAGGGTCCTCGCCAGTAGGTGGTCAGCTTCCCCACCTGTCCGGCACCGACGCGGGGAGTGTACAGCCACACCTCGGAGCCCGCAGTGTAGAAGGGGGGCTCCATACGGGGTCGGGCGCCCTTCTCTTGCCGCTGGTGCGCGGCCTCTCCGTGCGGGTAGGCTCGGCCCCTGGCCCCTCGCAGGGTCTCCAGCAAGTGCTCCACGGGGTGGCTCCCTTCCTCCCGTTGCGGCGGAGGGACACCGAACAGCAGATCTGCGGGCAGGCGAGACTCGCGACCAAACATCATTAGGAACGGGGTCTGTCCTGTAGAGGTGTGAACGGCGGTGGTGTAGGCGAACAGGGCATAGGAAGGTGTTCGTCCCAGTCCTGTTGATTCGCGGCCGCCATGCGTTTAAGCTTCCCGGCCAGAGTCTGGTTCATCCTCTCTACCATCCCGTTCGCCTGGGGGTGATACGCCGTGGTTCGGTCCTTCTGGATCCCGAACTCTCGGCACAGCGCCTGAAATAGTTCGGCCTCGAATTCACTACCCTGGTCGGTAATGACTCGTTCGGGGATCCCGCACTTAAGTACGTAGTTTTCCACGAAGGCCCGGGCCACTACGAGGGCTGTTTTATCCGGGATAGCCACCGCCACGGGTAGCGGGTGAAGTATTCCACCGCTACGAGAATATATCGTTGCCCCGGTGGGATCGTGGAAAGGGCCCCTGCAGGTCGATTCCGACCAACTGATTCGTCCGACTGACTCGGAACGGCCTCAGGGGTACCTGGTACCTCGCCGGCTTTTGCCCACACCGCTGACAGGCCCGGCAGCCCTGCACCCAGGCGGCCACATCTTGCGCCAATTTAGGCCAGAGATACTGGCGACGCAGAGTCTCCTGGGTGCGCCGTTCCCCATCATGGCCCCCGAGCGGTGGTCGTGTACCAGTCGTAGTAGTTGGGTCGCACATGGGCGGGAACGCAAATGCACTCCGGCTGCCCAGCGCCGGCCAGTTCCCTCACCACCCCGTTTTCTACACACAACCGGGCATACAAACCGCTCCAGGGTCCTGGTAGTGCATCCTTCTTCTCTCGCAGTGCCGCCTCCACCGCCGCCAGATCCGGATCTCGCTGCTGGGTCTGTCTCAGCTGCTCGTCGTTTAGGCCCGGGAAGGCGCAGCCGATGTCCTCCTGGATCCGTCCGATCGGGTCCCGAGCCGCGGGTCCCGCGCTTGCCGGCGGTCGACGGGATCCTCGGTGCCACCTGTGAGGGTCTCTGTGGCGCACACTGCACTCTCTCTCGCTGGGGGGGGTCAGTGGCCGCGGCTTCTCGGGGTCCGTTGCCTGCCGGCAGCGTCCCCCCGTGAAACACGGGCAGGCCTCCTCCGCCCTCGTCTCGGCGTACACCGTGGGTCGCCTCGACAAGGCGTCCGCGTTTGCATGCGTCCGGCCAGCCCGATACTCGATTTGCAGGTTGTACTCCTGCAACTGCGCCAACCACCGGGCCATCTGCCCCCGCGGCTCCTTGAATGTAAGAAGAAACTGCAGAGCATAATGGTCAGTGCGTACGCGACATCTCCTGCCGTACAAATACGGCCGGAACTGTTTGCATGCGAAAATCACGGCGTACAACTCTTGGCGGGTCACGCAATAGTTCAGCTCGGCCCCACTCAAGGTCCGGCTGGCGTACGCGATGACTCGTTCCGTCCCATCCTGTACCTGTGACAACACCGCGCCCAGCCCGCTGCTGCAGGCGTCGGTGTCCAAAATAAAATCGGTGGTAAAATCGGGGAAAGCGAGGGTGGGGGCGTGGGTGAGGTGGTCTTTGAGAGTGGTGAAGGCCGTCTGGCAGGCCCCCGTCCACTGATAGGGGTGCTTAGGGGAGGTGAGTTGGGTGAGGGGGCGTGCAATCTCGCTGAATCCCTTTACAAATCGACGATAATAGGTGGCGAGCCCCAAAAATGATCTGATCTCCGTCAGATTCCTTGGCCGTGGCCACTCCACTACGGCGCGTACCTTCTCCGGATCGGTGTGCACGCCTGCCTCGCTGACGCGATGCCCGAGGTACCCCACCTCGCGTTGTGCGATGTAACACTTACGTGGCTTGAGCTTGAGATGAGCCGCTCGCAGTCGCTGGAACACCTCTCGAAGCCTGGACCAATGCTCAGACAAAGATCTACTGAACACTATCACATCGTCCAAGTAAATCAGGCACTGTTCCCACTGCAAGCCCCGCATCACCAACTCCATCAACCGCTGGAACGTCGCGGGCGCGTTAGTGAGTCCGAACGGCAACACTCGAAACTCAAACAGGCCCATCGGGGTGGTGAATGCTGTTTTTGGCCGATCCTCCTCCGTCATCTCCACCTGCCAGTAACCGGACGCCAGATCGAGGGTGGAAAAATACCGCGCTCCTGCGAGACTGTCGAAGGTGTCGTCGATGCGGGTATGGGGAAGGCATCGCCGAGCGTGACTGCATTTAGTTTACGGTAATCGACGCAGAACCGGGTTGACCCATCCTTTTTCGTTACTAGTACCACCGGGGCTGACCAGGGGCTCGCCGAGGGCTGAATTATGTTATCGCGAAGCATGTCCCCAACTGCCTCTTTGATTTGGGCGCGTTCGGGTGCGCCCACTCGGTACGCAGGGAGTTTGATGGGTCGGGCTGCACCGGTGTCAATTTGATGCTTAACAAGGTCGGTCCGACCCACGTCCGAGTCGTGTTCGCTGAACACGTCGGCATACTCCCGCAGTAACTCGCGCAGCCGATCGGCCTCTCCCTTAGGTAAGTCCGCCCATGGTACATGTAACACGTCGAGCAGGGGAATGACCTCGGCTCGGGGAGTCGGGCCGACTCGCCAGGCCAGGTCCTGCTCACCCTCAGGACGACCGGGTCCTCAGCCCAGAGTGCGAACACCGAGTCGTTAGAGTGGCGTGCGTGCAGGGGTGTACTGTGGCTATCGGGGTGCGCCGTCGCAGTATCGCTGGGGTATTGTGGGGGTTAAACATCCGCATAAACAATCGGTCCCCATCTGCGTTTACCAACGTGGCGGATCCCACAACCCCATACCGTTTGCCAACTCCGGGTGAGGAGTTAGCATTACCTCCCCTGATGGTCGGAGCGCGGGGTCGGTGGGGGATGTTGCCACCGGCACCAGTATCTCGGTGAGCGGGCCGATGGTGACTGCCGTCGCCAGGATAGCGGCCACAGGTGCAAAGCGGCGGCGCGTTGGTTCTCGTCCCAGGAACGGTATCCGCTCGCCGTTGCTCTCCATGGTGGCGCATCGCTGGCGGGTTGCACGTTGAGTCCCAACCGTTCTAGGAGGTCGGTGCCTGCGATACACTCGTGACACAACGCACTCGACACGTAGAACTCCTGCGTGCACACCTGGCTGCCTATGCGGACCTCTAGGGTGGCTCTCCCCAGCAGCCCCATTCCGGCTCCGCTCGCAGTGTGCAGCGCGCGGTCCGGGGCCTGCAGGTGACGCACGTCGACCCCGATCGCGCTGCAGTGCGCTGCGCTCACGAGCGAGGCCACCACCCCCGTGTCCAGTAGGATGCGGGTACGCACTCCGTTTACCTCCCCTTCCACCAGCGACGTGGCCCCGTGATCCCGCCACCAGCTCCCGCAGCCAGTCGCCAGGAGTCACCGTTTCCGTGGGCGTTGTTGCTGGAACCTGTGTGGAGATCACTCGCTCGCCATTATTCTCATTATCGTCTATTTGTATCGGGACCGCGTCGATTGCACCCCTAGTTGGTCCGCTTTCTAGGGGGCGTTGGAGTTTAACCCCGCGTCTGCCTAGCTCGGGTGATTTCCGGACAATCCCTCACTAGATGCCCTCGGCGATCGCACATATAACATGCCCGGGGAGGGGGGGCGGTTCCGTAGCGGGTCCCCTGTCCGCTCCCTCCCCCCCATTACGCCGCTGTCCACCCTCCGCCTCTAGTCGGGCTACCCTCCCAGATAACCCTCCCACCGTGGCGCGTAGGTCCCCATTTCGGATCGGATGGTCTCAACGGAGGATTGCAGTTGGGTCATATTTTTATTCGTTTCCTCACGTACCTGGGTTACCTGGCCGGAGACATCCTTTATACCCGTTTGTATACCGGCAACCCATCCCGGGATTGTCTCGCGGGACACTGGAGGCTCTCTTTCCCGGCCCCTTACCGTCCTCGCGAGCTCCTGTTCCTCCTCCTCGTCTTCCGAGAGCAGGCTCGCAATGGCGCGCTCTCGTCCCAGCCCCCGGAGCTGCGCGCGTTCGCTGTGAATTCTTTTACACTTACGTGCGCGCTCGACAAGGGCGTTAAAGGGAAGACGTGGGCAGCTCATGTCTGGCTGCCACCACGCCGTGCGAGACAGGTACCGCTGGATTTTCTCGGCGGCCAGTTCCTCAATAACATCAGTTGCGTACCCGGGCGTGCGATCTTTGTTAACTCGCGCACATCCTCGGCGTAATCACGTAGATCTTCGCCAGGTTGGCGCTGGCGCGCCTCTAAGGCCGATTTTGCTTCCTCCTCGTCACGCGTGCCAAAACGCTGATCGAGTCGGCGCATCAGCTCCTCTAGCTGTGTCTGTGCGCTCGCGGGTAACGCTTCTACAAAATCGGCTGCCCGCCCATCAAGATTCATATTAAGTTGACGTACTGCCTGCGCGTCCGTCCATCCATTAATTTCCTTGGCCCCTAAGAGATTGCGGGCGAATGCCTTCCACGAAGGGGCCCCCCGGCCGGTAAATATTAGTCTTATTTTAGCGTGAGGTAACGCGGGGTCCGTACCGCTTCTGACACCAATTTGTGGGGTCGCTAGCCCCGAGATCCCTCCCTCGATAATGCTAACGGCCGGGCTAGCATCATCAATCGCCCCCCGCTGCTAAGCGAACCGCTGCTAAGTTCCTCACCTATGGTGTGGGAGCCGTCGCCCGCGGATTCCCCTCCACCGCGGGTCCGCGTAATGGGCATGGTTAATTACCGATTAGTATTCTGCCCCTCTCTACTACGATACTTCCCTTTCCTAATCGCGCGCCTGCAACCCACGCGGAACGCACGCACGCCCACACACACGCCGCTCCGCGCACTCCAACTCAACTCACGTTATACTCGCGCACCTGTATCACACACGGAGTGAACACACGCGACACCCACTCTCGCACCGCTCTGCGCAGCGCTCCCGAGGCGAGCCGCAGCACTACAGAATCACTGCGTACCCACGCGCAACCCGCGCGCTCAGCTCCGCGCAGCGCTCACTCACGTGGCGAACCACTGTGCACACAGCGCACCCACACGCTCACACTGCACGACAAGATCACGCGAGACCACGCTTCGCTATTAATGATTTATTATATGCCACCTGCGAATTGCTGTTGAATCAGTGAGTCGACGAGGCTGGCCTATTCCACTAAACCTGTACCTATTCCCTATTTATCGGCTTACGATACCCTACTTCACCTCCCCACTCACTGTTTGGTGCCCGTGGAGGTTCGCTGCTCTCTGCGCTAACAGCGTACCTCGATGCGTCGCACGGACGTCCGGGTCGCTGGCTGGAACTCCTGCTGGTCCGCTGGCCTGGAGAGAAGAGCGATTTCCCCTCTCCGCTCCTCTATTTATCCTCCCTACCTCAAAGGGGATGCTGCGCTGAACAATGGGCTCGTGCACCCCAAGCCCGCGCACGGCGGTTCCCGGGCGCTGTTGATATGCTAATCAGTGCGCGACGTTGGCGGCGTACATCCTAATTACTCCCTTACCCTCCCTAACAATGGGGCCTGCGCGCTCAAGCGCAATTATCCCAACCCTCCATGACTATGCGCAACAGCCCCTGTGACCCCGCTATTCATGCTGTCCCGTGCCTCCCCTGCTCGCCCCGTCGACTCGTGGGGTGTGTGTGGGGAAATGCGCCTCAACCGCGGTGGCCGAATGCCCCACGCCGCGACCACACCATATTAAGGCCGGCAGCAGCGCCGCGGTACCACGTAGCACGGGGAGGTCATCCAATTCCCTGATCGCCGGAAACCGTGAGAATTAATCCCGATAAGGGTCTCTCGGATAAAACCGGTCGATCAGGTAACCTTCCCTTCCAGCTCTATGGGGGGGGGGGGATGCGTGCGGGTGTGTGCTTATGTGGGGCGGGTGATTGGGGCAGTGCGGTGGGGGAAGCCGGGCGGCTCCCTGGCTCGGCAGAGCGGCCCCGTCGCTGTGGCACCACAGTTGCTGTGCGGGAAGGACAAGAGTCAGTGACACTCCCTGGTGGATGGTAATGGCCGTACGGCTTCTCCCCCTTCCACCCAGGGCTGGGTTGGTGTTGTACAGCAGTGCGGCTGCTTGCTCTGTGCGTCAGCTTGCGTTTCACATTCACCACCACCACCTGCCGAGCCTGGACAACGATAAACACAACCTCCGTGTTCACACTCGTGGCTACCTAGCAGCACTGCTCACGACCAGTTCATAGTAATAATGTTGTTGCTGCTGTGGGTAGCAAGAGACATTGACACTCCCTGATGGACGCTGTTGGGAGTTGCATCAAAGTTGCGTTGAGTAGCACCGAGGTTACGTGGAGTTGCACTGAGGAAGTTGCGTGGAGTTGAACCAAGACATCAAGACGCAGACCTGGCTCCCTGTCCCGTCACTGCCTGGGGTCTCTGCCCCGTTGGGGCTTCCTTTCGTTGGAGCTGTACCGAGATGTTTCAGAGTAGACACGAGGAAAGATTCTGGAAGACAGAACGTTAGGACACCCACCCCCCTAACCCACTCCCAGCTGCGATGCGAACGCAGTAGCAACGTCTGCAGTGAAAACAAACTTGAACGGGTGGGCAAAGGAGTCGCGCTGTTACCAGGTTCCATGGAAACTGCCTGGAGACGCCCCAGACGCCCTCACGCCCTTCACCCCTCCGCTGTTCCGTGCGCGACCGACGCCAAAGGGTGTCCCCCGAGTTGAAACCAAGAGACGTCATCACGCAAGACTGGTGGGACTCCCCTTCCTGTAACTGCCTGGGATCTCTGCCCTGTTGGGGTTTCCTTTCTTTAAGAGCTGTACCGAGATGTTCGATGTGTGAGAGTAGACCAGGGAGAGGATTCTGGAAGACAGAACGTGAGACAAACCCCCCCCCCCCCCACAAACACAAGGCCTGTAGCAGCAGTAGCAGCAAGGCAAATGTGAACGTCAAAGTGTTGACGGTGTTACCGGGTCCCGTTAACCGCCTGGAATGGCCGATGACAGAGGAGCAATTTGCGCTTCCTTCCCTGTTGCTCTCCCCCTTGTACGATGTCGCGAGGTTGCTTGGGAGTTGCACAGAGAACGCGTGGAGTTGCACTGAAGTTGCGAGGAGTTGGAGCAAAGTTGCGTGAAGGTGTTCTGAGGTTACGTAGAGTTGCAGCGAGGTAACGTGGAGTTGGATTGAGGTGTGTGGAGGAGTTGGAGCAAGTTGAATGAAATGTTCTGAGGTTACATAGAGTTGGACCGAGTTGCCTGGAGTTGCACGAGGTTGGAGTTGCACTGAGGAAGTTGCGTGGAGTTGAACGAGACGTCTGCGCTAGGCACAACTGCTGGGGTCCTGTAACATAGAACGTTAGGAGCCCCTCCCCCCTCCCCGATACAAACAAATCCTGTAGTAGTAGCAGCAACGCAAATTGAAACGCACGGCCAAAGTAGTTGCGGTGTGACCAGTCCGTAAGACACGGCACGAACACAGCAACCCTCCCCCCTTCCTCCTACCCAGCCCCAACTCCCGACATGAGAACACAAATTCTGTAGCAACGAAACGTTTGTAAAAGCGTAATAGAGTTGTTGCTTTTGGGTTGGATTGCGTGAATATTTTAAATGTGTCGTTAAAACCCGCAACCACCCGACACGGCCAATCAGTAGAAAAAATGTGTCACGTTGACAAAAGACAAAATAGTTCACCACTTTAGCCCGCCGGTGTGTTGAAGAGTGGATCCACGACATTTACAATCCGAGTAACAGCGACGTTTCGCTGGAAACTACATCCGGCACCTTCGGTGCGATTTGCCAGAATAGTGAAGCCATCCACCTGCTTCTGGTCTTAAACAAACAGTGCAGGATGACGATGTCATCATCGTCGTTGTTGAACCCCTTCAGGATTCGAGATCAGAGGCGGCGGTGGAGGTCTATGCAACTAAGTAATAGATCAGTAATCAGCCACTTAGCATGTGACACACATGTAAGGCATTGTAAGGTGTTGTGTATTACTTAATACATTCGGTAAAGTCATGCGGCCTCACCGAAAGACCCAAAGAATATGAATTCCTGCAGCCACTAAAGCTTTAAGTCGAGATTTAAGAAGCTTCCAGGCTGCGCCGAGTCTGTAGCCATCACAGCGGTTGAAATTATTTGAATTATTCTAGATTTCAATTATCCAACTAATCTTGGCCAGCAATAATTAGTTCCGCATAACGCTTCAACGTTATCAAAATCAATTGAATGTCCTTGTTGGAAAGCAAGCTCTGCAACTTCTGACAGCTGTGTTTGGGAGAATGTAATGTTCCATTGGTGCTCAAGAAAAACATCCACATCGCTCGTTTGGCGAGCAAGGCCGAGGATCGGGCCGGAGACTCGCACGGTTACCTGGGTTGAGAACTCGCCCAGACATCTCTCTCAAAGTTGGGGGTGGCAGGAACGGATGCCAGCGTGTCTGATTCCCCATCACCACCACCACCATCATCCGCTCAGCCTTGACAATAATAAAACACAACCTCCATGATGCTCACGCGTGGCTCCACAGCCAAGGCTCATTCCCATTGATAAAGTTGCTGTGTGGGAAATACGAGAGTCATTGACACTCCCTGGGTTGGTGTTGTACAGCAGTGCGGCTGCTTGTTGTGCGTCAGCTTGCGTTTCCCATTCACCACCACCACCTGCCGAGCCTTGACAACGATAAACACAACCTCCGTGTTCACACTCGTGGCTACAGAGCCAACTCATGACCCATTGAGAATGACGCATGTAGAGTGAGGCGAGTCAAAGGGCACTCCCTGGTTGTGGCGGTGTCATGGGGCTTGCTGTGGTGTCTCTTCTTCCCCTTGTGCAGGGCTCGGCTTGTTGTACAGGGTAGGTAGGTAGGGCTGGACGTTTCACTAGGTTCTGTAACAGAGAACGTGAAAGGCCCCCCCCGCCCCCCTCAAGATTTCTGGCAAGCCACAGCAACGGACAGATTCGTATGTTCCACAGTAACAAGTGGGTGTGTGTGTGGGGGAGTCCATTTGTTTACCCAGACCACGAGGCACGCGACGTCTCACCGCCTGGGCTACGGAGACGCAAGCTCTGCTCAGGGGGAGGAGACTTCTGGAAGACATTTGGTTAAGGACAACCCCCCCCCCCCGCCATGCACACAGCACTGTGCACCAAAATTGCATGTGGGAGGAGTGGGACGAGTGGTTTACCGCACAGCCTGCGCCACCCACACATAGGAGGACGATGGCCGGTCGGTGGAGCTTGGTATAGAACGCCAGCAGCCAGTGAGCGGCTACAAAACGCGCACACGGGAAAGGAGGGTGCAGGGCAGACGGAGCAGCTGTGTGAGCTTCCTGTGGCTGGGCAGCAGAGGGGCGGTGACGGTGGCCGATTCAGTGGCAGTGCAGAGGCGTGATGGTGGCTGGGCAGTGCAGAGGCGGTGACGGTGGCTGGGCAGTGCAGAAGCGGTGATGGTGGCTGGGCAGTGCAGAGGCGGTGACGGTGGCTGGGCAGTGCAGAGGCGGTGATGGTGGCTGGGCAGTGCAGAGGCGGTGATGGTGGTTGGGCAGTGGAGCTGTGACAGTAGCAGCGTTGACGGTGGGCTGAGCGGTGACTGAGTGTGATGTTTGCGACCCAACGATTGATTTCACGCCGGCAAGGAACCGCCTGTGCGAGCGAGCCTGGTGCATCTGCGTCCCCGACCCTCTCCTTCGTTTCCTGGACGGATGCCCCCTTCCCCCTCGGGCAATCTGTGCAAAGATCAGGCCGACAAGAGTTGCTGTTGGTCGCTTCGCAATGCTCCCCCCCCCTCCCCCACCAATAAACACACTTAAGAGGGAAATACAAGTGTGTAGGTGCTGCATGCCCCGTCAATCGCATAGTGGGGGGGGTCCCCCAGCCTTGCCCTCTCCAAGTCTCTTAAGCGGTGCGCAATTTCCACGTTCGTAATAAAGTAAATTGTTAAATCTTTCCCAAAGAGGGGGCTGCCTCTCTTCAAGAAGCACTTGCAGGAAAAGGTTTAGTTTGGAAAATTTTACTTCAAATTCCTCCACAATTTGTCGAGCGTTCATTGTCCAATTGTTCATTTCTCGGAAGCCTTCCACAGACTTCACACGTGCCGGGGTTTTAACGTTGCCAAACTGACGTGAAGTGGCCGCGATGACTCGAGATGAAAGATTTGGTTCATGGAGACATTTCATCCTCGCAATTAAAAATCTCAGCAAATTCATCCTCCATTTTTTAAATGTTTCACGAGCAGCGAACAGAACCTTTTGACAGGTGGTCTCTGCCCCGTTGGGGCTTCCTTTCTTTGGAGCTGTACCGAGATGATTCAGAGTAGACACGAGGAAAGATTCTGGAAGACAGAACGTTAGAGACCCCCCCCCCTCCCCCGATACATACAAATCCTGTAGTAGTAGCAGCAAGGCAAATTCAAACGCACGGCCAAAGGAGTTGCGGTGTTACCAGGAGGTCCGCTAACTGCCCGTATCCACCGCCGATTCGACCGTTTGCACTTCCTGCCTCTGCAGTTGAACCGAGACATCGAGACGCAGACCTGGCTCCCTGTCCCGTCACTGCCTGGGGTCTCTGCCCCGTTGGGGCTTCCTTTCGTTGGAGCTGTACCGAGATGTTTGACGTTTGAGCGAGAGTAGACCGGGGAGAGGTTTCTGGAAGACAGAACGTGAGACACCCCCCCCCCCCCCACAAACACAAGGCCTGTAGCAGCAGCAGCAGCAAGGCAAATGTGAACGTCAAAGTGTTGACGGTGTTACCGGGTCCCGTTAACCGCCTGGAATGGCCGATGACAGAGGAGCAATTTGCGCTTCCTTCCCTGTTGCTCTCCCCCTCGTACGATGTCGCGAGGTTGCTTGGGAGTTGCACAGAGAACGCGTGGAGTTGCACTGAAGTTGCGAGGAGTTGGAGCAAAGTTGCGTGAAATTGTTCTGAGGTTACGTAGAGTTGCAGCGAGGTAACGTGGAGTTGGATTGAGGTTGTGTGGAGGAGTTGGAGCAAAGTTGAATGAAATTGTTCTGAGGCTACGTGGAGTTGGACCGAGTTGCCTGGAGTTGCAGCGAGGTTGTGTGGAGTTGCACTGAGGAAGTTGCGTGGAGTTGAACGAGACGTCTGCGCTAGGCACAACTGCTGGGTCCTGTAACATAGAACGTTAGGAGCCCCTCCCCCTCCCCACCCCAGACCCACAAGGGCCAACACTGCACACCACTTGCTGGCAATGTCACCATCAACGCCCTTTGCTGGCTTAGGGAAATATTCAGGACGGCCGTAAGAAAACACCGATTTCAATCTTCAGGTCACATTAAGTAAACTTCACGCTGTGGTCATTTGCAAATAAAGTCAAGTTTTGCCTCGTTTAAAACTGTCAAAGTCCTGCCGACAACTTTTCCCCGTATGGGCAATTATAAAATAAAATCTCAAACATCCACATCGCTCGTTTGGCGAGCAAGGCCGAGGATCGGGCCGGAGACTCGCACGGTTACCTGGGTTGAGAACTCGCCCAGACATCTCTCTCAAAGTTGGGGGTGGCAGGAACGGATGCCAGCGTGTCTGATTCCCCATCACCACCACCACCACCATCCGCTCAGCCTTGACAATAATAAAACACAACCTCCATGATGCTCACGCGTGGCTACAGAGCACGGCTCATTGCCATTGATCATAAATAATGCTGCTGCTGCTGCGGGTAGCAAGAGACGTTGACACTCCCTGGTGGACGCTGTTGGTCGTCTCTGGCCCCTCATGTCCAGGACTAGGATTTCTGCCCCGTTGGGCTTCCTTGGTTTGGAGCTGTACCGAGATGTTTGAGAGTAGACACGAGGAAAGATTCTGGAAGACACAACGTTAGAGACCCCCCCACTCCCCCTGATACAAACACAAGGACTGTAGCAGCAGTAGCAGCGAGGCAAATGTGAACGCCAAAGTGTTGACGGTGTTACCGGGTCCCGTTAACCGCCTGGAATGGCCGATGACAGAGGAGCAATTCGCGCTTCCTTCCCTGTTGCTCTCCCCCTTGTACGATGTCGCGAGGTTGCTTGGGAGTTGCACAGAGAACGCGTGGAGTTGCACTGAAGTTGCACTGAAGTTGCGAGGAGTTGGAGCAAAGTTGCGTGAAATTGTTCTGAGGTTACGTAGAGTTGCAGCGAGGTAACGTGGAGTTGGATTGAGGTTGTGTGGAGGAGTTGGAGCAAGGTTGAATGAAATTGTTCTGAGGCTACGTGGAGTTGGACCGAGTTGCCTGGAGTTGCAGCGAGGTTGTGTGGAGTTGCACTGAGGAAGTTGCGTGGAGTTGAACGAGACGTCTGCGCTAGGCACAACTGCTGGGGTCCTGTAACATAGAACGTTAGGAGCCCCTCCCCCCTCCCCACCCCAGATCCACAAGGGCCAACACTGCACACCGCTTGCTGGCAATGTCACCATCAACGCCCTTTGCTGGCTGAGGGAAATATTCAGGACGGCCGTAAGAAAACACCGATTTCAATCCACCATAGGAACCTCCTTTGCCAGTAGCAGAATATGATCATTGGTTTTTACCCTTTTATCTGGCAACAAAACTGACACTTTTTTTGCACCTTTTGGCATCATCTGGTCCAACACCAGGTGAGACTCGGCTCTAAGAAAAGCTGTCTCGGGCGTGGACCAATCAATTTCAAGGACAGTGCATACATTATCAGAGTTGTGTTTTTGTTTGCATTCCGACCGCAGGTATTGTGGTCAATGCAAACATGACTTCTTGTAAAAAAGGTGTCAGTTTTGTTGCCAGTTAAAAGGGTAAAAAACCAATTATCATTGATTTCAATCTTCAGGTCACATTACGTAAACTTGACGCTGTGGTCATTTGCTAATAAAAGTGTCAAGTTTTGCCTCGTTTAAAACTTTCACAAAGTCCTGCCTGACAACTTTTCCCCGCGTGGCCGATTACGAAAAGCAAAACATAATAGGGGTTTTTCCCCTCAGATGTTCTGAGGTTACGTAGAGTTGCATCGAGGTAACTACAAATCCTGTAGTAAGTAGCAGCAAGACAAACTCCAACGCACAGCCAAAGGAGTTGCGGTGTTACCAGGAAATCCGCTGTCTGGGTTTTCCCGACGAATGTCCCAGAGTTCGAACCGAGAGAGACGTCTGTGTAAATTGGACTTGGGGATCTTGCGACTGCCTGGATTCACCGATGATCTCTCTTCCCGCTCTTTGCCGGCGTCGCGAGGACGCAGGAGACGCGAGGGATTCTGGAAGATAAAACGTCAGGACCCCCCCCCCCCCAACTCCGATACGAACGCAAAGCCTGAAGTAGTCGTTGATAATGCCAATGGCAACGGCGTTTAACCTCAAGTAAAACATCCACATCGCTCGTTTGGTAAGGCCGAGGATCGGGCCGGAGACTCGCATGGTTACCTGGGTTGAGAACTCGCCCAGACATCTCTCTCAAAGTTGGGGTGGCAGGAACGGATGCCAGCGTGTCTGATTCCCCATCGCCACCACCACCATCATCCGCTCAGCCTTGACAATAATAAAACACAACCTCCATGATGCTCACGCGTGGCTACAGAGCACGGCTCATTGCCATTGATCATAAATAATGCTGCTGCTGCTGCTGTGGGTAGCAAGAGACATTGACACTCCCTGATGGACGCTGTTGGTTGTCTCTGGCCCCTCCTGTCCAAGACTGGGTTGTCACAGCGGCAGGGGGTTGCGCATCTCCCATTCCGCCCATCGCCACCGCCGCCGTCATCCGCTCAGCCTTGACAATGATAAACACAACCTCCGTATGTCCACGTGTGGGCTACACAGCCAAGGCTCATTGCCATTGATAAATAAAGTTGCTGTGCGGGAACGACAAGAGTCATTGACACTCCCTGGTGGATGGTAATGGCCGTACGGCTTCTCCCCCCTTCCACCCAGGGCTGGGTTGGTGTTGTACAGCAGTGCGGCTGCTTGCTCTGTGCGTCAGCTTGCGTTTCACATTCACCACCACCACCACCTGCTGAGCCTTGACAACAATAAACACAACCTCCGTGTTCACACTCGTGGCTACCTAGCAGCACTGCTCATGACCAGTTCATAGTAATAATGTTGCTGCTGCTGTGGGTAGCAAGAGACATTGACACTCCCTGATGGACGCTGTTGGAGTTGCATCAAGGTTGCGTTGAGTTGCAAAGACCGTGTGGAGTTGCACTGAGGAAGTTGCGTGGAGTTGAACCGAGACGTCTGCGCTAGGCACAACTGCTGGGGTCCTGTAACATAGAACGTTAGGAGACCCCCCCCNTCCCCCACCGATACAAACAAATCCTGTAGTAGTAGCAGCAAGGCAAATTCAAACGCACATCCAAAAAGGTGTTGGCGGTGTTACCAGGAGGTCCGCTGTCTGGGTTTTCCCGATGACGCCCCAGACATCTGCACTTCATTTACGGGACGCACGAGAGGGTTTGCGTGGAGTTCGAACCGAGAGAGACGTCTGTGTAAATGGGACTTGGGGATCTTGCGACTGCCTGGATTCACCGATGATCTCTCTTCCCCCTCTTTGCTGTCGTCGCGAGGACGCAGGAGACGCGAGGGAGTCTGGAAGATAAAACGTCAGGACCCCCCCCCCCCAACTCCGATACGAACGCAAAGCCTGAAGTAGTCGATGATAATGCCAATGGCAACGGCGTTTTAACTTTACCAGGTCTCCCGTTAACGGCCTGGACTCTCCCGACGCCCCAGACATCTGCACGCCCTCCACTCCGCTTGCGCAACACGAAGCCGCGTGGAGTTGAACCGAGACATCGAGACGCAGACCTGGCTCCCTGTCCCGTCACTGCCTGGGTCTCTGCCCCGTTGGGGCTTCCTTTCGTTGGAGCTGTACCGAGATGTTTGACGTTTGAGCGAGAGTAGACCGGGGAGAGGTTTCTGGAAGACAGAACGTGAGACACCCCCCCCCCCCCCACAAACACAAGGCCTGTAGCAGCAGCAGCAGCAAGGCAAATGTGAACGTCAAAGTGTTGACGGTGTTACCGGGTCCGTTAACCGCCTGGAATGGCCGATGACAGAGGAGCAATTTGCGCTTCCTTCCCTGTTGCTCTCCCCCCTCGTACGATGTCGCGAGGTTGCTTGGGAGTTGCACAGAGAACGCGTGGAGTTGCACTGAAGTTGCGAGGAGTTGGAGCAAAGTTGCGTGAAATTGTTCTGAGGTTACGTAGAGTTGCAGCGAGGTAACGTGGAGTTGGATTGAGGTTGTGTGGAGGAGTTGGAGCAAGGTTGAATGAAATTGTTCTGAGGCTACGTGGAGTTGGACCGAGTTGCCTGGAGTTGCAGCGAGGTTGTGTGGAGTTGCACTGAGGAAGTTGCGTGGAGTTGAACGAGACGTCTGCGCTAGGCACAACTGCTGGGGTCCTGTAACATAGAACGTTAGGAGCCCCTCCCCCTCCCCCACCCCAGATCCACAAGGGCCAACACTGCACACCGCTTGCTGGCAATGTCACCATCAACGCCCTTTGCTGGCTGAGGGAAATATTCAGGACGGCCGTAAGAAAACACCGATTTCAATCCACCATAGGAACCTCCTTTGCCAGTAGCAGAATATGATCATTGGTTTTTACCCTTTTATCTGGCAACAAAACTGACACTTTTTTTNGCACCTTTTGGCATCATCTGGTCCAACACCAGGTGAGACTCGGCTCTAAGAAAAGCTGTCTCGGGCGTGGACCAATCAATTTCAAGGACAGTGCATACATTATCAGAGTTGTGTTTTTTGTTTGCATTCCGACCGCAGGTATTGTGGTCAATGCAAACATGACTCCTTGTAAAAAAGGTGTCAGTTTTGTTGCCAGATAAAAGGGTAAAAAACCAATTATCATTGATTTCAATCTTCAGGTCACATTACGTAAACTTGACGCTGTGGTCATTTGCTAATAAAAGTGTCAAGTTTTGCCTCGTTTAAAACTTTCACAAAGTCCTGCCTGACAACTTTTCCCCGCGTGGCCGATTACGAAAAGCAAAACATAATAGGGGTTTTTCCCTCAGATGTTCTGAGGTTACGTAGAGTTGCATCGAGGTAACTACAAATCCTGTAGTAAGTAGCAGCAAGACAAACTCCAACGCACAGCCAAAGGAGTTGCGGTGTTACCAGGAAATCCGCTGTCTGGGTTTTCCCGACGAATGTCCCAGAGTTCGAACCGAGAGAGACGTCTGTGTAAATTGGACTTGGGGATCTTGCGACTGCCTGGATTCACCGATGATCTCTCTTCCCGCTCTTTGCCGGCGTCGCGAGGACGCAGGAGACGCGAGGGATTCTGGAAGATAAAACGTCAGGACCCCCCCCCCCCAACTCCGATACGAACGCAAAGCCTGAAGTAGTCGTTGATAATGCCAATGGCAACGGCGTTTAACCTCAAGTAAAACATCCACATCGCTCGTTTGGTAAGGCCGAGGATCGGGCCGGAGACTCGCACGGTTACCTGGGTTGAGAACTCGCCCAGACATCTCTCTCAAAGTTGGGGGTGGCAGGAACGGATGCCAGCGTGTCTGATTCCCCATCGCCACCACCACCATCATCCGCTCAGCCTTGACAATAATAAAACACAACCTCCATGATGCTCACGCGTGGCTACAGAGCACGGCTCATTGCCATTGATCATAAATAATGCTGCTGCTGCTGCTGTGGGTAGCAAGAGACATTGACACTCCCTGATGGACGCTGTTGGTTGTCTCTGGCCCCTCCTGTCCAAGACTGGGTTGTCACAGCGGCAGGGGTTGCGCATCTCCCATTCCGCCCATCGCCACCGCCGCCGTCATCCGCTCAGCCTTGACAATGATAAACACAACCTCCGTATGTCCACGTGTGGGCTACACAGCCAAGGCTCATTGCCATTGATAAATAAAGTTGCTGTGCGGGAACGACAAGAGTCATTGACACTCCCTGGTGGATGGTAATGGCCGTACGGCTTCTCCCCCCTTCCACCCAGGGCTGGGTTGGTGTTGTACAGCAGTGCGGCTGCTTGCTCTGTGCGTCAGCTTGCGTTTCACATTCACCACCACCACCACCTGCTGAGCCTTGACAACGATAAACACAACCTCCGTGTTCACACTCGTGGCTACCTAGCAGCACTGCTCATGACCAGTTCATAGTAATAATGTTGCTGCTGCTGTGGGTAGCAAGAGACATTGACACTCCCTGATGGACGCTGTTGGAGTTGCATCAAGGTTGCGTTGAGTTGCAAAGACCGTGTGGAGTTGCACTGAGGAAGTTGCGTGGAGTTGAACCGAGACGTCTGCGCTAGGCACAACTGCTGGGGTCCTGTAACATAGAACGTTAGGAGACCCCCCCCTCCCCCACCGATACAAACAAATCCTGTAGTAGTAGCAGCAAGGCAAATTCAAACGCACATCCAAAAAGGTGTTGGCGGTGTTACCAGGAGGTCCGCTGTCTGGGTTTTCCCGATGACGCCCCAGACATCTGCACTTCATTTACGGGACGCACGAGAGGGTTTGCGTGGAGTTCGAACCGAGAGAGACGTCTGTGTAAATGGGACTTGGGGATCTTGCGACTGCCTGGATTCACCGATGATCTCTCTTCCCCTCTTTGCTGTCGTCGCGAGGACGCAGGAGACGCGAGGGAGTCTGGAAGATAAAACGTCAGGACCCCCCCCCCCAACTCCGATACGAACGCAAAGCCTGAAGTAGTCGATGATAATGCCAATGGCAACGGCGTTTTAACTTTACCAGGTCTCCCGTTAACGGCCTGGACTCTCCCGACGCCCCAGACATCTGCACGCCCTCCACTCCGCTTGCGCAACACGAAGCCGCGTGGAGTTGAACCGAGACATCGAGACGCAGACCTGGCTCCCTGTCCCGTCACTGCCTGGGGTCTCTGCCCCGTTGGGGCTTCCTTTCGTTGGAGCTGTACCGAGATGTTTGACGTTTGAGCGAGAGTAGACCGGGGAGAGGTTTCTGGAAGACAGAACGTGAGACACCCCCCCCCCCCCCACAAACACAAGGCCTGTAGCAGCAGCAGCAGCAAGGCAAATGTGAACGTCAAAGTGTTGACGGTGTTACCGGGTCCGTTAACCGCCTGGAATGGCCGATGACAGAGGAGCAATTTGCGCTTCCTTCCCTGTTGCTCTCCCCCTCGTACGATGTCGCGAGGTTGCTTGGGAGTTGCACAGAGAACGCGTGGAGTTGCACTGAAGTTGCGAGGAGTTGGAGCAAAGTTGCGTGAAATTGTTCTGAGGTTACGTAGAGTTGCAGCGAGGTAACGTGGAGTTGGATTGAGGTTGTGTGGAGGAGTTGGAGCAAGGTTGAATGAAATTGTTCTGAGGCTACGTGGAGTTGGACCGAGTTGCCTGGAGTTGCAGCGAGGTTGTGTGGAGTTGCACTGAGGAAGTTGCGTGGAGTTGAACGAGACGTCTGCGCTAGGCACAACTGCTGGGGTCCTGTAACATAGAACGTTAGGAGCCCCTCCCCCTCCCCACCCCAGATCCACAAGGGCCAACACTGCACACCGCTTGCTGGCAATGTCACCATCAACGCCCTTTGCTGGCTGAGGGAAATATTCAGGACGGCCGTAAGAAAACACCGATTTCAATCCACCATAGGAACCTCCTTTGCCAGTAGCAGAATATGATCATTGGTTTTTACCCTTTATCTGGCAACAAAACTGACACTTTTTTTGCACCTTTTGGCATCATCTGGTCCAACACCAGGTGAGACTCGGCTCTAAGAAAAGCTGTCTCGGGCGTGGACCAATCAATTTCAAGGACAGTGCATACATTATCAGAGTTGTGTTTTTGTTTGCATTCCGACCGCAGGTATTGTGGTCAATGCAAACATGACTCCTTGTAAAAAAGGTGTCAGTTTTGTTGCCAGATAAAAGGGTAAAAACCAATTATCATTGATTTCAATCTTCAGGTCACATTACGTAAACTTGACGCTGTGGTCATTTGCTAATAAAAGTGTCAAGTTTTGCCTCGTTTAAAACTTTCACAAAGTCCTGCCTGACAACTTTTCCCCGCGTGGCCGATTACGAAAAGCAAAACATAATAGGGGTTTTTCCCCTCAGATGTTCTGAGGTTACGTAGAGTTGCATCGAGGTAACTACAAATCCTGTAGTAAGTAGCAGCAAGACAAACTCCAACGCACAGCCAAAGGAGTTGCGGTGTTACCAGGAAATCCGCTGTCTGGGTTTTCCCGACGAATGTCCCAGAGTTCGAACCGAGAGAGACGTCTGTGTAAATTGGACTTGGGGATCTTGCGACTGCCTGGATTCACCGATGATCTCTCTTCCCGCTCTTTGCCGGCGTCGCGAGGACGCAGGAGACGCGAGGGATTCTGGAAGATAAAACGTCAGGACCCCCCCCCCCCNAACTCCGATACGAACGCAAAGCCTGAAGTAGTCGTTGATAATGCCAATGGCAACGGCGTTTAACCTCAAGTAAAACATCCACATCGCTCGTTTGGTAAGGCCGAGGATCGGGCCGGAGACTCGCACGGTTACCTGGGTTGAGAACTCGCCCAGACATCTCTCTCAAAGTTGGGGGTGGCAGGAACGGATGCCAGCGTGTCTGATTCCCCATCGCCACCACCACCATCATCCGCTCAGCCTTGACAATAATAAAACACAACCTCCATGATGCTCACGCGTGGCTACAGAGCACGGCTCATTGCCATTGATCATAAATAATGCTGCTGCTGCTGCTGTGGGTAGCAAGAGACATTGACACTCCCTGATGGACGCTGTTGGTTGTCTCTGGCCCCTCCTGTCCAAGACTGGGTTGTCACAGCGGCAGGGGTTGCGCATCTCCCATTCCGCCCATCGCCACCGCCGCCGTCATCCGCTCAGCCTTGACAATGATAAACACAACCTCCGTATGTCCACGTGTGGGCTACACAGCCAAGGCTCATTGCCATTGATAAATAAAGTTGCTGTGCGGGAACGACAAGAGTCATTGACACTCCCTGGTGGATGGTAATGGCCGTACGGCTTCTCCCCCCTTCCACCCAGGGCTGGGTTGGTGTTGTACAGCAGTGCGGCTGCTTGCTCTGTGCGTCAGCTTGCGTTTCACATTCACCACCACCACCACCTGCTGAGCCTTGACAACGATAAACACAACCTCCGTGTTCACACTCGTGGCTACCTAGCAGCACTGCTCATGACCAGTTCATAGTAATAATGTTGCTGCTGCTGTGGGTAGCAAGAGACATTGACACTCCCTGATGGACGCTGTTGGAGTTGCATCAAGGTTGCGTTGAGTTGCAAAGACCGTGTGGAGTTGCACTGAGGAAGTTGCGTGGAGTTGAACCGAGACGTCTGCGCTAGGCACAACTGCTGGGGTCCTGTAACATAGAACGTTAGGAGACCCCCCCCTCCCCCACCGATACAAACAAATCCTGTAGTAGTAGCAGCAAGGCAAATTCAAACGCACATCCAAAAAGGTGTTGGCGGTGTTACCAGGAGGTCCGCTGTCTGGGTTTTCCCGATGACGCCCCAGACATCTGCACTTCATTTACGGGACGCACGAGAGGGTTTGCGTGGAGTTCGAACCGAGAGAGACGTCTGTGTAAATGGGACTTGGGGATCTTTCGACTGCCTGGATTCACCGATGATCTCTCTTCCCCCTCTTTGCTGTCGTCGCGAGGACGCAGGAGACGCGAGGGAGTCTGGAAGATAAAACGTCAGGACCCCCCCCCCCCNAACTCCGATACGAACGCAAAGCCTGAAGTAGTCGATGATAATGCCAATGGCAACGGCGTTTTAACTTTACCAGGTCTCCCGTTAACGGCCTGGACTCTCCCGACGCCCCAGACATCTGCACGCCCTCCACTCCGCTTGCGCAACACGAAGCCGCGTGGAGTTGAACCGAGACATCGAGACGCAGACCTGGCTCCCTGTCCCGTCACTGCCTGGGGTCTCTGCCCCGTTGGGGCTTCCTTTCGTTGGAGCTGTACCGAGATGTTTGACGTTTGAGCGAGAGTAGACCGGGGAGAGGTTTCTGGAAGACAAAACGTGAGACCCCCCCCCCCCCCACAAACACAAGGCCTGTAGCAGCAGCAGCAGCAAGGCAAATGTGAACGTCAAAGTGTTGACGGTGTTACCGGGTCCCGTTAACCGCCTGGAATGGCCGATGACAGAGGAGCAATTTGCGCTTCCTTCCCTGTTGCTCTCCCCCCTGTACGATGTCGCGAGGTTGCTTGGGAGTTGCACTGAGAAAGTTGCGTGGAGTTGCACTGAAGTTGCGAGGAGTTGGAGCAAGGTTGCGTGAAGGGTTCTGAGGTTACGTAGAGTTGCAGCGAGGTAACGTGGAGTTGCACAGAGAACGTGTGGAGGTGAGGAGTTGGAGCAAGGTTGAATGAAATTGTTCTGAGGCTACGTGGAGTTGCACTGAGGAAGTTGCGTGGAGTTGAACGAGACGTCTGCGCTAAGCACAACTGCTGGGGTCCTGTAACATAGAACGTTAGGAGCCCCTCCCCCCTCCCCGATACAAACAAATCCTGTAGTAGTAGCAGCAAGGCAAATTCAAACGCACGGCCAAAAAGGTGTTGGCGGTGTTACCAGGAGGTCCGCTGTCTGGGTTCTCACGACGACGCCCCAGACATCTGAACTTCCTTTACGGGACGCACTTGAGGGTTTGCGTGGAGTTCGAACCGAGAGAGACGTCTGTGTAAATGGGACTTGGGGATCTTGCGACTGCCTGGATTCACCGATGATCTCTCTTCCCCCTCTTTGCCGGCGTCGCAAGGACGCAGAAGAGATTCTGAAAGATAAAACGTCAGAACCCCCCCCCCAACTCCGATACGAACGCAAAGCCTGAAGTAGTCGATGATAATGCCAATGGCAACGGCGTTTTAACTTTACCAGGTGTCCCGTTAACGGCCTGGATTCTCCCGACGACGCCCCAGACATCTGCACGCCCTCCACTCCGCTTGCGCAACACGAAGCCGCGTGGAGTTGAACTGAGACATCGAGACGCAGACCTGGCTCCCTGTCCCGTCACTGCCTGGGGTCTCTGCCCCGTTGGGGCTTCCTTGGTTTGGAGCTGTACCGAGATGTTTGACGTTTGAGCGAGAGTAGACCGGGGAGAGGATTCTGGAAGACAGAACGTTAGAGACCCCCCACCACTCCCCCTGATACAAACACAAGGCCTGTAGCAGCAGTAGCAGCAAGGCAAATGTGAACGTCAAAGTGTTGACGGTGTTACCGGGTCCCGTTAACCGCCTGGAATGGCCGATGACAGAGGAGCAATTTGCGCTTCCTTCCCTGTTGCTCTCCCCCCTTGTACGATGTCGCGAGGTTGCTTGGGAGTTGCACAGAGAACGCGTGGAGTTGCACTGAAGTTGCGAGGAGTTGGAGCAAGGTTGCGTGAAGGTGTTCTGAGGTTACGTAGAGTTGCAGCGAGGTAACGTGGAGTTGGACAGAGGTGTGGAGGAGTTGGAGCAAGGTTGAATGAAATGTTCTGAGGTTACGTAGAGTTGGACCGAGTTGCCTGGAGTTGCAGCGAGGTGTGGAGTTGCACTGAGGAAGTTGCGTGGAGTTGAACGAGACGTCTGCGCTAGGCACAACTGCTGGGGTCCTGTAACATAGAACGTTAGGAGCCCCTCCCCCTCCCCCACCCCAGACCCACAAGGGCCAACACTGCACACCACTTGCTGGCAATGTCACCATCAACGCCCTTTGCTGGCTTAGGGAAATATTCAGGACGGCCGTAAGAAAACACCGATTTCAATCTTCAGGTCACATTAAGTAAACTTCACGCTGTGGTCATTTGCAAATAAAGTCAAGTTTTGCCTCGTTTAAAACTGTCAAAGTCCTGCCGACAACTTTTCCCCGTATGGGCAATTATAAAATAAAATCTCAAACATCCACATCGCTCGTTTGGCGAGCAAGGCCGAGGATCGGGCCGGAGACTCGCACGGTTACCTGGGTTGAGAACTCGCCCAGACATCTCTCTCAAAGTTGGGGGTGGCAGGAACGGATGCCAGCGTGTCTGATTCCCCATCACCACCACCACCACCACCATCCGCTCAGCCTTGACAATAATAAAACACAACCTCCATGATGCTCACGCGTGGCTACAGAGCACGGCTCATTGCCATTGATCATAAATAATGCTGCTGCTGCTGCGGGTAGCAAGAGACGTTGACACTCCCTGGTGGACGCTGTTGGTCGTCTCTGGCCCCTCATGTCCAGGACTAGGATTTCTGCCCCGTTGGGGCTTCCTTGGTTTGGAGCTGTACCGAGATGTTTGAGAGTAGACACGAGGAAAGATTCTGGAAGACACAACGTTAGAGACCCCCCCACTCCCCCTGATACAAACACAAGGACTGTAGCAGCAGTAGCAGCGAGGCAAATGTGAACGCCAAAGTGTTGACGGTGTTACCGGGTCCCGTTAACCGCCTGGAATGGCCGATGACAGAGGAGCAATTTGCGCTTCCTTCCCTGTTGCTCTCCCCCCTCGTACGATGTCGCGAGGTTGCTTGGGAGTTGCAGAGAACGCGTAGAGTTGCACTGAAGTTGCGAGGAGTTGGAGCAAAGTTGCGTGAAATTGTTCTGAGGTTACGTAGAGTTGCAGCGAGGTAACGTGGAGTTGGATTGAGGTTGTGTGGAGGAGTTGGAGCAAGGTTGAATGAAATTGTTCTGAGGCTACGTGGAGTTGGACCGAGTTGCCTGGAGTTGCAGCGAGGTTGTGTGGAGTTGCACTGAGGAAGTTGCGTGGAGTTGAACGAGACGTCTGCGCTAGGCACAACTGCTGGGGTCCTGTAACATAGAACGTTAGGAGCCCCTCCCCCCTCCCCCACCCCAGATCCACAAGGGCCAACACTGCACACCGCTTGCTGGCAATGTCACCATCAACGCCCTTTGCTGGCTGAGGGAAATATTCAGGACGGCCGTAAGAAAACACCGATTTCAATCCACCATAGGAACCTCCTTTGCCAGTAGCAGAATATGATCATTGGTTTTTACCCTTTTATCTGGCAACAAAACTGACACTTTTTTTGCACCTTTTGGCATCATCTGGTCCAACACCAGGTGAGACTCGGCTCTAAGAAAAGCTGTCTCGGGCGTGGACCAATCAATTTCAAGGACAGTGCATACATTATCAGAGTTGTGTTTTTTGTTTGCATTCCGACCGCAGGTATTGTGGTCAATGCAAACATGACTCCTTGTAAAAAAGGTGTCAGTTTTGTTGCCAGATAAAAGGGTAAAAAACCAATTATCATTGATTTCAATCTTCAGGTCACATTACGTAAACTTGACGCTGTGGTCATTTGCTAATAAAAGTGTCAAGTTTTGCCTCGTTTAAAACTTTCACAAAGTCCTGCCTGACAACTTTTCCCCGCGTGGCCGATTACGAAAAGCAAAACATAATAGGGGTTTTTCCCCTCAGATGTTCTGAGGTTACGTAGAGTTGCATCGAGGTAACTACAAATCCTGTAGTAAGTAGCAGCAAGACAAACTCCAACGCACAGCCAAAGGAGTTGCGGTGTTACCAGGAAATCCGCTGTCTGGGTTTTCCCGACGAATGTCCCAGAGTTCGAACCGAGAGAGACGTCTGTGTAAATTGGACTTGGGGATCTTGCGACTGCCTGGATTCACCGATGATCTCTCTTCCCGCTCTTTGCCGGCGTCGCGAGGACGCAGGAGACGCGAGGGATTCTGGAAGATAAAACGTCAGGACCCCCCCCCCCCAACTCCGATACGAACGCAAAGCCTGAAGTAGTCGTTGATAATGCCAATGGCAACGGCGTTTAACCTCAAGTAAAACATCCACATCGCTCGTTTGGTAAGGCCGAGGATCGGGCCGGAGACTCGCACGGTTACCTGGGTTGAGAACTCGCCCAGACATCTCTCTCAAAGTTGGGGTGGCAGGAACGGATGCCAGCGTGTCTGATTCCCCATCGCCACCACCACCATCATCCGCTCAGCCTTGA
Organism: Lethenteron camtschaticum; assembly: GCA_018977245.1. Taxonomy (NCBI): domain Eukaryota; kingdom Metazoa; phylum Chordata; class Hyperoartia; order Petromyzontiformes; family Petromyzontidae; genus Lethenteron; species Lethenteron camtschaticum. The sequence goes on along the minus strand of WFAB01001368.1, from coordinate 66,711 downwards.
CAATAATAAAACACAACCTCCATGATGCTCACGCGTGGCTACAGAGCACGGCTCATTGCCATTGATCATAAATAATGCTGCTGCTGCTGCTGTGGGTAGCAAGAGACATTGACACTCCCTGATGGACGCTGTTGGTTGTCTCTGGCCCCTCCTGTCCAAGACTGGGTTGTCACAGCGGCAGGGGGTTGCGCATCTCCCATTCCGCCCATCGCCACCGCCGCCGTCATCCGCTCAGCCTTGACAATGATAAACACAACCTCCGTATGTCCACGTGTGGGCTACACAGCCAAGGCTCATTGCCATTGATAAATAAAGTTGCTGTGCGGGAACGACAAGAGTCATTGACACTCCCTGGTGGATGGTAATGGCCGTACGGCTTCTCCCCCCTTCCACCCAGGGCTGGGTTGGTGTTGTACAGCAGTGCGGCTGCTTGCTCTGTGCGTCAGCTTGCGTTTCACATTCACCACCACCACCACCTGCTGAGCCTTGACAACGATAAACACAACCTCCGTGTTCACACTCGTGGCTACCTAGCAGCACTGCTCATGACCAGTTCATAGTAATAATGTTGCTGCTGCTGTGGGTAGCAAGAGACATTGACACTCCCTGATGGACGCTGTTGGAGTTGCATCAAGGTTGCGTTGAGTTGCAAAGACCGTGTGGAGTTGCACTGAGGAAGTTGCGTGGAGTTGAACCGAGACGTCTGCGCTAGGCACAACTGCTGGGGTCCTGTAACATAGAACGTTAGGAGACCCCCCCCTCCCCCACCGATACAAACAAATCCTGTAGTAGTAGCAGCAAGGCAAATTCAAACGCACATCCAAAAAGGTGTTGGCGGTGTTACCAGGAGGTCCGCTGTCTGGGTTTTCCCGATGACGCCCCAGACATCTGCACTTCATTTACGGGACGCACGAGAGGGTTTGCGTGGAGTTCGAACCGAGAGAGACGTCTGTGTAAATGGGACTTGGGGATCTTGCGACTGCCTGGATTCACCGATGATCTCTCTTCCCCTCTTTGCTGTCGTCGCGAGGACGCAGGAGACGCGAGGGAGTCTGGAAGATAAAACGTCAGGACCCCCCCCCCCCAACTCCGATACGAACGCAAAGCCTGAAGTAGTCGATGATAATGCCAATGGCAACGGCGTTTTAACTTTACCAGGTCTCCGTTAACGGCCTGGACTCTCCCGACGCCCCAGACATCTGCACGCCCTCCACTCCGCTTGCGCAACACGAAGCCGCGTGGAGTTGAACCGAGACATCGAGACACAGACCTGGCTCCCTGTCCCGTCACTGCCTGGGTCTCTGCCCCGTTGGGGCTTCCTTTCTTTGGAGCTGTACCGAGATGTTTGACGTTTGAGCGAGAGTAGACCGGGGAGAGGATTCTGGAAGACAGAACGTGAGACACCCCCCACCCCCACAAACACAAGGCCTGTAGCAGCAGTAGCAGCAAGGCAAATGTGAACGTCAAAGTGTTGACGGTGTTACCGGGTCCCGTTAACCGCCTGGAATGGCCGATGACAGAGGAGCAATTTGCGCTTCCTTCCCTGTTGCTCTCCCCCTCGTACGATGTCGCGAGGTTGCTTGGGAGTTGCACAGAGAACGCGTGGAGTTGCACTGAAGTTGCGAGGAGTTGGAGCAAAGTTGCGTGAAATTGTTCTGAGGTTACGTAGAGTTGCAGCGAGGTAACGTGGAGTTGGATTGAGGTTGTGTGGAGGAGTTGGAGCAAAGTTGAATGAAATTGTTCTGAGGCTACGTGGAGTTGGACCGAGTTGCCTGGAGTTGCAGCGTGGAGTTGCACTGAGGAAGTTGCGTGGATTGAACGAGACGTCTGCGCTAGGCACAACTGCTGGGTCCTGTAACATAGAACGTTAGGAGCCCCTCCCCCCTCCCCCACCCCAGACCCACAAGGGCCAACACTGCACACCACTTGCTGGCAATGTCACCATCAACGCCCTTTGCTGGCTTAGGGAAATATTCAGGACGGCCGTAAGAAAACACCGATTTCAATCTTCAGGTCACATTAAGTAAACTTCACGCTGTGGTCATTTGCAAATAAAGTCAAGTTTTGCCTCGTTTAAAACTGTCAAAGTCCTGCCGACAACTTTTCCCCGTATGGGCAATTATAAAATAAAATCTCAAACATCCACATCGCTCGTTTGGCGAGCAAGGCCGAGGATCGGGCCGGAGACTCGCACGGTTACCTGGGTTGAGAACTCGCCCAGACATCTCTCTCAAAGTTGGGGGTGGCAGGAACGGATGCCAGCGTGTCTGATTCCCCATCACCACCACCACCACCACCATCCGCTCAGCCTTGACAATAATAAAACACAACCTCCATGATGCTCACGCGTGGCTACAGAGCACGGCTCATTGCCATTGATCATAAATAATGCTGCTGCTGCTGCGGGTAGCAAGAGACGTTGACACTCCCTGGTGGACGCTGTTGGTCGTCTCTGGCCCCTCATGTCCAGGACTAGGATTTCTGCCCCGTTGGGGCTTCCTTGGTTTGGAGCTGTACCGAGATGTTTGAGAGTAGACACGAGGAAAGATTCTGGAAGACACAACGTTAGAGACCCCCCCCACTCCCCCTGATACAAACACAAGGACTGTAGCAGCAGTAGCAGCGAGGCAAATGTGAACGCCAAAGTGTTGACGGTGTTACCGGGTCCCGTTAACCGCCTGGAATGGCCGATGACAGAGGAGCAATTCGCGCTTCCTTCCCTGTTGCTCTCCCCCCTTGTACGATGTCGCGAGGTTGCTTGGGAGTTGCACAGAGAACGCGTGGAGTTGCACTGAAGTTGCACTGAAGTTGCGAGGAGTTGGAGCAAAGTTGCGTGAAATTGTTCTGAGGTTACGTAGAGTTGCAGCGAGGTAACGTGGAGTTGGATTGAGGTTGTGTGGAGGAGTTGGAGCAAGGTTGAATGAAATTGTTCTGAGGCTACGTGGAGTTGGACCGAGTTGCCTGGAGTTGCAGCGAGGTTGTGTGGAGTTGCACTGAGGAAGTTGCGTGGAGTTGAACGAGACGTCTGCGCTAGGCACAACTGCTGGGGTCCTGTAACATAGAACGTTAGGAGCCCCTCCCCCCTCCCCCACCCCAGATCCACAAGGGCCAACACTGCACACCGCTTGCTGGCAATGTCACCATCAACGCCCTTTGCTGGCTGAGGGAAATATTCAGGACGGCCGTAAGAAAACACCGATTTCAATCCACCATAGGAACCTCCTTTGCCAGTAGCGAATAATATTGGTTTTTACCTTTTTCGGCAACAAAACTGACACTTTTTTTTGCACCTTTTGGCATCATCTGGTCCAACACCAGGTGAGACTCGGCTCTAAGAAAAGCTGTCTCGGGCGTGGACCAATCAATTTCAAGGACAGTGCATACATTATCAGAGTTGTGTTTTTGTTTGCATTCCGACCGCAGGTATTGTGGTCAATGCAAACATGAGGTGTCAGTTTTGTTGCCAGAAAAAGGGTAAAAAACCAATTATCATTGATTTCAATCTTCAGGTCACATTACGTAAACTTGACGCTGTGGTCATTTGCTAATAAAAGTGTCAAGTTTTGCCTCGTTTAAAACTTTCACAAAGTCCTGCCTGACAACTTTTCCCCGCGTGGCCGATTACGAAAAGCAAAACATAATAGGGGTTTTTCCCCTCAGATGTTCTGAGGTTACGTAGAGTTGCATCGAGGTAACTACAAATCCTGTAGTAAGTAGCAGCAAGACAAACTCCAACGCACAGCCAAAGGAGTTGCGGTGTTACCAGGAAATCCGCTGTCTGGGTTTTCCCGACGAATGTCCCAGAGTTCGAACCGAGAGAGACGTCTGTGTAAATTGGACTTGGGGATCTTGCGACTGCCTGGATTCACCGATGATCTCTCTTCCCGCTCTTTGCCGGCGTCGCGAGGACGCAGGAGACGCGAGGGATTCTGGAAGATAAAACGTCAGGACCCCCCCCCCCCAACTCCGATACGAACGCAAAGCCTGAAGTAGTCGTTGATAATGCCAATGGCAACGGCGTTTAACCTCAAGTAAAACATCCACATCGCTCGTTTGGTAAGGCCGAGGATCGGGCCGGAGACTCGCACGGTTACCTGGGTTGAGAACTCGCCCAGACATCTCTCTCAAAGTTGGGGGTGGCAGGAACGGATGCCAGCGTGTCTGATTCCCCATCGCCACCACCACCATCATCCGCTCAGCCTTGACAATAATAAAACACAACCTCCATGATGCTCACGCGTGGCTACAGAGCACGGCTCATTGCCATTGATCATAAATAATGCTGCTGCTGCTGCTGTGGGTAGCAAGAGACATTGACACTCCCTGATGGACGCTGTTGGTTGTCTCTGGCCCCTCCTGTCCAAGACTGGGTTGTCACAGCGGCAGGGGGTTGCGCATCTCCCATTCCGCCCATCGCCACCGCCGCCGTCATCCGCTCAGCCTTGACAATGATAAACACAACCTCCGTATGTCCACGTGTGGGCTACACAGCCAAGGCTCATTGCCATTGATAAATAAAGTTGCTGTGCGGGAACGACAAGAGTCATTGACACTCCCTGGTGGATGGTAATGGCCGTACGGCTTCTCCCCCCTTCCACCCAGGGCTGGGTTGGTGTTGTACAGCAGTGCGGCTGCTTGCTCTGTGCGTCAGCTTGCGTTTCACATTCACCACCACCACCACCTGCTGAGCCTTGACAACGATAAACACAACCTCCGTGTTCACACTCGTGGCTACCTAGCAGCACTGCTCATGACCAGTTCATAGTAATAATGTTGCTGCTGCTGTGGGTAGCAAGAGACATTGACACTCCCTGATGGACGCTGTTGGAGTTGCATCAAGGTTGCGTTGAGTTGCAAAGACCGTGTGGAGTTGCACTGAGGAAGTTGCGTGGAGTTGAACCGAGACGTCTGCGCTAGGCACAACTGCTGGGGTCCTGTAACATAGAACGTTAGGAGACCCCCCCCCCCCCACCGATACAAACAAATCCTGTAGTAGTAGCAGCAAGGCAAATTCAAACGCACATCCAAAAAGGTGTTGGCGGTGTTACCAGGAGGTCCGCTGTCTGGGTTTTCCCGATGACGCCCCAGACATCTGCACTTCATTTACGGGACGCACGAGAGGGTTTGCGTGGAGTTCGAACCGAGAGAGACGTCTGTGTAAATGGGACTTGGGGATCTTGCGACTGCCTGGATTCACCGATGATCTCTCTTCCCCCTCTTTGCTGTCGTCGCGAGGACGCAGGAGACGCGAGGGAGTCTGGAAGATAAAACGTCAGGACCCCCCCCCCCCCCAACTCCGATACGAACGCAAAGCCTGAAGTAGTCGATGATAATGCCAATGGCAACGGCGTTTTAACTTTACCAGGTCTCCCGTTAACGGCCTGGACTCTCCCGACGCCCCAGACATCTGCACGCCCTCCACTCCGCTTGCGCAACACGAAGCCGCGTGGAGTTGAACCGAGACATCGAGACGCAGACCTGGCTCCCTGTCCCGTCACTGCCTGGGGTCTCTGCCCCGTTGGGGCTTCCTTTCGTTGGAGCTGTACCGAGATGTTTGACGTTTGAGCGAGAGTAGACCGGGGAGAGGTTCTGGAAGACAGAACGTTGAGACCCCCCCCCCACCCCCCGAACAAACACAAGGCCTGTAGCAGCAGCAGCAGCAAGGCAAATGTGAACGTCAAAGTGTTGACGGTGTTACCGGGTCCCGTTAACCGCCTGGAATGGCCGATGACAGAGGAGCAATTTGCGCTTCCTTCCCTGTTGCTCTCCCCCCTCGTACGATGTCGCGAGGTTGCTTGGGAGTTGCACAGAGAACGCGTGGAGTTGCACTGAAGTTGCGAGGAGTTGGAGCAAAGTTGCGTGAAATTGTTCTGAGGTTACGTAGAGTTGCAGCGAGGTAACGTGGAGTTGGACAGAGAACGTGTGGAGGTGAGGAGTTGGAGCAAGGTTGAATGAAAATGTTCTGAGGTTACGTAGAGTTGGACCGAGTTGCCTGGAGTTGCAGCGAGGTTGTGTGGAGTTGCACTGAGGAAGTTGCGTGGAGTTGAACGAGACGTCTGCGCTAGGCACAACTGCTGGGGTCCTGTAACATAGAACGTTAGGAGCCCCTCCCCCTCCCCACCGATACAAACAAATCCTGTAGTAGTAGCAGCAACGCAAATTGAAACGCACGGCCAAAGTAGTTGCGGTGTGACCAGTCCGTAAGACACGGCACGAACACAGCAACCCTCCCCCCCTTCCTCCTACCTAGCCCCAACTCCCGACATGAGAACACAAATTCTGTAGCAACGAAACGTTTGTAAAAGCGTAATAGAGTTGTTGCTTTTGGGTTGGATTGCGTGAATATTTTAAATGTGTCGTTAAAACCCGCAACCACCCGACACGGCCAATCAGTAGAAAAAATGTGTCACGTTGACAAAAGACAAAATAGTTCACCACTTTAGCCCGCCGGTGTGTTGAAGAGTGGATCCACGACATTTACAATCCGAGTAACAGCGACGTTTCGCTGGAAACTACATCCGGCACCTTCGGTGCGATTTGCCAGAATAGTGAAGCCATCCACCTGCTTCTGGTCTTAAACAAACAGTGCAGGATGACGATGTCATCATCGTCGTTGTTGAACCCCTTCAGGATTCGAGATCAGAGGCGGCGGTGGAGGTCTATGCAACTAAGTAATAGATCAGTAATCAGCCACTTAGCATGTGACACACATGTAAGGCATTGTAAGGTGTTGTGTATTACTTAATACATTCGGTAAAGTCATGCGGCCTCACGAAAGACCCAAAGAATATGAATTCCTGCAGCCACTAAAGCTTTAAGTCGAGATTTAAGAAGCTTCCAGGCTGCGCCGAGTCTGTAGCCATCACAGCGGTTGAAATTATTTGAATTATTCTAGATTTCAATTATCCAACTAATCTTGGCCAGCAATAATTAGTTCCGCATAACGCTTCAACGTTATCAAAATCAATTGAATGTCCTTGTTGGAAAGCAAGCTCTGCAACTTCTGACAGCTGTGTTTGGGAGAATGTAATGTTCCATTGGTGCTCAAGAAAAACATCCACATCGCTCGTTTGGCGAGCAAGGCCGAGGATCGGGCCGGAGACTCGCACGGTTACCTGGGTTGAGAACTCGCCCAGACATCTCTCTCAAAGTTGGGGGTGGCAGGAACGGATGCCAGCGTGTCTGATTCCCCATCACCACCATCATCCGCTCAGCCTTGACAATAATAAAACACAACCTCCATGATGCTCACGCGTGGCTCCACAGCCAAGGCTCATTCCCATTGATAAATAAAGTTGCTGTGTGGGAAATACGAGTCATTGACACTCCCTGGGTTGGTGTTGTACAGCAGTGCGGCTGCTTGCTCTGTGCGTCAGCTTGCGTTTCCCATTCACCACCACCACCTGCCGAGCCTTGACAACGATAAACACAACCTCCGTGTTCACACTCGTGGCTACAGAGCCAACTCATGACCCATTGAGAATGACGCATGTAGAGTGAGGCGAGTCAAAGGGCACTCCCTGGTTGTGGCGGTGTCATGGGGCTTGCTGTGGTGTCTCTTCTTCCCCTTGTGCAGGGCTCGGCTTGTTGTACAGGGTAGGTAGGTAGGGCTGGACGTTTCACTAGGTTCTGTAACAGAGAACGTGAAAGGCCCCCCCCCGCCCCCCCTCAAGATTTCTGGCAAGCCACAGCAACGGACAGATTCGTATGTTCCACAGGTAACAAGTGGGTGTGTGTGTGGGGGGAGTCCATTTGTTTACCCAGACCACGAGGCACGCGACGTCTCACCGCCTGGGCTACGGAGACGCAAGCTCTGCTCAGGGGGGAGGAGACTTCTGGAAGACATTTGGTTAAGGACAACCCCCCCCCCCCGCCATGCACACAGCACTGTGCACCAAAATTGCATGTGGGAGGAGTGGGACGAGTGGTTTACCGCACAGCCTGCGCCACCCACACATAGGAGGACGATGGCCGGTCGGTGGAGCTTGGTATAGAACGCCAGCAGCCAGTGAGCGGCTACAAAACGCGCACACGGGAAAGGAGGGTGCAGGGCAGACGGAGCAGCTGTGTGAGCTTCCTGTGGCTGGGCAGCAGAGGGGCGGTGACGGTGGCCGATTCAGTGGCAGTGCAGAGGCGGTGACGGTGGCTGGGCAGTGCAGAAGCGGTGATGGTGGCTGGGCAGTGCAGAGGCGGTGATGGTGGCTGGGCAGTGCAGAGGCGGTGATGGTGGTTGGGCAGTGGAGCTGTGACAATAGCAGCGTTGACGGTGGGCTGAGCGGTGACCGAGTGTGATGTTTGCGACCCAACGATTGATTTCACGCCGGCAAGGAACCGCCTGTGCGAGCGAGCCTGGTGCATCTGCGTCCCCGACCCTCTCCTTTGTTTCCTGGACGGATGCCCCCTTCCCCCTCGGGCAATCTGTGCAAAAGATCAGGCCGACAAGAGTTGCTGTTGGTCGCTTCGCAATGCCCCCCCCTCCCCCCACCAATAAACACACTTAAGAGGGAAATACAAGTGTGTAGGTGCTGCATGCCCCGTCAATCGCATAGTGGGGGGGGGTCCCCCAGCCTTGCCCTCTCCAAGTCTCTTAAGCGGTGCGCAATTTCCACGTTCGTAATAAAGTAAATTGTTAAATCTTTCCCAAAGAGGGGGGCTGCCTCTCTTCAAGAAGCACTTGCAGGAAAAGGTTTAGTTTGGAAAATTTTACTTCAAATTCCTCCACAATTTGTCGAGCGTTCATTGTCCAATTGTTCATTTCTCGGAAGCCTTCCACAGACTTCACACGTGCCGGGGTTTTAACGTTGCCAAACTGACGTGAAGTGGCCGCGATGACTCGAGATGAAAGATTTGGTTCATGGAGACATTTCATCCTCGCAATTAAAAATCTCAGCAAATTCATCCTCCATTTTTAAATGTTTCACGAGCAGCGAACAGAACCTTTTGACAGGTGGTCTCTGCCCCGTTGGGGCTTCCTTTCTTTGGAGCTGTACCGAGATGATTCAGAGTAGACACGAGGAAAGATTCTGGAAGACAGAACGTTAGAGACCCCCCCCACTCCCCCCGATACATACAAATCCTGTAGTAGTAGCAGCAAGGCAAATTCAAACGCACGGCCAAAGGAGTTGCGGTGTTACCAGGAGGTCCGCTAACTGCCCGTATCCACCGCCGATTCGACCGTTTGCACTTCCTGCCTCTGCAGTTGAACCGAGACATCGAGACGCAGACCTGGCTCCCTGTCCCGTCACTGCCTGGGGTCTCTGCCCCGTTGGGGCTTCCTTTCGTTGGAGCTGTACCGAGATGTTTGACGTTTGAGCGAGAGTAGACCGGGGAGAGGTTTCTGGAAGACAGAACGTGAGACACCCCCCCCCCCCNACAAACACAAGGCCTGTAGCAGCAGCAGCAGCAAGGCAAATGTGAACGTCAAAGTGTTGACGGTGTTACCGGGTCCCGTTAACCGCCTGGAATGGCCGATGACAGAGGAGCAATTTGCGCTTCCTTCCCTGTTGCTCTCCCCCCTCGTACGATGTCGCGAGGTTGCTTGGGAGTTGCACAGAGAACGCGTGGAGTTGCACTGAAGTTGCGAGGAGTTGGAGCAAAGTTGCGTGAAATTGTTCTGAGGTTACGTAGAGTTGCAGCGAGGTAACGTGGAGTTGGATTGAGGTTGTGTGGAGGAGTTGGAGCAAAGTTGAATGAAATTGTTCTGAGGCTACGTGGAGTTGGACCGAGTTGCCTGGAGTTGCAGCGAGGTTGTGTGGAGTTGCACTGAGGAAGTTGCGTGGAGTTGAACGAGACGTCTGCGCTAGGCACAACTGCTGGGGTCCTGTAACATAGAACGTTAGGAGCCCCTCCCCCCTCCCCCACCCCAGACCCACAAGGGCCAACACTGCACACCACTTGCTGGCAATGTCACCATCAACGCCCTTTGCTGGCTTAGGGAAATATTCAGGACGGCCGTAAGAAAACACCGATTTCAATCTTCAGGTCACATTAAGTAAACTTCACGCTGTGGTCATTTGCAAATAAAGTCAAGTTTTGCCTCGTTTAAAACTGTCAAAGTCCTGCCGACAACTTTTCCCCGTATGGGCAATTATAAAATAAAATCTCAAACATCCACATCGCTCGTTTGGCGAGCAAGGCCGAGGATCGGGCCGGAGACTCGCACGGTTACCTGGGTTGAGAACTCGCCCAGACATCTCTCTCAAAGTTGGGGGTGGCAGGAACGGATGCCAGCGTGTCTGATTCCCCATCACCACCACCACCACCATCCGCTCAGCCTTGACAATAATAAAACACAACCTCCATGATGCTCACGCGTGGCTACAGAGCACGGCTCATTGCCATTGATCATAAATAATGCTGCTGCTGCTGCGGGTAGCAAGAGACGTTGACACTCCCTGGTGGACGCTGTTGGTCGTCTCTGGCCCCTCATGTCCAGGACTAGGATTTCTGCCCCGTTGGGGCTTCCTTGGTTTGGAGCTGTACCGAGATGTTTGAGAGTAGACACGAGGAAAGATTCTGGAAGACACAACGTTAGAGACCCCCCCCACTCCCCCTGATACAAACACAAGGACTGTAGCAGCAGTAGCAGCGAGGCAAATGTGAACGCCAAAGTGTTGACGGTGTTACCGGGTCCCGTTAACCGCCTGGAATGGCCGATGACAGAGGAGCAATTCGCGCTTCCTTCCCTGTTGCTCTCCCCCCTTGTACGATGTCGCGAGGTTGCTTGGGAGTTGCACAGAGAACGCGTGGAGTTGCACTGAAGTTGCACTGAAGTTGCGAGGAGTTGGAGCAAAGTTGCGTGAAATTGTTCTGAGGTTACGTAGAGTTGCAGCGAGGTAACGTGGAGTTGGATTGAGGTTGTGTGGAGGAGTTGGAGCAAGGTTGAATGAAATTGTTCTGAGGCTACGTGGAGTTGGACCGAGTTGCCTGGAGTTGCAGCGAGGTTGTGTGGAGTTGCACTGAGGAAGTTGCGTGGAGTTGAACGAGACGTCTGCGCTAGGCACAACTGCTGGGGTCCTGTAACATAGAACGTTAGGAGCCCCTCCCCCCTCCCCCACCCCAGATCCACAAGGGCCAACACTGCACACCGCTTGCTGGCAATGTCACCATCAACGCCCTTTGCTGGCTGAGGGAAATATTCAGGACGGCCGTAAGAAAACACCGATTTCAATCCACCATAGGAACCTCCTTTGCCAGTAGCAGAATATGATCATTGGTTTTTACCCTTATATCTGGCAACAAAACTGACACTTTTTTTTGCACCTTTTGGCATCATCTGGTCCAACACCAGGTGAGACTCGGCTCTAAGAAAAGCTGTCTCGGGCGTGGACCAATCAATTTCAAGGACAGTGCATACATTATCAGAGTTGTGTTTTTTGTTTGCATTCCGACCGCAGGTATTGTGGTCAATGCAAACATGACTCCTTGTAAAAAAGGTGTCAGTTTTGTTGCCAGATAAAAGGGTAAAAAACCAATTATCATTGATTTCAATCTTCAGGTCACATTACGTAAACTTGACGCTGTGGTCATTTGCTAATAAAAGTGTCAAGTTTTGCCTCGTTTAAAACTTTCACAAAGTCCTGCCTGACAACTTTTCCCCGCGTGGCCGATTACGAAAAGCAAAACATAATAGGGGTTTTTCCCCTCAGATGTTCTGAGGTTACGTAGAGTTGCATCGAGGTAACTACAAATCCTGTAGTAAGTAGCAGCAAGACAAACTCCAACGCACAGCCAAAGGAGTTGCGGTGTTACCAGGAAATCCGCTGTCTGGGTTTTCCCGACGAATGTCCCAGAGTTCGAACCGAGAGAGACGTCTGTGTAAATTGGACTTGGGGATCTTGCGACTGCCTGGATTCACCGATGATCTCTCTTCCCGCTCTTTGCCGGCGTCGCGAGGACGCAGGAGACGCGAGGGATTCTGGAAGATAAAACGTCAGGACCCCCCCCCCCCAACTCCGATACGAACGCAAAGCCTGAAGTAGTCGTTGATAATGCCAATGGCAACGGCGTTTAACCTCAAGTAAAACATCCACATCGCTCGTTTGGTAAGGCCGAGGATCGGGCCGGAGACTCGCACGGTTACCTGGGTTGAGAACTCGCCCAGACATCTCTCTCAAAGTTGGGGTGGCAGGAACGGATGCCAGCGTGTCTGATTCCCCATCGCCACCACCACCATCATCCGCTCAGCCTTGACAATAATAAAACACAACCTCCATGATGCTCACGCGTGGCTACAGAGCACGGCTCATTGCCATTGATCATAAATAATGCTGCTGCTGCTGTGGGTAGCAAGAGACATTGACACTCCCTGATGGACGCTGTTGGTTGTCTCTGGCCCCTCCTGTCCAAGACTGGGTTGTCACAGCGGCAGGGGGTTGCGCATCTCCCATTCCGCCCATCGCCACCGCCGCCGTCATCCGCTCAGCCTTGACAATGATAAACACAACCTCCGTATGTCCACGTGTGGGCTACACAGCCAAGGCTCATTGCTATTGATAAATAAAGTTGCTGTGCGGGAACGACAAGAGTCATTGACACTCCCTGGTGGATGGTAATGGCCGTACGGCTTCTCCCCCCTTCCACCCAGGGCTGGGTTGGTGTTGTACAGCAGTGCGGCTGCTTGCTCTGTGCGTCAGCTTGCGTTTCACATTCACCACCACCACCACCTGCTGAGCCTTGACAACGATAAACACAACCTCCGTGTTCACACTCGTGGCTACCTAGCAGCACTGCTCATGACCAGTTCATAGTAATAATGTTGCTGCTGCTGTGGGTAGCAAGAGACATTGACACTCCCTGATGGACGCTGTTGGAGTTGCATCAAGGTTGCGTTGAGTTGCAAAGACCGTGTGGAGTTGCACTGAGGAAGTTGCGTGGAGTTGAACGAGACGTCTGCGCTAGGCACAACTGCTGGGGTCCTGTAACATAGAACGTTAGGAGACCCCCCCCTCCCCCACCGATACAAACAAATCCTGTAGTAGTAGCAGCAAGGCAAATTCAAACGCACATCCAAAAAGGTGTTGGCGGTGTTACCAGGAGGTCCGCTGTCTGGGTTTTCCCGATGACGCCCCAGACATCTGCACTTCATTTACGGGACGCACGAGAGGGTTTGCGTGGAGTTCGAACCGAGAGAGACGTCTGTGTAAATGGGACTTGGGGATCTTGCGACTGCCTGGATTCACCGATGATCTCTCTTCCCCCTCTTTGCTGTCGTCGCGAGGACGCAGGAGACGCGAGGGAGTCTGGAAGATAAAACGTCAGGACCCCCCCCCCAACTCCGATACGAACGCAAAGCCTGAAGTAGTCGATGATAATGCCAATGGCAACGGCGTTTTAACTTTACCAGGTCTCCCGTTAACGGCCTGGACTCTCCCGACGCCCCAGACATCTGCACGCCCTCCACTCCGCTTGCGCAACACGAAGCCGCGTGGAGTTGAACCGAGACATCGAGACGCAGACCTGGCTCCCTGTCCCGTCACTGCCTGGGTCTCTGCCCCGTTGGGGCTTCCTTTCGTTGGAGCTGTACCGAGATGTTTGACGTTTGAGCGAGAGTAGACCGGGGAGAGGTTTCTGGAAGACAAACGTGAGACCCCCCCCCCCCCCNACAAACACAAGGCCTGTAGCAGCAGCAGCAGCAAGGCAAATGTGAACGTCAAAGTGTTGACGGTGTTACCGGGTCCCGTTAACCGCCTGGAATGGCCGATGACAGAGGAGCAATTTGCGCTTCCTTCCCTGTTGCTCTCCCCCTCGTACGATGTCGCGAGGTTGCTTGGGAGTTGCACAGAGAACGCGTGGAGTTGCACTGAAGTTGCGAGGAGTTGGAGCAAAGTTGCGTGAAATTGTTCTGAGGTTACGTAGAGTTGCAGCGAGGTAACGTGGAGTTGGACAGAGAACGTGTGGAGGTGAGGAGTTGGAGCAAGGTTGAATGAAAATGTTCTGAGGTTACGTAGAGTTGGACCGAGTTGCCTGGAGTTGCAGCGAGGTGTGGAGTTGCACTGAGGAAGTTGCGTGGAGTTGAACGAGACGTCTGCGCTAGGCACAACTGCTGGGGTCCTGTAACATAGAACGTTAGGAGCCCCTCCCCCCTCCCCGATACAAACAAATCCTGTAGTAGTAGCAGCAACGCAAATTGAAACGCACGGCCAAAGTAGTTGCGGTGTGACCAGTCCGTAAGACACGGCACGAACACAGCAACCCTCCCCCCTTCCTCCTACCTAGCCCCAACTCCCGACATGAGAACACAAATTCTGTAGCAACGAAACGTTTGTAAAAGCGTAATAGAGTTGTTGCTTTTGGGTTGGATTGCGTGAATATTTTAAATGTGTCGTTAAAACCCGCAACCACCCGACACGGCCAATCAGTAGAAAAAATGTGTCACGTTGACAAAAGACAAAATAGTTCACCACTTTAGCCCGCCGGTGTGTTGAAGAGTGGATCCACGACATTTACAATCCGAGTAACAGCGACGTTTCGCTGGAAACTACATCCGGCACCTTCGGTGCGATTTGCCAGAATAGTGAAGCCATCCACCTGCTTCTGGTCTTAAACAAACAGTGCAGGATGACGATGTCATCATCGTCGTTGTTGAACCCCTTCAGGATTCGAGATCAGAGGCGGCGGTGGAGGTCTATGCAACTAAGTAATAGATCAGTAATCAGCCACTTAGCATGTGACACACATGTAAGGCATTGTAAGGTGTTGTGTATTACTTAATACATTCGGTAAAGTCATGCGGCCTCACCGAAAGACCCAAAGAATATGAATTCCTGCAGCCACTAAAGCTTTAAGTCGAGATTTAAGAAGCTTCCAGGCTGCGCCGAGTCTGTAGCCATCACAGCGGTTGAAATTATTTGAATTATTCTAGATTTCAATTATCCAACTAATCTTGGCCAGCAATAATTAGTTCCGCATAACGCTTCAACGTTATCAAAATCAATTGAATGTCCTTGTTGGAAAGCAAGCTCTGCAACTTCTGACAGCTGTGTTTGGGAGAATGTAATGTTCCATTGGTGCTCAAGAAAAACATCCACATCGCTCGTTTGGCGAGCAAGGCCGAGGATCGGGCCGAAGACTCGCACGGTTACCTGGGTTGAGAACTCGCCCAGACATCTCTCTCAAAGTTGGGGGTGGCAGGAACGGATGCCAGCGTGTCTGATTCCCCATCACCACCATCATCCGCTCAGCCTTGACAATAATAAAACACAACCTCCATGATGCTCACGCGTGGCTCCACAGCCAAGGCTCATTCCCATTGATAAATAAAGTTGCTGTGTGGGAAATACGAGTCATTGACACTCCCTGGGTTGGTGTTGTACAGCAGTGCGGCTGCTTGTTGTGCGTCAGCTTGCGTTTCCCATTCACCACCACCACCTGCCGAGCCTTGACAACGATAAACACAACCTCCGTGTTCACACTCGTGGCTACAGAGCCAACTCATGACCCATTGAGAATGACGCATGTAGAGTGAGGCGAGTCAAAGGGCACTCCCTGGTTGTGGCGGTGTCATGGGGCTTGCTGTGGTGTCTCTTCTTCCCCTTGTGCAGGGCTCGGCTTGTTGTACAGGGTAGGTAGGTAGGGCTGGACGTTTCACTAGGTTCTGTAACAGAGAACGTGAAAGGCCCCCCCCCGCCCCCCTCAAGATTTCTGGCAAGCCACAGCAACGGACAGATTCGTATGTTCCACAGGTAACAAGTGGGTGTGTGTGTGGGGGAGTCCATTTGTTTACCCAGACCACGAGGCACGCGACGTCTCACCGCCTGGGCTACGGAGACGCAAGCTCTGCTCAGGGGGAGGAGACTTCTGGAAGACATTTGGTTAAGGACAACCCCCCCCCCCCGCCATGCACACAGCACTGTGCACCAAAATTGCATGTGGGAGGAGTGGGACGAGTGGTTTACCGCACAGCCTGCGCCACCCACACATAGGAGGACGATGGCCGGTCGGTGGAGCTTGGTATAGAACGCCAGCAGCCAGTGAGCGGCTACAAAACGCGCACACGGGAAAGGAGGGTGCAGGGCAGACGGAGCAGCTGTGTGAGCTTCCTGTGGCTGGGCAGCAGAGGGCGGTGACGGTGGCCGATTCAGTGGCAGTGCAGAGGCGGTGACGGTGGCTGGGCAGTGCAGAAGCGGTGATGGTGGCTGGGCAGTGCAGAGGCGGTGATGGTGGCTGGGCAGTGCAGAGGCGGTGATGGTGGTTGGGCAGTGGAGCTGTGACAATAGCAGCGTTGACGGTGGGCTGAGCGGTGACCGAGTGTGATGTTTGCGACCCAACGATTGATTTCACGCCGGCAAGGAACCGCCTGTGCGAGCGAGCCTGGTGCATCTGCGTCCCCGACCCTCTCCTTTGTTTCCTGGACGGATGCCCCCTTCCCCCTCGGGCAATCTGTGCAAAAGATCAGGCCGACAAGAGTTGCTGTTGGTCGCTTCGCAATGCTCCCCCCCCNTCCCCCCACCAATAAACACACTTAAGAGGGAAATACAAGTGTGTAGGTGCTGCATGCCCCGTCAATCGCATAGTGGGGGGGGTCCCCCAGCCTTGCCCTCTCCAAGTCTCTTAAGCGGTGCGCAATTTCCACGTTCGTAATAAAGTAAATTGTTAAATCTTTCCCAAAGAGGGGGCTGCCTCTCTTCAAGAAGCACTTGCAGGAAAAGGTTTAGTTTGGAAAATTTTACTTCAAATTCCTCCACAATTTGTCGAGCGTTCATTGTCCAATTGTTCATTTCTCGGAAGCCTTCCACAGACTTCACACGTGCCGGGGTTTTAACGTTGCCAAACTGACGTGAAGTGGCCGCGATGACTCGAGATGAAAGATTTGGTTCATGGAGACATTTCATCCTCGCAATTAAAAATCTCAGCAAATTCATCCTCCATTTTTTAAATGTTTCACGAGCAGCGAACAGAACCTTTTGACAGGTGGTCTCTGCCCCGTTGGGGCTTCCTTTCTTTGGAGCTGTACCGAGATGATTCAGAGTAGACACGAGGAAAGATTCTGGAAGACAGAACGTTAGAGACCCCCCCCTCCCCCGATACATACAAATCCTGTAGTAGTAGCAGCAAGGCAAATTCAAACGCACGGCCAAAGGAGTTGCGGTGTTACCAGGAGGTCCGCTAACTGCCCGTATCCACCGCCGATTCGACCGTTTGCACTTCCTGCCTCTGCAGTTGAACCGAGACATCGAGACGCAGACCTGGCTCCCTGTCCGTCACTGCCTGGGGTCTCTGCCCCGTTGGGGCTTCCTTTCGTTGGAGCTGTACCGAGATGTTTGACGTTTGAGCGAGAGTAGACCGGGGAGAGGTTTCTGGAAGACAGAACGTGAGACACCCCCCCCCCCCNACAAACACAAGGCCTGTAGCAGCAGCAGCAGCAAGGCAAATGTGAACGTCAAAGTGTTGACGGTGTTACCGGGTCCGTTAACCGCCTGGAATGGCCGATGACAGAGGAGCAATTTGCGCTTCCTTCCCTGTTGCTCTCCCCCTCGTACGATGTCGCGAGGTTGCTTGGGAGTTGCACAGAGAACGCGTGGAGTTGCACTGAAGTTGCGAGGAGTTGGAGCAAAGTTGCGTGAAATTGTTCTGAGGTTACGTAGAGTTGCAGCGAGGTAACGTGGAGTTGGATTGAGGTTGTGTGGAGGAGTTGGAGCAAAGTTGAATGAAATTGTTCTGAGGCTACGTGGAGTTGGACCGAGTTGCCTGGAGTTGCAGCGAGGTTGTGTGGAGTTGCACTGAGGAAGTTGCGTGGAGTTGAACGAGACGTCTGCGCTAGGCACAACTGCTGGGTCCTGTAACATAGAACGTTAGGAGCCCCTCCCCCTCCCCACCCCAGACCCACAAGGGCCAACACTGCACACCACTTGCTGGCAATGTCACCATCAACGCCCTTTGCTGGCTTAGGGAAATATTCAGGACGGCCGTAAGAAAACACCGATTTCAATCTTCAGGTCACATTAAGTAAACTTCACGCTGTGGTCATTTGCAAATAAAGTCAAGTTTTGCCTCGTTTAAAACTGTCAAAGTCCTGCCGACAACTTTTCCCCGTATGGGCAATTATAAAATAAAATCTCAAACATCCACATCGCTCGTTTGGCGAGCAAGGCCGAGGATCGGGCCGGAGACTCGCACGGTTACCTGGGTTGAGAACTCGCCCAGACATCTCTCTCAAAGTTGGGGTGGCAGGAACGGATGCCAGCGTGTCTGATTCCCCATCACCACCACCACCACCATCCGCTCAGCCTTGACAATAATAAAACACAACCTCCATGATGCTCACGCGTGGCTACAGAGCACGGCTCATTGCCATTGATCATAAATAATGCTGCTGCTGCTGCGGGTAGCAAGAGACGTTGACACTCCCTGGTGGACGCTGTTGGTCGTCTCTGGCCCCTCATGTCCAGGACTAGGATTTCTGCCCCGTTGGGCTTCCTTGGTTTGGAGCTGTACCGAGATGTTTGAGAGTAGACACGAGGAAAGATTCTGGAAGACACAACGTTAGAGACCCCCCCACTCCCCCTGATACAAACACAAGGACTGTAGCAGCAGTAGCAGCGAGGCAAATGTGAACGCCAAAGTGTTGACGGTGTTACCGGGTCCCGTTAACCGCCTGGAATGGCCGATGACAGAGGAGCAATTCGCGCTTCCTTCCCTGTTGCTCTCCCCCTTGTACGATGTCGCGAGGTTGCTTGGGAGTTGCACAGAGAACGCGTGGAGTTGCACTGAAGTTGCACTGAAGTTGCGAGGAGTTGGAGCAAAGTTGCGTGAAATTGTTCTGAGGTTACGTAGAGTTGCAGCGAGGTAACGTGGAGTTGGATTGAGGTTGTGTGGAGGAGTTGGAGCAAGGTTGAATGAAATTGTTCTGAGGCTACGTGGAGTTGGACCGAGTTGCCTGGAGTTGCAGCGAGGTTGTGTGGAGTTGCACTGAGGAAGTTGCGTGGAGTTGAACGAGACGTCTGCGCTAGGCACAACTGCTGGGGTCCTGTAACATAGAACGTTAGGAGCCCCTCCCCCCTCCCCACCCCAGATCCACAAGGGCCAACACTGCACACCGCTTGCTGGCAATGTCACCATCAACGCCCTTTGCTGGCTGAGGGAAATATTCAGGACGGCCGTAAGAAAACACCGATTTCAATCCACCATAGGAACCTCCTTTGCCAGTAGCAGAATATGATCATTGGTTTTTACCCTTTATCTGGCAACAAAACTGACACTTTTTTTTGCACCTTTTGGCATCATCTGGTCCAACACCAGGTGAGACTCGGCTCTAAGAAAAGCTGTCTCGGGCGTGGACCAATCAATTTCAAGGACAGTGCATACATTATCAGAGTTGTGTTTTTTTGTTTGCATTCCGACCGCAGGTATTGTGGTCAATGCAAACATGACTCCTTGTAAAAAAGGTGTCAGTTTTGTTGCCAGATAAAAGGGTAAAAAACCAATTATCATTGATTTCAATCTTCAGGTCACATTACGTAAACTTGACGCTGTGGTCATTTGCTAATAAAAGTGTCAAGTTTTGCCTCGTTTAAAACTTTCACAAAGTCCTGCCTGACAACTTTTCCCCGCGTGGCCGATTACGAAAAGCAAAACATAATAGGGGTTTTTCCCCTCAGATGTTCTGAGGTTACGTAGAGTTGCATCGAGGTAACTACAAATCCTGTAGTAAGTAGCAGCAAGACAAACTCCAACGCACAGCCAAAGGAGTTGCGGTGTTACCAGGAAATCCGCTGTCTGGGTTTTCCCGACGAATGTCCCAGAGTTCGAACCGAGAGAGACGTCTGTGTAAATTGGACTTGGGGATCTTGCGACTGCCTGGATTCACCGATGATCTCTCTTCCCGCTCTTTGCCGGCGTCGCGAGGACGCAGGAGACGCGAGGGATTCTGGAAGATAAAACGTCAGGACCCCCCCCCCCCAACTCCGATACGAACGCAAAGCCTGAAGTAGTCGTTGATAATGCCAATGGCAACGGCGTTTAACCTCAAGTAAAACATCCACATCGCTCGTTTGGTAAGGCCGAGGATCGGGCCGGAGACTCGCACGGTTACCTGGGTTGAGAACTCGCCCAGACATCTCTCTCAAAGTTGGGGTGGCAGGAACGGATGCCAGCGTGTCTGATTCCCCATCGCCACCACCACCATCATCCGCTCAGCCTTGACAATAATAAAACACAACCTCCATGATGCTCACGCGTGGCTACAGAGCACGGCTCATTGCCATTGATCATAAATAATGCTGCTGCTGCTGTGGGTAGCAAGAGACATTGACACTCCCTGATGGACGCTGTTGGTTGTCTCTGGCCCCTCCTGTCCAAGACTGGGTTGTCACAGCGGCAGGGGGTTGCGCATCTCCCATTCCGCCCATCGCCACCGCCGCCGTCATCCGCTCAGCCTTGACAATGATAAACACAACCTCCGTATGTCCACGTGTGGGCTACACAGCCAAGGCTCATTGCTATTGATAAATAAAGTTGCTGTGCGGGAACGACAAGAGTCATTGACACTCCCTGGTGGATGGTAATGGCCGTACGGCTTCTCCCCCCTTCCACCCAGGGCTGGGTTGGTGTTGTACAGCAGTGCGGCTGCTTGCTCTGTGCGTCAGCTTGCGTTTCACATTCACCACCACCACCACCTGCTGAGCCTTGACAACGATAAACACAACCTCCGTGTTCACACTCGTGGCTACCTAGCAGCACTGCTCATGACCAGTTCATAGTAATAATGTTGCTGCTGCTGTGGGTAGCAAGAGACATTGACACTCCCTGATGGACGCTGTTGGAGTTGCATCAAGGTTGCGTTGAGTTGCAAAGACCGTGTGGAGTTGCACTGAGGAAGTTGCGTGGAGTTGAACCGAGACGTCTGCGCTAGGCACAACTGCTGGGGTCCTGTAACATAGAACGTTAGGAGACCCCCCCCTCCCCCACCGATACAAACAAATCCTGTAGTAGTAGCAGCAAGGCAAATTCAAACGCACATCCAAAAAGGTGTTGGCGGTGTTACCAGGAGGTCCGCTGTCTGGGTTTTCCCGATGACGCCCCAGACATCTGCACTTCATTTACGGGACGCACGAGAGGGTTTGCGTGGAGTTCGAACCGAGAGAGACGTCTGTGTAAATGGGACTTGGGGATCTTGCGACTGCCTGGATTCACGATGATCTCTCTTCCCCTCTTTGCTGTCGTCGCGAGGACGCAGGAGACGCGAGGGAGTCTGGAAGATAAAACGTCAGGACCCCCCCCAACTCCGATACGAACAAAGCCTGAAGTAGTCGATGAAATGCCAATGGCAACGGCGTTTTAACTTTACGGTGTTACCTGGACTCTCCCGACGCCCCGAATCTGCCGCCCTCCACCGCTTGCGCAACCGGCCGCTGGAGTTGAACCGAGACATCGAGACGCAGACCTGGCTCCCTGTCCCGTCACTGCCTGGGTCTCTGCCCGTTGGGCTTCCTTTCTTGGAGCTGTACCGAGATGTTTGACGTTTGAGCGAGAGTAGACCGGGGAGAGGTTTCTGGAAGACAGAACGTGAGACACCCCCCCCCCCCCACAAACACAAGGCCTGTAGCAGCAGCAGCAGCAAGGCAAATGTGAACGTCAAAGTGTTGACGGTGTTACCGGTCCGTTAACCGCCTGGAATGGCCGATGACAGAGGAGCAATTTGCGCTTCCTTCCCTGTTGCTCTCCCCCTGTACGATGTCGCGAGGTTGCTTGGGAGTTGCACAGAGAACGCGTGGAGTTGCACTGAAGTTGCGAGGAGTTGGAGCAAGTTGCGTGAAATTGTTCTGAGGTTACGTAGAGTTGCAGCGAGGTAACGTGGAGTTGGATTGAGGTTGTGTGGAGGAGTTGGAGCAAGTTGAATGAAATTGTTCTGAGGCTACGTGGAGTTGCACTGAGGAAGTTGCGTGGAGTTGAACGAGACGTCTGCGCTAGGCACAACTGCTGGGTCCTGTAACATAGAACGTTAGGAGCCCCTCCCCCTCCCCACCCAGACCCACAAGGGCCAACACTGCACACCACTTGCTGGCAATGTCACCATCAAGCCGCTGGCTGGGTATTCAGGACGGCCGTAAGAAAACACCATTTCAATTTCAGGTCACATTAAGTAATTGCGTGGATTTCAAATAAAGAGTTTTGCCTGTTTAAATGTCACCTGCCGACCTTTTCCCCGTATGGATTATAAAATAATCTCACATCCACATCGCTCGTTTGGCGAGCAAGGCCGAGGATCGCCGGAGACTCGCACGGTTACCTGGGTTGAGAACTCGCCCAGACATCTCTCTCAAAGTTGGGGTAGGAACGGATGCCAGCGTGTCGATTCCCATCACCCCACCACCACCATCCTCACTTGACAATATAAAACACAACCTCCATGATGCTCACGCGTGGCTACAGAGCACGGCTCATTGCCATTGATCATAAATAAGCTGCGTGCTGCTGAGCAGAGACGTTGACACTCCGACCTGGGTCCCTGGCCCCTCATGTCCAGGACTAGGTTTCTGCCCCGTTGGGGCTTCCTTGGTTTGGAGCTGTACCGAGATGTTTGAGAGTAGACCGAGGAAAGATTCTGGAAGACACAACGTTAGAGACCCCCCCACTCCCCTGATACAAACACAAGGACTGTAGCAGCAGTAGCAGCGAGGCAAATGTGAACGCCAAAGTGTTGACGGTGTTACCGGTCCCGTTAACCGCCTGGAATGGCCGATGACAGAGGAGCAATTCGCGCTTCCTTCCCTGTTGCTCTCCCCCTTGTACGATGTCGCGAGGTTGCTTGGGAGTTGCACAGAGAACGCGTGGAGTTGCACTGAAGTTGCGAGGAGTTGGAGCAAAGTTGCGTGAAATTGTTCTGAGGTTACGTAGAGTTGCAGCGAGGTAACGTGGAGTTGGATTGAGGTTGTGTGGAGGAGTTGGAGCAAGGTTGAATGAAATTGTTCTGAGGCTACGTGGAGTTGGACCGAGTTGCCTGGAGTTGCAGCGAGGTTGTGTGGAGTTGCACTGAGGAAGTTGCGTGGAGTTGAACGAGACGTCTGCGCTAGGCACAACTGCTGGGTCCTGTAACATAGAACGTTAGGAGCCCCTCCCCCTCCCCACCCCAGATCCACAAGGGCCAACACTGCACACCGCTTGCTGGCAATGTCACCATCAACGCCCTTTGCTGGCTGAGGGAAATATTCAGGACGGCCGTAAGAAAACACCGATTTCAATCCACCATAGGAACCTCCTTTGCCAGTAGCAGAATATGATCATTGGTTTTTACCCTTTATCTGGCAACAAAACTGACACTTTTTTTGCACCTTTTGGCATCATCTGGTCCAACACCAGGTGAGACTCGGCTCTAAGAAAAGCTGTCTCGGGCGTGGACCAATCAATTTCAAGGACAGTGCATACATTATCAGAGTTGTGTTTTTTGTTTGCATTCCGACCGCAGGTATTGTGGTCAATGCAAACATGACTCCTTGTAAAAAAGGTGTCAGTTTTGTTGCCAGATAAAAGGGTAAAAAACCAATTATCATTGATTTCAATCTTCAGGTCACATTACGTAAACTTGACGCTGTGGTCATTTGCTAATAAAAGTGTCAAGTTTTGCCTCGTTTAAAACTTTCACAAAGTCCTGCCTGACAACTTTTCCCCGCGTGGCCGATTACGAAAAGCAAAACATAATAGGGGTTTTTCCCCTCAGATGTTCTGAGGTTACGTAGAGTTGCATCGAGGTAACTACAAATCCTGTAGTAAGTAGCAGCAAGACAAACTCCAACGCACAGCCAAAGGAGTTGCGGTGTTACCAGGAAATCCGCTGTCTGGGTTTTCCCGACGAATGTCCCAGAGTTCGAACCGAGAGAGACGTCTGTGTAAATTGGACTTGGGGATCTTGCGACTGCCTGGATTCACCGATGATCTCTCTTCCCGCTCTTTGCCGGCGTCGCGAGGACGCAGGAGACGCGAGGGATTCTGGAAGATAAAACGTCAGGACCCCCCCCCCCCCAACTCCGATACGAACGCAAAGCCTGAAGTAGTCGTTGATAATGCCAATGGCAACGGCGTTTAACCTCAAGTAAAACATCCACATCGCTCGTTTGGTAAGGCCGAGGATCGGGCCGGAGACTCGCACGGTTACCTGGGTTGAGAACTCGCCCAGACATCTCTCTCAAAGTTGGGGTGGCAGGAACGGATGCCAGCGTGTCTGATTCCCCATCGCCACCACCACCATCATCCGCTCAGCCTTGACAATAATAAAACACAACCTCCATGATGCTCACGCGTGGCTACAGAGCACGGCTCATTGCCATTGATCATAAATAATGCTGCTGCTGCTGTGGGTAGCAAGAGACATTGACACTCCCTGATGGACGCTGTTGGTTGTCTCTGGCCCCTCCTGTCCAAGACTGGGTTGTCACAGCGGCAGGGGTTGCGCATCTCCCATTCCGCCCATCGCCACCGCCGCCGTCATCCGCTCAGCCTTGACAATGATAAACACAACCTCCGTATGTCCACGTGTGGGCTACACAGCCAAGGCTCATTGCCATTGATAAATAAAGTTGCTGTGCGGGAACGACAAGAGTCATTGACACTCCCTGGTGGATGGTAATGGCCGTACGGCTTCTCCCCCCTTCCACCCAGGGCTGGGTTGGTGTTGTACAGCAGTGCGGCTGCTTGCTCTGTGCGTCAGCTTGCGTTTCACATTCACCACCACCACCACCTGCTGAGCCTTGACAACGATAAACACAACCTCCGTGTTCACACTCGTGGCTACCTAGCAGCACTGCTCATGACCAGTTCATAGTAATAATGTTGCTGCTGCTGTGGGTAGCAAGAGACATTGACACTCCCTGATGGACGCTGTTGGAGTTGCATCAAGGTTGCGTTGAGTTGCAAAGACCGTGTGGAGTTGCACTGAGGAAGTTGCGTGGAGTTGAACCGAGACGTCTGCGCTAGGCACAACTGCTGGGGTCCTGTAACATAGAACGTTAGGAGACCCCCCCCCCCACCGATACAAACAAATCCTGTAGTAGTAGCAGCAAGGCAAATTCAAACGCACATCCAAAAAGGTGTTGGCGGTGTTACCAGGAGGTCCGCTGTCTGGGTTTTCCCGATGACGCCCCAGACATCTGCACTTCATTTACGGGACGCACGAGAGGGTTTGCGTGGAGTTCGAACCGAGAGAGACGTCTGTGTAAATGGGACTTGGGGATCTTGCGACTGCCTGGATTCACGATGATCTCTCTTCCCCTCTTTGCTGTCATCGCGAGGACGCAGGAGACGCGAGGGAGTCTGGAAGATAAAACGCAGGACCCCCCCCCCCCAACTCCGATACGAACGCAAAGCCTGAAGTAGTCGATGATAATGCCAATGGCAACGGCGTTTTAACTTTACCAGGTCTCCCGTTAACGGCCTGGACTCTCCCGACGCCCCAGACATCTGCACGCCCTCCACTCCGCTTGCGCAACACGAAGCCGCGTGGAGTTGAACCGAGACATCGAGACGCAGACCTGGCTCCCTGTCCCGTCACTGCCTGGGATCTCTGCCCCGTTGGGGCTTCCTTTCTTTGGAGCTGTACCGAGATGTTTGACGTTTGAGCGAGAGTAGACCGGGGAGAGGATTCTGGAAGACAGAACGTTAGAGACCCACCCCCACTCCCCTGATACAAACACAAGGCCTGTAGCAGCAGTAGCAGCAAGGCAAATGTGAACGTCAAAGTGTTGACGGTGTTACCGGGTCCGTTAACCGCCTGGAATGGCCGATGACAGAGGAGCAATTTGCGCTTCCTTCCCTGTTGCTCCCCCTTGTACGATGTCGCGAGGTTGCTTGGGAGTTGCACTGAGAAAGTTGCGTGGAGTTGCACTGAAGTTGCGAGGAGTTGGAGCAAGGTTGCGTGAAGGGTTCTGAGGTTACGTAGAGTTGCAGCGAGGTAACGTGGAGTTGCACAGAGAACGTGTGGAGGTGAGGAGTTGGAGCAAGGTTGAATGAAATTGTTCTGAGGCTACGTGGAGTTGCACTGAGGAAGTTGCGTGGAGTTGAACGAGACGTCTGCGCTAAGCACAACTGCTGGGTCCTGTAACATAGAACGTTAGGAGCCCCTCCCCCTCCCCGATACAAACAAATCCTGTAGTAGTAGCAGCAAGGCAAATTCAAACGCACGGCCAAAAGGTGTTGGCGGTGTTACCAGGAGTCCGCTGTCTGGGTTCTCACGACGACGCCCCAGACATCTGAACTTCCTTTACGGGACGCACTTGAGGTTTGCGTGGAGTTCGAACCGAGAGAGACGTCTGTGTAAATGGGACTTGGGATCTTGCGACTGCCTGGATTCACCGATGATCTCTCTTCCCCTCTTTGCCGGCGTCGCAAGGACGCAGAAGAGATTCTGAAGATAAAACGTCAGAACCCCCCCCCCAACTCCGATACGAACGCAAAGCCTGAAGTAGTCGATGATAATGCCAATGGCAACGGCGTTTTAACTTTACCAGGTGTCCGTTAACGGCCTGGATTCTCCCGACGACGCCCNAGACATCTGCACGCCCTCCACTCCGCTTGCGCAACACGAAGCCGCGTGGAGTTGAACTGAGACATCGAGACGCAGACCTGGCTCCCTGTCCCGTCACTGCCTGGGTCTCTGCCCCGTTGGGGCTTCCTTGGTTTGGAGCTGTACCGAGATGTTTGACGTTTGAGCGAGAGTAGACCGGGGAGAGGATTCTGGAAGACAGAAGGTTAGAGACCCCCCACCCCCCTGATACAAACACAAGGCCTGTAGCAGCAGTAGCAGCAAGGCAAATGTGAACGTCAAAGTGTTGACGGTGTTACCGGTCCCGTTAACCGCCTGGAATGGCCGATGACAGAGGAGCAATTTGCGCTTCCTTCCCTGTTGCTCTCCCCCTTGTACGATGTCGCGAGGTTGCTTGGGAGTTGCACAGAGAACGCATGGAGTTGCACTGAAGTTGCGAGGAGTTGGAGCAAGTTGCGTGAAGGTGTTCTGAGGTTACGTAGAGTTGCAGCGAGGTAACGTGGAGTTGGACAGAGAACGTGTGGAGGTGAGGAGTTGGAGCAAGGTTGAATGAAAATGTTCTGAGGTTACGTAGAGTTGGACCGAGTTGCCTGGAGTTGCAGCGAGGTGGAGTTGCACTGAGGAAGTTGCGTGGAGTTGAACGAGACGTCTGCGCTAGGCACAACTGCTGGGGTCCTGTAACATAGAACGTTAGGAGCCCCTCCCCCTCCCCGATACAAACAAATCCTGTAGTAGTAGCAGCAAGGCAAATTGAAACGCACGGCCAAAGTAGCTGCGGTGTGACCAGTCTGTAAGACACGGCGCGAACACAACAACCCTCCCCCTTCCTCCTACCCAGCCAACTCCCGACATGAGAACACAATTCTGTAGCAACGAAAAGTTTGTAAAAGCGTAATAGATTGTTGCTTTTGGGTTGGATCGCGTGAATATTTTAAACGTGTCGTTAAAACCCGCACCACCCGACACGGCCAATCAGTAAAAAAAATGTGTCACGTTGACAAAATAGTTCACCACTTTAGCCCACCGGTGTGTTGAAGAGTGGATCCACAACATTTACAATCCGAGTAACAGCGACGTTTCGCTGGAAACTACATCCGGCACCTTCGGTGCGATTTGCCAGAATAGTGAAGCCATCCACCTGCTTCTGGTCTTAAACAAACAGTGCAGGATGACGATGTCATCGTCGTTGTTGAACCCCATCGAAATTCGAGATCAGAGGCGGCGGAGAGGTCTATGCAACTAACAGATCAGTAATCAGCCACTTAGCATGTGACACACATGTAAGGCATTGTAAGGTGTTGTGTATTACTTAATACATTCGGTAAAGTCATGCGGCCTCACCGAAAGACCCAAAGAATATGAATTCCTGCAGCCACTAAAGCTTTAAGTCGAGATTTAAGAAGCTTCCAGGCTGCGCCGAGTCTGTAGCCATCACAGCGGTTGAAATTATTTGAATTATTCTAGATTTCAATTATCCAACTAATCTTGGCCAGCAATAATTAGTTCCGCATAACGCTTCAACGTTATCAAATCAATTGAATGTCCTTGTTGGAAAGCAAGCTCTGCAACTTCTGACAGCTGTGTTTGGGAGAATGTAATGTTCCATTGGTGCTCAAGAAAAACATCCACATCGCTCGTTTGGCGAGCAAGGCCGAGGATCGGGCCGGAGACTCGCACGGTTACCTGGGTTGAGAACTCGCCCAGACATCTCTCTCAAAGTTGGGGTGGCAGGAACGGATGCCAGCGTGTCTGATTCCCCATCACCACCACCACCATCATCCGCTCAGCCTTGACAATAATAAAACACAACCTCCATGATGCTCACGCGTGGCTCCACAGCCAAGGCTCATTCCCATTGATAAATAAAGTTGCTGTGTGGGAAATACGAGAGTCATTGACACTCCCTGGGTTGGTGTTGTACAGCAGTGCGGCTGCTTGTTGTGCGTCAGCTTGCGTTTCCCATTCACCACCACCACCTGCCGAGCCTTGACAACGATAAACACAACCTCCGTGTTCACACTCGTGGCTACAGAGCCAACTCATGACCCATTGAGAATGACGCATGTAGAGTGAGGCGAGTCAAAGGGCACTCCCTGGTTGTGGCGGTGTCATGGGGCTTGCTGTGGTGTCTCTTCTTCCCCTTGTGCAGGGCTCGGCTTGTTGTACAGGGTAGGTAGGTAGGGCTGGACGTTTCACTAGGTTCTGTAACAGAGAACGTGAAAGGCCCCCCCCGCCCCCCTCAAGATTTCTGGCAAGCCACAGCAACGGACAGATTCGTATGTTCCACAGGTAACAAGTGGGTGTGTGTGTGGGGGAGTCCATTTGTTTACCCAGACCACGAGGCACGCGACGTCTCACCGCCTGGGCTACGGAGACGCAAGCTCTGCTCAGGGGGAGGAGACTTCTGGAAGACATTTGGTTAAGGACAACCCCCCCCCCCCCCGCATGCACACAGCACTGTGCACCAAAATTGCATGTGGGAGGAGTGGGACGAGTGGTTTACCGCACAGCCTGCGCCACCCACACATAGGAGGACGATGGCCGGTCGGTGGAGCTTGGTATAGAACGCCAGCAGCCAGTGAGCGGCTACAAAACGCGCACACGGGAAAGGAGGGTGCAGGGCAGACGGAGCAGCTGTGTGAGCTTCCTGTGGCTGGGCAGCAGAGGGCGGTGACGGTGGCGATTCAGTGGCAGTGCAGAGGCGGTGATGGTGGCTGGCAGTGCAGAGGCGGTGACGGTGGCTGGGCAGTGCAGAAGCGGTGATGGTGGCTGGGCAGTGCAGAGGCGGTGACGGTGGCTGGCAGTGCAGAGCGGTGATGGTGGCTGGGCAGTGCAGAGGCGGTGATGGTGGCTGGGCAGTGCAGAGGCGGTGATGGTGGTTGGGCAGTGGAGCTGTGACAGTAGCAGCGTTGACGGTGGGCTGAGCGGTGACTGAGTGTGATGTTTGCGACCCAACGATTGATTTCACGCCGGCAAGGAACTGCCTGTGCGAGCGAGCCTGGTGCATCTGCGTCCCCGACCCTCTCCTTCGTTTCCTGGACGGATGCCCCCTTCCCCCTCGGGCAATCTGTGCAAAAGATCAGGCCGACAAGAGTTGCTGTTGGTCGCTTCGCAATGCCCCCCCTCCCCCACCAATAAACACACTTAAGAGGGAAATACAAGTGTGTAGGTGCTGCATGCCCCGTCAATCGCATAGTGGGGGGGGNTCCCCAGCCTTGCCCTCTCCAAGTCTCTTAAGCGGTGCGCAATTTCCACGTTCGTAATAAAGTAAATTGTTAAATCTTTCCCAAAGAGGGGGCTGCCTCTCTTCAAGAAGCACTTGCAGGAAAAGGTTTAGTTTGGAAAATTTTACTTCAAATTCCTCCACAATTTGTCGAGCGTTCATTGTCCAATTGTTCATTTCTCGGAAGCCTTCCACAGACTTCACACGTGCCGGGGTTTTAACGTTGCCAAACTGACGTGAAGTGGCCGCGATGACTCGAGATGAAAGATTTGGTTCATGGAGACATTTCATCCTCGCAATTAAAAATCTCAGCAAATTCATCCTCCATTTTTAAATGTTTCACGAGCAGCGAACAGAACCTTTTGACAGGTGGTCTCTGCCCCGTTGGGCTTCCTTTCTTTGGAGCTGTACCGAGATGATTCAGAGTAGACACGAGGAAAGATTCTGGAAGACAGAACGTTAGAGACCCCCCCCACTCCCCCGATACATACAAATCCTGTAGTAGTAGCAGCAAGGCAAATTCAAACGCACGGCCAAAGGAGTTGCGGTGTTACCAGGAGGTCCGCTAACTGCCCGTATCCACCGCCGATTCGACCGTTTGCACTTCCTGCCTCTGCAGTTGAACCGAGACATCGAGACGCAGACCTGGCTCCCTGTCCCGTCACTGCCTGGGGTCTCTGCCCCGTTGGGGCTTCCTTTCGTTGGAGCTGTACCGAGATGTTTGACGTTTGAGCGAGAGTAGACCGGGGAGAGGTTCTGGAAGACAGAACGTGAGACACCCCCCCCCCCCCCAAAACACAAGGCCTGTAGCAGCAGCAGCAGCAAGGCAAATGTGAACGTCAAAGTGTTGACGGTGTTACCGGGTCCCGTTAACCGCCTGGAATGGCCGATGACAGAGGAGCAATTTGCGCTTCCTTCCCTGTTGCTCTCCCCCTCGTACGATGTCGCGAGGTTGCTTGGGAGTTGCACAGAGAACGCGTGGAGTTGCACTGAAGTTGCGAGGAGTTGGAGCAAGTTGCGTGAAATTGTTCTGAGGTTACGTAGAGTTGCAGCGAGGTAACGTGGAGTTGGACAGAGAACGTGTGGAGGAGTTGGAGCAAGGTTGAATGAAATGTTCTGAGGTTACGTAGAGTTGGACCGAGTTGCCTGGAGTTGCAGCGAGGTTGTGTGGAGTTGCACTGAGGAAGTTGCGTGGAGTTGAACGAGACGTCTGCGCTAGGCACAACTGCTGGGTCCTGTAACATAGAACGTTAGGAGCCCCTCCCCCTCCCCGATACAAACAAATCCTGTAGTAGTAGCAGCAACGCAAATTGAAACGCACGGCCAAAGTAGTTGCGGTGTGACCAGTCCGTAAGACACGGCACGAACACAGCAACCCTCCCCCCTTCCTCCTACCAGCCCCAACTCCCGACATGAGAACACAAATTCTGTAGCAACGAAACGTTTGTAAAAGCGTAATAGAGTTGTTGCTTTTGGTTGGATTGCGTGAATATTTTAAATGTGTCGTTAAAACCCGCAACCACCCGACACGGCCAATCAGTAGAAAAAATGTGTCACGTTGACAAAAGACAAANTAGTTCACCACTTTAGCCCGCCGGTGTGTTGAAGAGTGGATCCACGACATTTACAATCCGAGTAACAGCGACGTTTCGCTGGAAACTACATCCGGCACCTTCGGTGCGATTTGCCAGAATAGTGAAGCCATCCACCTGCTTCTGGTCTTAAACAAACAGTGCAGGATGACGATGTCATCGTCGTTGTTGAACCCCTTCAGGATTCGAGATCAGAGCGGCGTGGAGGTCTATGCAACTAATAGATCAGTAATCAGCCACTTAGCATGTGACACACATGTAAGGCATTGTAAGGTGTTGTGTATTACTTAATACATTCGGTAAAGTCATGCGGCCTCACCGAAAGACCCAAAGAATATGAATTCCTGCAGCCACTAAAGCTTTAAGTCGAGATTTAAGAAGCTTCCAGGCTGCGCCGAGTCTGTAGCCATCACAGCGGTTGAAATTATTTGAATTATTCTAGATTTCAATTATCCAACTAATCTTGGCCAGCAATAATTAGTTCCGCATAACGCTTCAACGTTATCAAATCAATTGAATGTCCTTGTTGGAAAGCAAGCTCTGCAACTTCTGACAGCTGTGTTTGGGAGAATGTAATGTTCCATTGGTGCTCAAGAAAAACATCCACATCGCTCGTTTGGCGAGCAAGGCCGAGGATCGGGCCGGAGACTCGCACGGTTACCTGGGTTGAGAACTCGCCCAGACATCTCTCTCAAAGTTGGGGTGGCAGGAACGGATGCCAGCGTGTCTGATTCCCATCACCACCACCACCATCATCCGCTCAGCCTTGACAATAATAAAACACAACCTCCATGATGCTCACGCGTGGCTCCACAGCCAAGGCTCATTCCCATTGATAAATAAAGTTGCTGTGTGGGAAATACGAGTCATTGACACTCCCTGGGTTGGTGTTGTACAGCAGTGCGGCTGCTTGTTGTGCGTCAGCTTGCGTTTCCCATTCACCACCACCACCTGCCGAGCCTTGACAACGATAAACACAACCTCCGTGTTCACACTCGTGGCTACAGAGCCAACTCATGACCCATTGAGAATGACGCATGTAGAGTGAGGCGAGTCAAAGGGCACTCCCTGGTTGTGGCGGTGTCATGGGCTTGCTGTGGTGTCTCTTCTTCCCCTTGTGCAGGGCTCGGCTTGTTGTACAGGGTAGGTAGGTAGGGCTGGACGTTTCACTAGGTTCTGTAACAGAGAACGTGAAAGGCCCCCCCCGCCCCCCTCAAGATTTCTGGCAAGCCACAGCAACG
Source organism: Lethenteron camtschaticum (assembly GCA_018977245.1). NCBI lineage: Eukaryota > Metazoa > Chordata > Hyperoartia > Petromyzontiformes > Petromyzontidae > Lethenteron > Lethenteron camtschaticum. Next base: position 34,182 of record WFAB01001368.1, on the reverse strand, counting down.
GACAGATTCGTATGTTCCACAGGTAACAAGTGGGTGTGTGTGTGGGGGAGTCCATTTGTTTACCCAGACCACGAGGCACGCGACGTCTCACCGCCTGGGCTACGGAGACGCAAGCTCTGCTCAGGGGGAGGAGACTTCTGGAAGACATTTGGTTAAGGACAACCCCCCCCCCCGCCATGCACACAGCACTGTGCACCAAAATTGCATGTGGGAGGAGTGGGACGAGTGGTTTACCGCACAGCCTGCGCCACCCACACATAGGAGGACGATGGCGGTCGGTGGAGCTTGGTATAGAACGCCAGCAGCCAGTGAGCGGCTACAAANCGCGCACACGGGAAAGGAGGGTGCAGGGCAGACGGAGCAGCTGTGTGAGCTTCCTGTGGCTGGGCAGCAGAGGGCGGTGACGGTGGCGATTCAGTGGCAGTGCAGAGGCGGTGATGGTGGCTGGGCAGTGCAGAGGCGGTGACGGTGGCTGGCAGTGCAGAAGCGGTGATGGTGGCTGGGCAGTGCAGAGGCGGTGACGGTGGCTGGCAGTGCAGANGCGGTGATGGTGGCTGGGCAGTGCAGAGGCGGTGATGGTGGCTGGGCAGTGCAGAGGCGGTGATGGTGGTTGGGCAGTGGAGCTGTGACAGTAGCAGCGTTGACGGTGGGCTGAGCGGTGACTGAGTGTGATGTTTGCGACCCAACGATTGATTTCACGCCGGCAAGGAACTGCCTGTGCGAGCGAGCCTGGTGCATCTGCGTCCCCGACCCTCTCCTTCGTTTCCTGGACGGATGCCCCTTCCCCTCGGGCAATCTGTGCAAAAGATCAGGCCGACAAGAGTTGCTGTTGGTCGCTTCGCAATGCTCCCCCCCCCCTCCCCCACCAATAAACACACTTAAGAGGGAAATACAAGTGTGTAGGTGCTGCATGCCCCGTCAATCGCATAGTGGGGGGGGTCCCCAGCCTTGCCCTCTCCAAGTCTCTTAAGCGGTGCGCAATTTCCACGTTCGTAAGTAAATTGTTAAATCTTTCCCAAAGAGGGGGCTGCCTCTCTTCAAGAAGCACTTGCAGGAAAAGGTTTAGTTTGGAAAATTTTACTTCAAATTCCTCCACAATTTGTCGAGCGTTCATTGTCCAATTGTTCATTTCTCGGAAGCCTTCCACAGACTTCACACGTGCCGGGGTTTTAACGTTGCCAAACTGACGTGAAGTGGCCGCGATGACTCGAGATGAAAGATTTGGTTCATGGAGACATTTCATCCTCGCAATTAAAAATCTCAGCAAATTCATCCTCCATTTTTTAAATGTTTCACGAGCAGCGAACAGAACCTTTTGACAGGTGGTCTCTGCCCCGTTGGGCTTCCTTTCTTTGGAGCTGTACCGAGATGATTCAGAGTAGACACGAGGAAAGATTCTGGAAGACAGAACGTTAGAGACCCCCCCCACTCCCCCGATACATACAAATCCTGTAGTAGTAGCAGCAAGGCAAATTCAAACGCACGGCCAAAGGAGTTGCGGTGTTACCAGGAGGTCCGCTAACTGCCCGTATCCACCGCCGATTCGACCGTTTGCACTTCCTGCCTCTGCAGTTGAACCGAGACATCGAGACGCAGACCTGGCTCCCTGTCCCGTCACTGCCTGGGGTCTCTGCCCGTTGGGGCTTCCTTTCGTTGGAGCTGTACCGAGATGTTTGAGCGAGAGTAGACCGGGGAGAGGTTTCTGGAAGACAGAACGTGAGACACCCCCCCCCCCCCCACAAACACAAGGCCTGTAGCAGCAGCAGCAGCAAGGCAAATGTGAACGTCAAAGTGTTGACGGTGTTACCGGGTCCCGTTAACCGCCTGGAATGGCCGATGACAGAGGAGCAATTTGCGCTTCCTTCCCTGTTGCTCTCCCCCTCGTACGATGTCGCGAGGTTGCTTGGGAGTTGCACAGAGAACGCGTGGAGTTGCACTGAAGTTGCGAGGAGTTGGAGCAAAGTTGCGTGAAATTGTTCTGAGGTTACGTAGAGTTGCAGCGAGGTAACGTGGAGTTGGACAGAGAACGTGTGGAGGAGTTGGAGCAAGTTGAATGAAATGTTCTGAGGTACGTAGAGTTGGACCGAGTTGCCTGGAGTTGCAGCGAGGTGTGGAGTTGCACTGAGGAAGTTGCGTGGAGTTGAACGAGACGTCTGCGCTAGGCACAACTGCTGGGTCCTGTAACATAGAACGTTAGGAGCCCCTCCCCCTCCCCGATACAAACAAATCCTGTAGTAGTAGCAGCAACGCAAATTGAAACGCACGGCCAAAGTAGTTGCGGTGTGACCAGTCCGTAAGACACGGCACGAACACAGCAACCCTCCCCCCTTCCTCCTACCAGCCCCAACTCCCGACATGAGAACACAAATTCTGTAGCAACGAAACGTTTGTAAAAGCGTAATAGAGTTGTTGCTTTTGGGTTGGATTGCGTGAATATTTTAAATGTGTCGTTAAAACCCGCAACCACCCGACACGGCCAATCAGTAGAAAAAATGTGTCACGTTGACAAAAGACAAAATAGTTCACCACTTTAGCCCGCCGGTGTGTTGAAGAGTGGATCCACGACATTTACAATCCGAGTAACAGCGACGTTTCGCTGGAAACTACATCCGGCACCTTCGGTGCGATTTGCCAGAATAGTGAAGCCATCCACCTGCTTCTGGTCTTAAACAAACAGTGCAGGATGACGATGTCATCATCGTCGTTGTTGAACCCCTTCAGGATTCGAGATCAGAGGCGGCGGTGGAGGTCTATGCAACTAATAGATCAGTAATCAGCCACTTAGCATGTGACACACATGTAAGGCATTGTAAGGTGTTGTGTATTACTTAATACATTCGGTAAAGTCATGCGGCCTCACCGAAAGACCCAAAGAATATGAATTCCTGCAGCCACTAAAGCTTTAAGTCGAGATTTAAGAAGCTTCCAGGCTGCGCCGAGTCTGTAGCCATCACAGCGGTTGAAATTATTTGAATTATTCTAGATTTCAATTATCCAACTAATCTTGGCCAGCAATAATTAGTTCCGCATAACGCTTCAACGTTATCAAACTCAATTGAATGTCCTTGTTGGAAAGCAAGCTCTGCAACTTCTGACAGCTGTGTTTGGGAGAATGTAATGTTCCATTGGTGCTCAAGAAAAACATCCACATCGCTCGTTTGGCGAGCAAGGCCGAGGATCGGGCCGGAGACTCGCACGGTTACCTGGGTTGAGAACTCGCCCAGACATCTCTCTCAAAGTTGGGGGTGGCAGGAACGGATGCCAGCGTGTCTGATTCCCCATCACCACCATCATCCGCTCAGCCTTGACAATAATAAAACACAACCTCCATGATGCTCACGCGTGGCTCCACAGCCAAGGCTCATTCCCATTGATAAATAAAGTTGCTGTGTGGGAAATACGAGTCATTGACACTCCCTGGGTTGGTGTTGTACAGCAGTGCGGCTGCTTGTTGTGCGTCAGCTTGCGTTTCCCATTCACCACCACCACCTGCCGAGCCTTGACAACGATAAACACAACCTCCGTGTTCACACTCGTGGCTACAGAGCCAACTCATGACCCATTGAGAATGACGCATGTAGAGTGAGGCGAGTCAAAGGGCACTCCCTGGTTGTGGCGGTGTCATGGGGCTTGCTGTGGTGTCTCTTCTTCCCCTTGTGCAGGGCTCGGCTTGTTGTACAGGGTAGGTAGGTAGGGCTGGACGTTTCACTAGGTTCTGTAACAGAGAACGTGAAAGGCCCCCCCCGCCCCCCCTCAAGATTTCTGGCAAGCCACAGCAACGGACAGATTCGTATGTTCCACAGGTAACAAGTGGGTGTGTGTGTGGGGGAGTCCATTTGTTTACCCAGACCACGAGGCACGCGACGTCTCACCGCCTGGGCTACGGAGACGCAAGCTCTGCTCAGGGGGAGGAGACTTCTGGAAGACATTTGGTTAAGGACAACCCCCCCCCCCNGCCATGCACACAGCACTGTGCACCAAAATTGCATGTGGGAGGAGTGGGACGAGTGGTTTACCGCACAGCCTGCGCCACCCACACATAGGAGGACGATGGCCGGTCGGTGGAGCTTGGTATAGAACGCCAGCAGCCAGTGAGCGGCTACAAAACGCGCACACGGGAAAGGAGGGTGCAGGGCAGACGGAGCAGCTGTGTGAGCTTCCTGTGGCTGGGCAGCAGAGGCGGTGACGGTGGCTGATTCAGTGGCAGTGCAGAGGCGGTGATGGTGGCTGGGCAGTGCAGAGGCGGTGACGGTGGCTGGGCAGTGCAGAAGCGGTGATGGTGGCTGGGCAGTGCAGAGGCGGTGACGGTGGCTGGGCAGTGCAGAAGCGGTGATGGTGGCTGGGCAGTGCAGAGGCGGTGATGGTGGCTGGGCAGTGCAGAGGCGTGATGGTGGTTGGGCAGTGGAGCTGTGACAGTAGCAGCGTTGACGGTGGGCTGAGCGGTGACTGAGTGTGATGTTTGCGACCCAACGATTGATTTCACGCCGGCAAGGAACTGCCTGTGCGAGCGAGCCTGGTGCATCTGCGTCCCCGACCCTCTCCTTCGTTTCCTGGACGGATGCCCCCTTCCCCCTCGGGCAATCTGTGCAAAAGATCAGGCCGACAAGAGTTGCTGTTGGTCGCTTCGCAATGCTCCCCCCCCCCTCCCCCCACCAATAAACACACTTAAGAGGGAAATACAAGTGTGTAGGTGCTGCATGCCCCGTCAATCGCATAGTGGGGGGGGTCCCCAGCCTTGCCCTCTCCAAGTCTCTTAAGCGGTGCGCAATTTCCACGTTCGTAAGTAAATTGTTAAATCTTTCCCAAAGAGGGGGCTGCCTCTCTTCAAGAAGCACTTGCAGGAAAAGGTTTAGTTTGGAAAATTTTACTTCAAATTCCTCCACAATTTGTCGAGCGTTCATTGTCCAATTGTTCATTTCTCGGAAGCCTTCCACAGACTTCACACGTGCCGGGGTTTTAACGTTGCCAAACTGACGTGAAGTGGCCGCGATGACTCGAGATGAAAGATTTGGTTCATGGAGACATTTCATCCTCGCAATTAAAAATCTCAGCAAATTCATCCTCCATTTTTTAAATGTTTCACGAGCAGCGAACAGAACCTTTTGACAGGTGGTCTCTGCCCCGTTGGGGCTTCCTTTCTTTGGAGCTGTACCGAGATGATTCAGAGTAGACACGAGGAAAGATTCTGGAAGACAGAACGTTAGAGACCCCCCCCACTCCCCCGATACATACAAATCCTGTAGTAGTAGCAGCAAGGCAAATTCAAACGCACGGCCAAAGGAGTTGCGGTGTTACCAGGAGGTCCGCTAACTGCCCGTATCCACCGCCGATTCGACCGTTTGCACTTCCTGCCTCTGCAGTTGAACCGAGACATCGAGACGCAGACCTGGCTCCCTGTCCCGTCACTGCCTGGGGTCTCTGCCCCGTTGGGGCTTCCTTTCGTTGGAGCTGTACCGAGATGTTTGAGCGAGAGTAGACCGGGGAGAGGTTTCTGGAAGACAGAACGTGAGACACACCCCCCCCCCCCCCCCACAAACACAAGGCCTGTAGCAGCAGCAGCAGCAAGGCAAATGTGAACGTCAAAGTGTTGACGGTGTTACCGGGTCCCGTTAACCGCCTGGAATGGCCGATGACAGAGGAGCAATTTGCGCTTCCTTCCCTGTTGCTCTCCCCCTCGTACGATGTCGCGAGGTTGCTTGGGAGTTGCACAGAGAACGCGTGGAGTTGCACTGAAGTTGCGAGGAGTTGGAGCAAAGTTGCGTGAAATTGTTCTGAGGTTACGTAGAGTTGCAGCGAGGTAACGTGGAGTTGGACAGAGAACGTGTGGAGGTGAGGAGTTGGAGCAAGGTTGAATGAAAATGTTCTGAGGTTACGTAGAGTTGGACCGAGTTGCCTGGAGTTGCAGCGAGGTGTGGAGTTGCACTGAGGAAGTTGCGTGGAGTTGAACGAGACGTCTGCGCTAGGCACAACTGCTGGGGTCCTGTAACATAGAACGTTAGGAGCCCCTCCCCCCTCCCCCATACAAACAAATCCTGTAGTAGTAGCAGCAACGCAAATTGAAACGCACGGCCAAAGTAGTTGCGGTGTGACCAGTCCGTAAGACACGGCACGAACACAGCAACCCTCCCCCCTTCCTCCTACCTAGCCCCAACTCCCGACATGAGAACACAAATTCTGTAGCAACGAAACGTTTGTAAAAGCGTAATAGAGTTGTTGCTTTTGGGTTGGATTGCGTGAATATTTTAAATGTGTCGTTAAAACCCGCAACCACCCGACACGGCCAATCAGTAGAAAAAATGTGTCACGTTGACAAAAGACAAAATAGTTCACCACTTTAGCCCGCCGGTGTGTTGAAGAGTGGATCCACGACATTTACAATCCGAGTAACAGCGACGTTTCGCTGGAAACTACATCCGGCACCTTCGGTGCGATTTGCCAGAATAGTGAAGCCATCCACCTGCTTCTGGTCTTAAACAAACAGTGCAGGATGACGATGTCATCATCGTCGTTGTTGAACCCCTTCAGGATTCGAGATCAGAGGCGGCGGTGGAGGTCTATGCAACTAAGTAATAGATCAGTAATCAGCCACTTAGCATGTGACACACATGTAAGGCATTGTAAGGTGTTGTGTATTACTTAATACATTCGGTAAAGTCATGCGGCCTCACCGAAAGACCCAAAGAATATGAATTCCTGCAGCCACTAAAGCTTTAAGTCGAGATTTAAGAAGCTTCCAGGCTGCGCCGAGTCTGTAGCCATCACAGCGGTTGAAATTATTTGAATTATTCTAGATTTCAATTATCCAACTAATCTTGGCCAGCAATAATTAGTTCCGCATAACGCTTCAACGTTATCAAAATCAATTGAATGTCCTTGTTGGAAAGCAAGCTCTGCAACTTCTGACAGCTGTGTTTGGGAGAATGTAATGTTCCATTGGTGCTCAAGAAAAACATCCACATCGCTCGTTTGGCGAGCAAGGCCGAGGATCGGGCCGGAGACTCGCACGGTTACCTGGGTTGAGAACTCGCCCAGACATCTCTCTCAAAGTTGGGGGTGGCAGGAACGGATGCCAGCGTGTCTGATTCCCCATCACCACCATCATCCGCTCAGCCTTGACAATAATAAAACACAACCTCCATGATGCTCACGCGTGGCTCCACAGCCAAGGCTCATTCCCATTGATAAATAAAGTTGCTGTGTGGGAAATACGAGTCATTGACACTCCCTGGGTTGGTGTTGTACAGCAGTGCGGCTGCTTGCTCTGTGCGTCAGCTTGCGTTTCCCATTCACCACCACCACCTGCCGAGCCTTGACAACGATAAACACAACCTCCGTGTTCACACTCGTGGCTACAGAGCCAACTCATGACCCATTGAGAATGACGCATGTAGAGTGAGGCGAGTCAAAGGGCACTCCCTGGTTGTGGCGGTGTCATGGGGCTTGCTGTGGTGTCTCTTCTTCCCCTTGTGCAGGGCTCGGCTTGTTGTACAGGGTAGGTAGGTAGGGCTGGACGTTTCACTAGGTTCTGTAACAGAGAACGTGAAAGGCCCCCCCCCGCCCCCCTCAAGATTTCTGGCAAGCCACAGCAACGGACAGATTCGTATGTTCCACAGGTAACAAGTGGGTGTGTGTGTGGGGGAGTCCATTTGTTTACCCAGACCACGAGGCACGCGACGTCTCACCGCCTGGGCTACGGAGACGCAAGCTCTGCTCAGGGGGAGGAGACTTCTGGAAGACATTTGGTTAAGGACAACCCCCCCCCCCCGCCATGCACACAGCACTGTGCACCAAAATTGCATGTGGGAGGAGTGGGACGAGTGGTTTACCGCACAGCCTGCGCCACCCACACATAGGAGGACGATGGCCGGTCGGTGGAGCTTGGTATAGAACGCCAGCAGCCAGTGAGCGGCTACAAAACGCGCACACGGGAAAGGAGGGTGCAGGGCAGACGGAGCAGCTGTGTGAGCTTCCTGTGGCTGGGCAGCAGAGGGGCGGTGACGGTGGCCGATTCAGTGGCAGTGCAGAGGCGGTGACGGTGGCTGGGCAGTGCAGAAGCGGTGATGGTGGCTGGGCAGTGCAGAGGCGGTGATGGTGGCTGGGCAGTGCAGAGGCGGTGATGGTGGTTGGGCAGTGGAGCTGTGACAATAGCAGCGTTGACGGTGGGCTGAGCGGTGACGAGTGTGATGTTTGCGACCCAACGATTGATTTCACGCCGGCAAGGAACCGCCTGTGCGAGCGAGCCTGGTGCATCTGCGTCCCCGACCCTCTCCTTGTTTCCTGGACGGATGCCCCCTTCCCCCTCGGGCAATCTGTGCAAAAGATCAGGCCGACAAGAGTTGCTGTTGGTCGCTTCGCAATGCTCCCCCCCCCTCCCCCACCAATAAACACACTTAAGAGGGAAATACAAGTGTGTAGGTGCTGCATGCCCCGTCAATCGCATAGTGGGGGGGGTCCCCCAGCCTTGCCCTCTCCAAGTCTCTTAAGCGGTGCGCAATTTCCACGTTCGTAATAAAGTAAATTGTTAAATCTTTCCCAAAGAGGGGGCTGCCTCTCTTCAAGAAGCACTTGCAGGAAAAGGTTTAGTTTGGAAAATTTTACTTCAAATTCCTCCACAATTTGTCGAGCGTTCATTGTCCAATTGTTCATTTCTCGGAAGCCTTCCACAGACTTCACACGTGCCGGGGTTTTAACGTTGCCAAACTGACGTGAAGTGGCCGCGATGACTCGAGATGAAAGATTTGGTTCATGGAGACATTTCATCCTCGCAATTAAAAATCTCAGCAAATTCATCCTCCATTTTTTAAATGTTTCACGAGCAGCGAACAGAACCTTTTGACAGGTGGTCTCTGCCCCGTTGGGGCTTCCTTTCTTTGGAGCTGTACCGAGATGATTCAGAGTAGACACGAGGAAAGATTCTGGAAGACAGAACGTTAGAGACCCCCCCCACTCCCCCGATACATACAAATCCTGTAGTAGTAGCAGCAAGGCAAATTCAAACGCACGGCCAAAGGAGTTGCGGTGTTACCAGGAGGTCCGCTAACTGCCCGTATCCACCGCCGATTCGACCGTTTGCACTTCCTGCCTCTGCAGTTGAACCGAGACATCGAGACGCAGACCTGGCTCCCTGTCCCGTCACTGCCTGGGGTCTCTGCCCCGTTGGGGCTTCCTTTCGTTGGAGCTGTACCGAGATGTTTGACGTTTGAGCGAGAGTAGACCGGGGAGAGGTTTCTGGAAGACAGAACGTGAGACACCCCCCCCCCCCNACAAACACAAGGCCTGTAGCAGCAGCAGCAGCAAGGCAAATGTGAACGTCAAAGTGTTGACGGTGTTACCGGGTCCCGTTAACCGCCTGGAATGGCCGATGACAGAGGAGCAATTTGCGCTTCCTTCCCTGTTGCTCTCCCCCTCGTACGATGTCGCGAGGTTGCTTGGGAGTTGCACAGAGAACGCGTGGAGTTGCACTGAAGTTGCGAGGAGTTGGAGCAAAGTTGCGTGAAATTGTTCTGAGGTTACGTAGAGTTGCAGCGAGGTAACGTGGAGTTGGATTGAGGTTGTGTGGAGGAGTTGGAGCAAAGTTGAATGAAATTGTTCTGAGGCTACGTGGAGTTGGACCGAGTTGCCTGGAGTTGCAGCGAGGTTGTGTGGAGTTGCACTGAGGAAGTTGCGTGGAGTTGAACGAGACGTCTGCGCTAGGCACAACTGCTGGGTCCTGTAACATAGAACGTTAGGAGCCCCTCCCCCCTCCCCACCCCAGACCCACAAGGGCCAACACTGCACACCACTTGCTGGCAATGTCACCATCAACGCCCTTTGCTGGCTTAGGGAAATATTCAGGACGGCCGTAAGAAAACACCGATTTCAATCTTCAGGTCACATTAAGTAAACTTCACGCTGTGGTCATTTGCAAATAAAGTCAAGTTTTGCCTCGTTTAAAACTGTCAAAGTCCTGCCGACAACTTTTCCCCGTATGGGCAATTATAAAATAAAATCTCAAACATCCACATCGCTCGTTTGGCGAGCAAGGCCGAGGATCGGGCCGGAGACTCGCACGGTTACCTGGGTTGAGAACTCGCCCAGACATCTCTCTCAAAGTTGGGGGTGGCAGGAACGGATGCCAGCGTGTCTGATTCCCCATCACCACCACCACCACCACCATCCGCTCAGCCTTGACAATAATAAAACACAACCTCCATGATGCTCACGCGTGGCTACAGAGCACGGCTCATTGCCATTGATCATAAATAATGCTGCTGCTGCTGCTGTGGGTAGCAAGAGACGTTGACACTCCCTGGTGGACGCTGTTGGTCGTCTCTGGCCCCTCATGTCCAGGACTAGGATTTCTGCCCCGTTGGGGCTTCCTTGGTTTGGAGCTGTACCGAGATGTTTGAGAGTAGACACGAGGAAAGATTCTGGAAGACACAACGTTAGAGACCCCCCCACTCCCCTGATACAAACACAAGGACTGTAGCAGCAGTAGCAGCGAGGCAAATGTGAACGTCAAAGTGTTGACGGTGTTACCGGGTCCCGTTAACCGCCTGGAATGGCCGATGACAGAGGAGCAATTGCGCTTCCTTCCCTGTTGCTCTCCCCCTGTACGATGTCGCGAGGTTGCTTGGGAGTTGCACAGAGAACGCGTGGAGTTGCACTGAAGTTGCGAGGAGTTGGAGCAAAGTTGTGTGAAATTGTTCTGAGGTTACGTAGAGTTGCAGCGAGGTAACGTGGAGTTGGACAGAGAACGTGTGGAGGAGTTGGAGCAAGGTTGAATGAAATGTTCTGAGGTTACGTAGAGTTGGACCGAGTTGCCTGGAGTTGCAGCGAGGTTGTGTGGAGTTGCACTGAGGAAGTTGCGTGGAGTTGAACGAGACGTCTGCGCTAGGCACAACTGCTGGGGTCCTGTAACATAGAACGTTAGGAGCCCCTCCCCCCTCCCCGATACAAACAAATCCTGTAGTAGTAGCAGCAACGCAAATTGAAACGCACGGCCAAAGTAGTTGCGGTGTGACCAGTCCGTAAGACACGGCACGAACACAGCAACCCTCCCCCCTTCCTCCTACCCAGCCCCAACTCCCGACATGAGAACACAAATTCTGTAGCAACGAAACGTTTGTAAAAGCGTAATAGAGTTGTTGCTTTTGGGTTGGATTGCGTGAATATTTTAAATGTGTCGTTAAAACCCGCAACCACCCGACACGGCCAATCAGTAGAAAAAATGTGTCACGTTGACAAAAGACAAAATAGTTCACCACTTTAGCCCGCCGGTGTGTTGAAGAGTGGATCCACGACATTTACAATCCGAGTAACAGCGACGTTTCGCTGGAAACTACATCCGGCACCTTCGGTGCGATTTGCCAGAATAGTGAAGCCATCCACCTGCTTCTGGTCTTAAACAAACAGTGCAGGATGACGATGTCATCATCGTCGTTGTTGAACCCCTTCAGGATTCGAGATCAGAGGCGGCGGTGGAGGTCTATGCAACTAATAGATCAGTAATCAGCCACTTAGCATGTGACACACATGTAAGGCATTGTAAGGTGTTGTGTATTACTTAATACATTCGGTAAAGTCATGCGGCCTCACCGAAAGACCCAAAGAATATGAATTCCTGCAGCCACTAAAGCTTTAAGTCGAGATTTAAGAAGCTTCCAGGCTGCGCCGAGTCTGTAGCCATCACAGCGGTTGAAATTATTTGAATTATTCTAGATTTCAATTATCCAACTAATCTTGGCCAGCAATAATTAGTTCCGCATAACGCTTCAACGTTATCAAACTCAATTGAATGTCCTTGTTGGAAAGCAAGCTCTGCAACTTCTGACAGCTGTGTTTGGGAGAATGTAATGTTCCATTGGTGCTCAAGAAAAACATCCACATCGCTCGTTTGGCGAGCAAGGCCGAGGATCGGGCCGGAGACTCGCACGGTTACCTGGGTTGAGAACTCGCCCAGACATCTCTCTCAAAGTTGGGGGTGGCAGGAACGGATGCCAGCGTGTCTGATTCCCCATCACCACCACCACCATCATCCGCTCAGCCTTGACAATAATAAAACACAACCTCCATGATGCTCACGCGTGGCTCCACAGCCAAGGCTCATTCCCATTGATAAATAAAGTTGCTGTGTGGGAAATACGAGAGTCATTGACACTCCCTGGGTTGGTGTTGTACAGCAGTGCGGCTGCTTGTTGTGCGTCAGCTTGCGTTTCCCATTCACCACCACCACCTGCCGAGCCTTGACAACGATAAACACAACCTCCGTGTTCACACTCGTGGCTACAGAGCCAACTCATGACCCATTGAGAATGACGCATGTAGAGTGAGGCGAGTCAAAGGGCACTCCCTGGTTGTGGCGGTGTCATGGGGCTTGCTGTGGTGTCTCTTCTTCCCCTTGTGCAGGGCTCGGCTTGTTGTACAGGGTAGGTAGGTAGGGCTGGACGTTTCACTAGGTTCTGTAACAGAGAACGTGAAAGGCCCCCCCCGCCCCCCTCAAGATTTCTGGCAAGCCACAGCAACGGACAGATTCGTATGTTCCACAGGTAACAAGTGGGTGTGTGTGTGGGGGAGTCCATTTGTTTACCCAGACCACGAGGCACGCGACGTCTCACCGCCTGGGCTACGGAGACGCAAGCTCTGCTCAGGGGGAGGAGACTTCTGGAAGACATTTGGTTAAGGACAACCCCCCCCCCCGCCATGCACACAGCACTGTGCACCAAAATTGCATGTGGGAGGAGTGGGACGAGTGGTTTACCGCACAGCCTGCGCCACCCACACATAGGAGGACGATGGCCGGTCGGTGGAGCTTGGTATAGAACGCCAGCAGCCAGTGAGCGGCTACAAAACGCGCACACGGGAAAGGAGGGTGCAGGGCAGACGGAGCAGCTGTGTGAGCTTCCTGTGGCTGGGCAGCAGAGGGCGGTGACGGTGGCTGATTCAGTGGCAGTGCAGAGGCGGTGATGGTGGCTGGGCAGTGCAGAGGCGGTGACGGTGGCTGGGCAGTGCAGAAGCGGTGATGGTGGCTGGGCAGTGCAGAGGCGGTGACGGTGGCTGGGCAGTGCAGAAGCGGTGATGGTGGCTGGGCAGTGCAGAGGCGGTGATGGTGGCTGGGCAGTGCAGAGGCGGTGATGGTGGTTGGGCAGTGGAGCTGTGACAGTAGCAGCGTTGACGGTGGGCTGAGCGGTGACTGAGTGTGATGTTTGCGACCCAACGATTGATTTCACGCCGGCAAGGAACTGCCTGTGCGAGCGAGCCTGGTGCATCTGCGTCCCCGACCCTCTCCTTCGTTTCCTGGACGGATGCCCCCTTCCCCCTCGGGCAATCTGTGCAAAAGATCAGGCCGACAAGAGTTGCTGTTGGTCGCTTCGCAATGCTCCCCCCCCCTCCCCCACCAATAAACACACTTAAGAGGGAAATACAAGTGTGTAGGTGCTGCATGCCCCGTCAATCGCATAGTGGGGGGGGTCCCCAGCCTTGCCCTCTCCAAGTCTCTTAAGCGGTGCGCAATTTCCACGTTCGTAAGTAAATTGTTAAATCTTTCCCAAAGAGGGGGCTGCCTCTCTTCAAGAAGCACTTGCAGGAAAAGGTTTAGTTTGGAAAATTTTACTTCAAATTCCTCCACAATTTGTCGAGCGTTCATTGTCCAATTGTTCATTTCTCGGAAGCCTTCCACAGACTTCACACGTGCCGGGGTTTTAACGTTGCCAAACTGACGTGAAGTGGCCGCGATGACTCGAGATGAAAGATTTGGTTCATGGAGACATTTCATCCTCGCAATTAAAAATCTCAGCAAATTCATCCTCCATTTTTTAAATGTTTCACGAGCAGCGAACAGAACCTTTTGACAGGTGGTCTCTGCCCCGTTGGGCTTCCTTTCTTTGGAGCTGTACCGAGATGATTCAGAGTAGACACGAGGAAAGATTCTGGAAGACAGAACGTTAGAGACCCCCCCCACTCCCCCGATACATACAAATCCTGTAGTAGTAGCAGCAAGGCAAATTCAAACGCACGGCCAAAGGAGTTGCGGTGTTACCAGGAGGTCCGCTAACTGCCCGTATCCACCGCCGATTCGACCGTTTGCACTTCCTGCCTCTGCAGTTGAACCGAGACATCGAGACGCAGACCTGGCTCCCTGTCCCGTCACTGCCTGGGGTCTCTGCCCCGTTGGGGCTTCCTTTCGTTGGAGCTGTACCGAGATGTTTGAGCGAGAGTAGACCGGGAGAGGTTTCTGGAAGACAGAACGTGAGACACCCCCCCCCCCCCCACAAACACAAGGCCTGTAGCAGCAGCAGCAGCAAGGCAAATGTGAACGTCAAAGTGTTGACGGTGTTACCGGGTCCCGTTAACCGCCTAGAATGGCCGATGACAGAGGAGCAATTTGCGCTTCCTTCCCTGTTGCTCTCCCCCTCGTACGATGTCGCGAGGTTGCTTGGGAGTTGCACAGAGAACGCGTGGAGTTGCACTGAAGTTGCGAGGAGTTGGAGCAAAGTTGCGTGAAATTGTTCTGAGGTTACGTAGAGTTGCAGCGAGGTAACGTGGAGTTGGACAGAGAACGTGTGGAGGTGAGGAGTTGGAGCAAGGTTGAATGAAAATGTTCTGAGGTTACGTAGAGTTGGACCGAGTTGCCTGGAGTTGCAGCGAGGTTGTGTGGAGTTGCACTGAGGAAGTTGCGTGGAGTTGAACGAGACGTCTGCGCTAGGCACAACTGCTGGGGTCCTGTAACATAGAACGTTAGGAGCCCCTCCCCCTCCCCGATACAAACAAATCCTGTAGTAGTAGCAGCAACGCAAATTGAAACGCACGGCCAAAGTAGTTGCGGTGTGACCAGTCCGTAAGACACGGCACGAACACAGCAACCCTCCCCCCCTTCCTCCTACCTAGCCCCAACTCCCGACATGAGAACACAAATTCTGTAGCAACGAAACGTTTGTAAAAGCGTAATAGAGTTGTTGCTTTTGGGTTGGATTGCGTGAATATTTTAAATGTGTCGTTAAAACCCGCAACCACCCGACACGGCCAATCAGTAGAAAAAATGTGTCACGTTGACAAAAGACAAAATAGTTCACCACTTTAGCCCGCCGGTGTGTTGAAGAGTGGATCCACGACATTTACAATCCGAGTAACAGCGACGTTTCGCTGGAAACTACATCCGGCACCTTCGGTGCGATTTGCCAGAATAGTGAAGCCATCCACCTGCTTCTGGTCTTAAACAAACAGTGCAGGATGACGATGTCATCATCGTCGTTGTTGAACCCCTTCAGGATTCGAGATCAGAGGCGGCGGTGGAGGTCTATGCAACTAAGTAATAGATCAGTAATCAGCCACTTAGCATGTGACACACATGTAAGGCATTGTAAGGTGTTGTGTATTACTTAATACATTCGGTAAAGTCATGCGGCCTCACCGAAAGACCCAAAGAATATGAATTCCTGCAGCCACTAAAGCTTTAAGTCGAGATTTAAGAAGCTTCCAGGCTGCGCCGAGTCTGTAGCCATCACAGCGGTTGAAATTATTTGAATTATTCTAGATTTCAATTATCCAACTAATCTTGGCCAGCAATAATTAGTTCCGCATAACGCTTCAACGTTATCAAAATCAATTGAATGTCCTTGTTGGAAAGCAAGCTCTGCAACTTCTGACAGCTGTGTTTGGGAGAATGTAATGTTCCATTGGTGCTCAAGAAAAACATCCACATCGCTCGTTTGGCGAGCAAGGCCGAGGATCGGGCCGGAGACTCGCACGGTTACCTGGGTTGAGAACTCGCCCAGACATCTCTCTCAAAGTTGGGGTGGCAGGAACGGATGCCAGCGTGTCTGATTCCCCATCACCACCATCATCCGCTCAGCCTTGACAATAATAAAACACAACCTCCATGATGCTCACGCGTGGCTCCACAGCCAAGGCTCATTCCCATTGATAAATAAAGTTGCTGTGTGGGAAATACGAGTCATTGACACTCCCTGGGTTGGTGTTGTACAGCAGTGCGGCTGCTTGCTCTGTGC
Source organism: Lethenteron camtschaticum (assembly GCA_018977245.1). Taxonomy (NCBI): domain Eukaryota; kingdom Metazoa; phylum Chordata; class Hyperoartia; order Petromyzontiformes; family Petromyzontidae; genus Lethenteron; species Lethenteron camtschaticum. The sequence continues at coordinate 18,196 of WFAB01001368.1, read as the reverse complement.
GTCAGCTTGCGTTTCCCATTCACCACCACCACCTGCCGAGCCTTGACAACGATAAACACAACCTCCGTGTTCACACTCGTGGCTACAGAGCCAACTCATGACCCATTGAGAATGACGCATGTAGAGTGAGGCGAGTCAAAGGGCACTCCCTGGTTGTGGCGGTGTCATGGGGCTTGCTGTGGTGTCTCTTCTTCCCCTTGTGCAGGGCTCGGCTTGTTGTACAGGGTAGGTAGGTAGGGCTGGACGTTTCACTAGGTTCTGTAACAGAGAACGTGAAAGGCCCCCCCCCGCCCCCCTCAAGATTTCTGGCAAGCCACAGCAACGGACAGATTCGTATGTTCCACAGGTAACAAGTGGGTGTGTGTGTGGGGGNAGTCCATTTGTTTACCCAGACCACGAGGCACGCGACGTCTCACCGCCTGGGCTACGGAGACGCAAGCTCTGCTCAGGGGGAGGAGACTTCTGGAAGACATTTGGTTAAGGACAACCCCCCCCCCCGCCATGCACACAGCACTGTGCACCAAAATTGCATGTGGGAGGAGTGGGACGAGTGGTTTACCGCACAGCCTGCGCCACCCACACATAGGAGGACGATGGCCGGTCGGTGGAGCTTGGTATAGAACGCCAGCAGCCAGTGAGCGGCTACAAAACGCGCACACGGGAAAGGAGGGTGCAGGGCAGACGGAGCAGCTGTGTGAGCTTCCTGTGGCTGGGCAGCAGAGGGGCGGTGACGGTGGCCGATTCAGTGGCAGTGCAGAGGCGGTGACGGTGGCTGGGCAGTGCAGAAGCGGTGATGGTGGCTGGGCAGTGCAGAGGCGGTGATGGTGGCTGGGCAGTGCAGAGGCGGTGATGGTGGTTGGGCAGTGGAGCTGTGACAATAGCAGCGTTGACGGTGGGCTGAGCGGTGACCGAGTGTGATGTTTGCGACCCAACGATTGATTTCACGCCGGCAAGGAACCGCCTGTGCGAACGAGCCTGGTGCATCTGCGTCCCCGACCCTCTCCTTTGTTTCCTGGACGGATGCCCCTTCCCCCTCGGGCAATCTGTGCAAAAGATCAGGCCGACAAGAGTTGCTGTTGGTCGCTTCGCAATGCTCCCCCCCCCTCCCCCCACCAATAAACACACTTAAGAGGGAAATACAAGTGTGTAGGTGCTGCATGCCCCGTCAATCGCATAGTGGGGGGGGTCCCCCAGCCTTGCCCTCTCCAAGTCTCTTAAGCGGTGCGCAATTTCCACGTTCGTAATAAAGTAAATTGTTAAATCTTTCCCAAAGAGGGGGCTGCCTCTCTTCAAGAAGCACTTGCAGGAAAAGGTTTAGTTTGGAAAATTTTACTTCAAATTCCTCCACAATTTGTCGAGCGTTCATTGTCCAATTGTTCATTTCTCGGAAGCCTTCCACAGACTTCACACGTGCCGGGGTTTTAACGTTGCCAAACTGACGTGAAGTGGCCGCGATGACTCGAGATGAAAGATTTGGTTCATGGAGACATTTCATCCTCGCAATTAAAAATCTCAGCAAATTCATCCTCCATTTTTTAAATGTTTCACGAGCAGCGAACAGAACCTTTTGACAGGTGGTCTCTGCCCCGTTGGGGCTTCCTTTCTTTGGAGCTGTACCGAGATGATTCAGAGTAGACACGAGGAAAGATTCTGGAAGACAGAACGTTAGAGACCCCCCCCACTCCCCCGATACATACAAATCCTGTAGTAGTAGCAGCAAGGCAAATTCAAACGCACGGCCAAAGGAGTTGCGGTGTTACCAGGAGGTCCGCTAACTGCCCGTATCCACCGCCGATTCGACCGTTTGCACTTCCTGCCTCTGCAGTTGAACCGAGACATCGAGACGCAGACCTGGCTCCCTGTCCCGTCACTGCCTGGGGTCTCTGCCCCGTTGGGGCTTCCTTTCGTTGGAGCTGTACCGAGATGTTTGACGTTTGAGCGAGAGTAGACCGGGGAGAGGTTTCTGGAAGACAGAACGTGAGACACCCCCCCCCCCCACAAACACAAGGCCTGTAGCAGCAGCAGCAGCAAGGCAAATGTGAACGTCAAAGTGTTGACGGTGTTACCGGGTCCGTTAACCGCCTGGAATGGCCGATGACAGAGGAGCAATTTGCGCTTCCTTCCCTGTTGCTCTCCCCCTCGTACGATGTCGCGAGGTTGCTTGGGAGTTGCACAGAGAACGCGTGGAGTTGCACTGAAGTTGCGAGGAGTTGGAGCAAAGTTGCGTGAAATTGTTCTGAGGTTACGTAGAGTTGCAGCGAGGTAACGTGGAGTTGGATTGAGGTTGTGTGGAGGAGTTGGAGCAAAGTTGAATGAAATTGTTCTGAGGCTACGTGGAGTTGGACCGAGTTGCCTGGAGTTGCAGCGAGGTTGTGTGGAGTTGCACTGAGGAAGTTGCGTGGAGTTGAACGAGACGTCTGCGCTAGGCACAACTGCTGGGTCCTGTAACATAGAACGTTAGGAGCCCCTCCCCCTCCCCCACCCCAGACCCACAAGGGCCAACACTGCACACCACTTGCTGGCAATGTCACCATCAACGCCCTTTGCTGGCTTAGGGAAATATTCAGGACGGCCGTAAGAAAACACCGATTTCAATCTTCAGGTCACATTAAGTAAACTTCACGCTGTGGTCATTTGCAAATAAAGTCAAGTTTTGCCTCGTTTAAAACTGTCAAAGTCCTGCCGACAACTTTTCCCCGTATGGGCAATTATAAAATAAAATCTCAAACATCCACATCGCTCGTTTGGCGAGCAAGGCCGAGGATCGGGCCGGAGACTCGCACGGTTACCTGGGTTGAGAACTCGCCCAGACATCTCTCTCAAAGTTGGGGGTGGCAGGAACGGATGCCAGCGTGTCTGATTCCCATCACCACCACCACACCATCCGCTCAGCCTTGACAATAATAAAACACAACCTCCATGATGCTCACGCGTGGCTACAGAGCACGGCTCATTGCCATTGATCATAAATAATGCTGCTGCTGCTGCGGGTAGCAAGAGACGTTGACACTCCCTGGTGGACGCTGTTGGTCGTCTCTGGCCCCTCATGTCCAGGACTAGGATTTCTGCCCCGTTGGGGCTTCCTTGGTTTGGAGCTGTACCGAGATGTTTGAGAGTAGACACGAGGAAAGATTCTGGAAGACACAACGTTAGAGACCCCCCCACTCCCCCTGATACAAACACAAGGACTGTAGCAGCAGTAGCAGCGAGGCAAATGTGAACGCCAAAGTGTTGACGGTGTTACCGGGTCCCGTTAACCGCCTGGAATGGCCGATGACAGAGGAGCAATTCGCGCTTCCTTCCCTGTTGCTCTCCCCCTTGTACGATGTCGCGAGGTTGCTTGGGAGTTGCACAGAGAACGCGTGGAGTTGCACTGAAGTTGCACTGAAGTTGCGAGGAGTTGGAGCAAAGTTGCGTGAAATTGTTCTGAGGTTACGTAGAGTTGCAGCGAGGTAACGTGGAGTTGGATTGAGGTTGTGTGGAGGAGTTGGAGCAAGGTTGAATGAAATTGTTCTGAGGCTACGTGGAGTTGGACCGAGTTGCCTGGAGTTGCAGCGAGGTTGTGTGGAGTTGCACTGAGGAAGTTGCGTGGAGTTGAACGAGACGTCTGCGCTAGGCACAACTGCTGGGGTCCTGTAACATAGAACGTTAGGAGCCCCTCCCCCTCCCCACCCCAGATCCACAAGGGCCAACACTGCACACCGCTTGCTGGCAATGTCACCATCAACGCCCTTTGCTGGCTGAGGGAAATATTCAGGACGGCCGTAAGAAAACACCGATTTCAATCCACCATAGGAACCTCCTTTGCCAGTAGCAGAATATGATCATTGGTTTTTACCCTTTTATCTGGCAACAAAACTGACACTTTTTTTGCACCTTTTGGCATCATCTGGTCCAACACCAGGTGAGACTCGGCTCTAAGAAAAGCTGTCTCGGGCGTGGACCAATCAATTTCAAGGACAGTGCATACATTATCAGAGTTGTGTTTTTGTTTGCATTCCGACCGCAGGTATTGTGGTCAATGCAAACATGACTCCTTGTAAAAAAGGTGTCAGTTTTGTTGCCAGATAAAAGGGTAAAAAACCAATTATCATTGATTTCAATCTTCAGGTCACATTACGTAAACTTGACGCTGTGGTCATTTGCTAATAAAAGTGTCAAGTTTTGCCTCGTTTAAAACTTTCACAAAGTCCTGCCTGACAACTTTTCCCCGCGTGGCCGATTACGAAAAGCAAAACATAATAGGGGTTTTTCCCCTCAGATGTTCTGAGGTTACGTAGAGTTGCATCGAGGTAACTACAAATCCTGTAGTAAGTAGCAGCAAGACAAACTCCAACGCACAGCCAAAGGAGTTGCGGTGTTACCAGGAAATCCGCTGTCTGGGTTTTCCCGACGAATGTCCCAGAGTTCGAACCGAGAGAGACGTCTGTGTAAATTGGACTTGGGGATCTTGCGACTGCCTGGATTCACCGATGATCTCTCTTCCCGCTCTTTGCCGGCGTCGCGAGGACGCAGGAGACGCGAGGGATTCTGGAAGATAAAACGTCAGGACCCCCCCCCCCCAACTCCGATACGAACGCAAAGCCTGAAGTAGTCGTTGATAATGCCAATGGCAACGGCGTTTAACCTCAAGTAAAACATCCACATCGCTCGTTTGGTAAGGCCGAGGATCGGGCCGGAGACTCGCACGGTTACCTGGGTTGAGAACTCGCCCAGACATCTCTCTCAAAGTTGGGGGTGGCAGGAACGGATGCCAGCGTGTCTGATTCCCCATCGCCACCACCACCATCATCCGCTCAGCCTTGACAATAATAAAACACAACCTCCATGATGCTCACGCGTGGCTACAGAGCACGGCTCATTGCCATTGATCATAAATAATGCTGCTGCTGCTGCTGTGGGTAGCAAGAGACATTGACACTCCCTGATGGACGCTGTTGGTTGTCTCTGGCCCCTCCTGTCCAAGACTGGGTTGTCACAGCGGCAGGGGGTTGCGCATCTCCCATTCCGCCCATCGCCACCGCCGCCGTCATCCGCTCAGCCTTGACAATGATAAACACAACCTCCGTATGTCCACGTGTGGGCTACACAGCCAAGGCTCATTGCCATTGATAAATAAAGTTGCTGTGCGGGAACGACAAGAGTCATTGACACTCCCTGGTGGATGGTAATGGCCGTACGGCTTCTCCCCCTTCCACCCAGGGCTGGGTTGGTGTTGTACAGCAGTGCGGCTGCTTGCTCTGTGCGTCAGCTTGCGTTTCACATTCACCACCACCACCACCTGCTGAGCCTTGACAACGATAAACACAACCTCCGTGTTCACACTCGTGGCTACCTAGCAGCACTGCTCATGACCAGTTCATAGTAATAATGTTGCTGCTGCTGTGGGTAGCAAGAGACATTGACACTCCCTGATGGACGCTGTTGGAGTTGCATCAAGGTTGCGTTGAGTTGCAAAGACCGTGTGGAGTTGCACTGAGGAAGTTGCGTGGAGTTGAACCGAGACGTCTGCGCTAGGCACAACTGCTGGGGTCCTGTAACATAGAACGTTAGGAGACCCCCCCCTCCCCCACCGATACAAACAAATCCTGTAGTAGTAGCAGCAAGGCAAATTCAAACGCACATCCAAAAAGGTGTTGGCGGTGTTACCAGGAGGTCCGCTGTCTGGGTTTTCCCGATGACGCCCCAGACATCTGCACTTCATTTACGGGACGCACGAGAGGGTTTGCGTGGAGTTCGAACCGAGAGAGACGTCTGTGTAAATGGGACTTGGGGATCTTGCGACTGCCTGGATTCACGATGATCTCTCTTCCCCCTCTTTGCTGTCATCGCGAGGACGCAGAGACGCGAGGGAGTCTGGAAGATAAAACGCCAGGACCCCCCCCCCCCCAACTCCGATACGAACGCAAAGCCTGAAGTAGTCGTTGATAATGCCAATGGCAACGGCGTTTAACCTCAAGTAAAACATCCACATCGCTCGTTTGGTAAGGCCGAGGATCGGGCCGGAGACTCGCACGGTTACCTGGGTTGAGAACTCGCCCAGACATCTCTCTCAAAGTTGGGGTGGCAGGAACGGATGCCAGCGTGTCTGATTCCCCATCGCCACCACCACCATCATCCGCTCAGCCTTGACAATAATAAAACACAACCTCCATGATGCTCACGCGTGGCTACAGAGCACGGCTCATTGCCATTGATCATAAATAATGCTGCTGCTGCTGCTGTGGGTAGCAAGAGACATTGACACTCCCTGATGGACGCTGTTGGTTGTCTCTGGCCCCTCCTGTCCAAGACTGGGTTGTCACAGCGGCAGGGGTTGCGCATCTCCCATTCCGCCATCGCCACCGCCGCCGTCATCCGCTCAGCCTTGACAATGATAAACACAACCTCCGTATGTCCACGTGTGGGCTACACAGCCAAGGCTCATTGCCATTGATAAATAAAGTTGCTGTGCGGGAACGACAAGAGTCATTGACACTCCCTGGTGGATGGTAATGGCCGTACGGCTTCTCCCCCTTCCACCCAGGGCTGGGTTGGTGTTGTACAGCAGTGCGGCTGCTTGCTCTGTGCGTCAGCTTGCGTTTCACATTCACCACCACCACCACCTGCTGAGCCTTGACAACGATAAACACAACCTCCGTGTTCACACTCGTGGCTACCTAGCAGCACTGCTCATGACCAGTTCATAGTAATAATGTTGCTGCTGCTGTGGGTAGCAAGAGACATTGACACTCCCTGATGGACGCTGTTGGAGTTGCATCAAGGTTGCGTTGAGTTGCAAAGACCGTGTGGAGTTGCACTGAGGAAGTTGCGTGGAGTTGAACCGAGACGTCTGCGCTAGGCACAACTGCTGGGGTCCTGTAACATAGAACGTTAGGAGACCCCCCCCTCCCCCACCGATACAAACAAATCCTGTAGTAGTAGCAGCAAGGCAAATTCAAACGCACATCCAAAAAGGTGTTGGCGGTGTTACCAGGAGGTCCGCTGTCTGGGTTTTCCCGATGACGCCCCAGACATCTGCACTTCATTTACGGGACGCACGAGAGGGTTTGCGTGGAGTTCGAACCGAGAGAGACGTCTGTGTAAATGGGACTTGGGGATCTTGCGACTGCCTGGATTCATCGATGATCTCTCTTCCCCCTCTTTGCTGTCATCGCGAGGACGCAGGAGACGCGAGGGAGTCTGGAAGATAAAACGCCAGGACCCCCCCCCCCCAACTCCGATACGAACGCAAAGCCTGAAGTAGTCGATGATAATGCCAATGGCAACGGCGTTTTAACTTTACCAGGTCTCCCGTTAACGGCCTGGACTCTCCCGACGCCCCAGACATCTGCACGCCCTCCACTCCGCTTGCGCAACACGAAGCCGCGTGGAGTTGAACCGAGACATCGAGACGCAGACCTGGCTCCCTGTCCCGTCACTGCCTGGGATCTCTGCCCCGTTGGGGCTTCCTTTCTTTGGAGCTGTACCGAGATGTTTGACGTTTGAGCGAGAGTAGACCGGGAGAGGATTCTGGAAGACAGAACGTTAGAGACCCACCCCCACTCCCCTGATACAAACACAAGGCCTGTAGCAGCAGTAGCAGCAAGGCAAATGTGAACGTCAAAGTGTTGACGGTGTTACCGGGTCCCGTTAACCGCCTGGAATGGCCGATGACAGAGGAGCAATTTGCGCTTCCTTCCCTGTTGCTCTCCCCCTTGTACGATGTCGCGAGGTTGCTTGGGAGTTGCACTGAGAAAGTTGCGTGGAGTTGCACTGAAGTTGCGAGGAGTTGGAGCAAGGTTGCGTGAAGGGGTTCTGAGGTTACGTAGAGTTGCAGCGAGGTAACGTGGAGTTGCACAGAGAACGTGTGGAGGTGAGGAGTTGGAGCAAGGTTGAATGAAATTGTTCTGAGGCTACGTGGAGTTGCACTGAGGAAGTTGCGTGGAGTTGAACGAGACGTCTGCGCTAAGCACAACTGCTGGGGTCCTGTAACATAGAACGTTAGGAGCCCCTCCCCCTCCCCGATACAAACAAATCCTGTAGTAGTAGCAGCAAGGCAAATTCAAACGCACGGCCAAAAAGGTGTTGGCGGTGTTACCAGGAGGTCCGCTGTCTGGGTTCTCACGACGACGCCCCAGACATCTGAACTTCCTTTACGGGACGCACTTGAGGGTTTGCGTGGAGTTCGAACCGAGAGAGACGTCTGTGTAAATGGGACTTGGGGATCTTGCGACTGCCTGGATTCACCGATGATCTCTCTTCCCCCTCTTTGCCGGCGTCGCAAGGACGCAGAAGAGATTCTGAAAGATAAAACGTCAGAACCCCCCCCCCCAACTCCGATACGAACGCAAAGCCTGAAGTAGTCGATGATAATGCCAATGGCAACGGCGTTTTAACTTTACCAGGTGTCCCGTTAACGGCCTGGATTCTCCCGACGACGCCCAGACATCTGCACGCCCTCCACTCCGCTTGCGCAACACGAAGCCGCGTGGAGTTGAACTGAGACATCGAGACGCAGACCTGGCTCCCTGTCCCGTCACTGCCTGGGGTCTCTGCCCCGTTGGGGCTTCCTTGGTTTGGAGCTGTACCGAGATGTTTGACGTTTGAGCGAGAGTAGACCGGGGAGAGGATTCTGGAAGACAGAACGTTAGAGACCCCCCACCACTCCCCCTGATACAAACACAAGGCCTGTAGCAGCAGTAGCAGCAAGGCAAATGTGAACGTCAAAGTGTTGACGGTGTTACCGGGTCCGTTAACCGCCTGGAATGGCCGATGACAGAGGAGCAATTTGCGCTTCCTTCCCTGTTGCTCTCCCCCTTGTACGATGTCGCGAGGTTGCTTGGGAGTTGCACAGAGAACGCATGGAGTTGCACTGAAGTTGCGAGGAGTTGGAGCAAGGTTGCGTGAAGGTGTTCTGAGGTTACGTAGAGTTGCAGCGAGGTAACGTGGAGTTGGACAGAGAACGTGTGGAGGTGAGGAGTTGGAGCAAGGTTGAATGAAAATGTTCTGAGGTTACGTAGAGTTGGACCGAGTTGCCTGGAGTTGCAGCGAGGTGTGGAGTTGCACTGAGGAAGTTGCGTGGAGTTGAACGAGACGTCTGCGCTAGGCACAACTGCTGGGGTCCTGTAACATAGAACGTTAGGAGCCCCTCCCCCCTCCCCGATACAAACAAATCCTGTAGTAGTAGCAGCAAGGCAAATTGAAACGCACGGCCAAAGTAGCTGCGGTGTGACCAGTCTGTAAGACACGGCGCGAACACAACAACCCTCACCACCCTTCCTCCTACCCAGCCAACTCCCGACATGAGAACACTAATTCTGTAGCAACGAAAAGTTTGTAAAAGCGTAATAGATTTGTTGCTTTTGGGTTGGATCGCGTGAATATTTTAAACGTGTCGTTAAAACCCGCCACCACCCGACACGGCCAATCAGTAAAAAAAATGTGTCACGTTGACAAAATAGTTCACCACTTTAGCCCACCGGTGTGTTGAAGAGTGGATCCACAACATTTACAATCCGAGTAACAGCGACGTTTCGCTGGAAACTACATCCGGCACCTTCGGTGCGATTTGCCAGAATAGTGAAGCCATCCACCTGCTTCTGGTCTTAAACAAACAGTGCAGGATGACGATGTCATCGTCGTTGTTGAACCCATCGAAATTCGAGATCAGAGGCGGCGGAGAGGGTCTATGCAACTAACAGATCAGTAATCAGCCACTTAGCATGTGACACATCTCTAAGGCATTGTAAGTGTTGTGTATTACTTAATACATTCGGTAAAGTCACGTGGCTTTGCCGAAAGACCCAAAGAATATTAATTCCTGCAGCCACTAAAGCTTTAAGTCGAGATTTAAGACGCTTCCAGGCTGCGCCGAGTCTGTAGCCATCACAGCGGTTGAAATCATTTGAATTCTTCTAGATTTCAATTATCCAACTAATCTTGGCCAGCAATAATTAGTTCCGCATAACACTTCAACGGGATCAAAATCAATTGAATGTCCTTGCTGGCAAGCAAGCACTGCCACTTCTGACAGCTGTGTTTGGGAGAATTTAATGTCCTTTGGTGCTCAATAGACATCCACGTCGCTCGTTTGGTGAGCAAGGCCGAGGATCGGGCCGGAGACTCGCACGGTTACCTGGGTTGAGAACTCGCCCAGACATCTCTCTCAAAGTTGGGGTGGCAGGAACGGATGCCAGCGTGTCTGATTCCCCACCACCACCACCATCATCCGCTCAGCCTTGACAATAATAAACACAACCTCCATGATGCTCACGCGTGGCTACAGAGCACGGCTCATTGCCATTGATCATAAATAATGCTGCTGCTGCTGCTGTGGGTAGCGAGAGACATTGACACTCCCTGATGGACGCTGTTGGTTGTCTCTGGCCCCTCCTGTTCAGGACTGGGATCTCTGCCCCGTTGGGCTTCCTTTCGTTGGAGCTGTACCGAGATGTTTCAGAGTAGACACGAGGAAAGATTCTGGAAGACAACGTTAAAAGCCCCCCTCCTCCCAGATACAAACAAATCCTGTAGTAGCAGCAGCAAGGCAAATTCAAACGCACGGCCAAAGGGTTGCGGTGTTACCAGGAGGTCCGCTAACTGCCCGTATCCACCGCCGATTCGACCGTTTGCACTTCCTGCCTCTGCAGTTGAACCGAGACATCGAGACGCAGACCTGGCTCCCGGTCCCGTCACCGCCTGGGATCTCTGCCCGTTGGGGCTTCCTTTCGTTGGAGCTGTACCGAGATGTTTGACGTTTGAGCGAGAGTAGACCGGGGAGAGGATTCTGGAAGACAGAACGTGAGACACCCACCCCCCACAAACACAAGGCCTGTAGCAGCAGTAGCAGCAAGGCAAATGTGAACGTCAAAGTGTTGACGGTGTTACCGGGTCCCGTTAACCGCCTGGAATGGCCGATGACAGAGGAGCAATTCGCGCTTCCATCCCTGTTGCTCTCCCCCTTGTACGATGTCGCGAGGTTGCTTGGGAGTTGCACAGAGAACGCGTGGAGTTGCACTGAAGTTGCGAGGAGTTGGAGCAAGGTTGCGTGAATGTGTTCTGAGGTTATGTAGAGTTGCACCGAGTTTGCCTGGAGTTGCAGCGAGGTTGTGTGGAGTTGCACTGAGGAAGTTGCGTGGAGTTGAACGAGACGTCTGCGCTAGGCACAACTGCTGGGGTCCTGTAACATAGAACGTTAGGAGCCCCTCCCCTCCCACCCCAGACCCACAAGGGCCAACACTGCACACCGCTTGCTGGCAACGTCACCATCAACGCCCTTTGCTGGCTTAGGGAAATATTCAGGACGGCCGTAAGAAAACACCGATTTCAATCTTCAGGTCACATTAAGTAAACTTCACGCTGTGGTCATTTGCTAATAAAAGTGTCAAGTTTTGCCTCGTTTAAAACTTTCACAACTTTTCCCCACGTGGTCAATTACGAAAAGCAAAACATAATAGGGTTTTTTCCCCTCCGATGTTCTGAGGTTACGTAGAGTTGCATCGAGGTAACTACAAATCCTGTAGTAAGTAGCAGCAAGACAATCCGCTGTCTGGGTTTTCCCGACGAATGTCCCAGAGTTCGAACCGAGAGAGACGTCTGTGTAAATTGGACTTGGGGATCTTGCGACTGCCTGGATTCACCGATGATCTCTTCTTTGCTGGCATCGCCAGGACGCAGGAGACGCGAGGGATTCTGGAAGATAAAACGTCAGGACCCCCCCCCCCCCAACTCCGATACGAACGCAAAGCCTGTAGTCGTTGATAATGCCAATGGCAACGGCGTTTAACCTCATCGCTCGTTTGGTGAGCAAGGCCGAGGATCGGGCCGGAGACTCGCACGGTTACCTGGGTTGAGAACTCGCCCAGACATCTCTCTCAAAGTTGGGGGTGGCAGGAACGGATGCCAGCGATTCACCATCACCACCACCGTCATCCGCTCAGCCTTGACAACGATAAACACAACCTCCGTATGTCCACGTGTGGGCTACACAGCCAAGGCTCATTGCCATTGATAAATAAAGTTGCTGTGCGGGAAGGGCAAGAGTCATTGACACTCCCTGGTGGATGGTAATGGCCGTACGGCTTCTCCCCCTTCCACCCAGGGCTGGGTTGGTGTTGTACAGCAGTGCGGCTGCTTACTCTGTGCGTCAGCTTGCGTTTCACATTCACCACCACCACCTGCCGAGCCTTGACAACGATAAACACAACCTCCGTGTTCACACTCGTGGCTACCTAGCAGCACTGCTCGTGACCAGTTCATAGGAACAATGTTGCTGCTGCTGCTGTGGGTAGCAAGAGACATTGACACTCCCTGATGGACGCTGTTGGGAGATGCATCAAGGTTGCGTTGAGTAGCACCGAGGTTACGTGGAGTTGCACTGAGGAAGTTGCGTGGAGTTGAACCGAGACATCAAGACGCAGACCTGGCTCCCTGTCCCATCACTGCCTGGGGTCTCTGCCCGTTGGGGTTTCCTTTCGTTGGAGCTGTACCGAGATGTTTCAGAGTAGACACGAGGAAAGATTCTGGAAGACAGAACGTTAGAGTACCGCCCCCCCCACTACTCCCCCATACAAACAAACCCTGTATTAGTAGCAAGGTAAATTCAAACGCACGGCCAAAGGGGTTGCGGTGTTACCAGGAGGTCCGCTAACTGCCCGTATCCACCGCCGATTCGACCGTTTGCACTTCCTGCCTCTGCAGTTGAACCGAGACATCGAGACGCAGACCTGGCTCCCTGTCCCGTCACTGCCTGGGATCTCTGCCCCGTTGGTGCTTCCTTTTGTTGGAGCTGTACCGAGATGTTTGAGCGAGAGTAGACCAGGGAGAGGATTCTGGAAGATAAACCATTAGAACACCTCCCCTAACCCACCCCCAGCAGAGATTCGAACGCAGTAGCAACATCTGCAGTGAAAACAAACTTGAACGGGTGGGCAAAAGAGTCGCGCTGTTACCAGGTTCCATGGAAATTGCCTGGATTCTCCCGATGATGCCCCAGACATCCGCACTTCCTTCACGGGACGCACGAGAGAGTTTGCGTGGAGTTCGAATCGAGAGAGACGTCTGTGTAAATGGGACTTGGGGATCTTGCGACTGCCTGGATTCACCGATGATCTCTCTTCCCGCTCTTTGCCGGCGTCGCGAGGACGCAGGAGACGCGAGGGATTCTGGAAGATAAAACGTCAGGACCACCCCCCCCCCAACTCCGACACGAACGTAAAGCCTGAAGTAGTCGTTGACGACGCCAATGGCAACGGCGTTTTAACTTTACCAGGTGTCCCGTTAACAGCCTGGATTCTCCCGACGACGCCCCAGACATCTGCACGCCCTCCACTCCGCTTGCACAACACGAAGCCGCGTGGAGTTGAACCGAGACATCGAGACGCAGACCTGGCTCCCTGTCCCGTCACTGCCTGGGGTCTCTGCCCCGTTGGGGCTTCCTTTCGTTGGAGCTGTACCGAGATGTTTGACGTTTGAGCGAGAGTAGACCGGGGAGAGGATTCTGGAAGATAAACCGTTAGGACACCCACCCCCCCCAACCGACCCCAGCTGTGATGCGAACGCAGTGGCCTAAAATAATAGAGCTGTAGATGACCGACGTATTAACTTGTTATGTATTGTGATTATGGTGCGCTGCTACTGCTGTTGTTAATCCGGCTGTCATGGATTGACTTATGCAGCTCGCGAAGGATGCTACGTTTAGGCGATGTGTGTGTCGCTATTGTAAACTTTTAATCACATTTGTTGGGAAAACTGTTACGTTGTTGACATAGCATTGTTTTAGTAAGTTTTAGAGGGGCTTGGTTTGGCCCGATTTTTTTTCATTTAGTATAGATTTATACTTAACATTGTATCTGTATTGTAGTATGATTGTTATTGGGATCAAACAGAAATTGAATTTTTTGCACTTTCTGTATGCACAAAGGATGAGTTGTGCTTTTTCTGTAGCATTTCATTGTTTACGTAATGCGATGTTCACATTTGCGTGCAATTAATTTTAGGTGTATCTTGTCATTGTTTGTTGCGGTTGAACCCAAATCAAGAGCCGAATGGCTCACAGGGCAAAACCTAATAAATGAAACTGAAAAAAATAAAATAACAAAAACTCACGTTTCAAAAAGCGATAGATTTGGGCAGAGAAGATTTGTGGTGTTTACCAGGTGCCACGGAAACCGGCCCGAATTCTCCGCGACGAAGCCCAGACACCTTTACGGGACGCACGAGAGGGTTTGCGTGGAGTTGGAACCGAGACGTCTGTGTAAATGGGACTTGAGGATCTTGCGACTGCCTGGATTCACCGATGATCTCTCTTCCCCTCTTTGCCGGCGTCGCGAGGACGCAGGAGACGCGGGGATTCTGGAAGATAAAACGTCAGGACCCCACCCCCCCCCCNAACTCCGATACGACCGCAAAGCCTGAAGTAGTCGATGATAATGCCAATGGCAACGGCGTTTTAACTTTACCAGGTGTCCCGTTAACGGCCTGGATTCTCCCGACGACGCCCCAGACATCTGCACGCCCTCCACTCCGCTTGCGCAACACGAAGCCGCGTGGAGTTGAACCGAGACATCGAGACGCAGACCTGGCTCCCTGTCCCGTCACTGCCTGGGGTCTCTGCACCGTTGGGGCTTCCTTGGTTTGGAGCTGTACCGAGATGTTTGATTTGAGCGAGAGTAGACCGGGGAGAGGTTTCTGGAAAATAAACCGTTAGGACACCCACCCCCCAACTGCGATGCGAACACAGTAGCAACGTCTGTAGTGAAAAGAAACTTGAACAGAAGTGTCGCGCTGTTACCAGGTTTCATGGAAACCGCCTGGATTCTCCGACGACGCCCCAGACATTCCCACTTCCTTCACGGGATGCACGAGAGGGTTTGCGTGGAGTTCGAACCGAGAGAGAGGTCTGTGTAAATGGGACTTGGGATCTTGCGACTGCCTGGATTCACCGATGATCTCTTCTTTGCCGGCGTCGCGAGGACGCAGGAGACGCGACGGATTCTGGAAGATAAAACGTCAGGACCCCCCCCCCAACACGAACGCAAAGCCTGAAGTAGTCGTTGATAATGCCAATGGCAACGGCGTTTAACCTCAAGTAAAACACCCACATCGCTCGATTGGTGAGCAAGGCCGAGGATCGGGCCGGAGACTCGCACAGTTACCTGGGTTGAGAACTCGCCCAGACATCTCTCTCAAAGTTGGGGGTGGCAGGAACGGATGCCAGCGTGTCCGATTCCCCATCACCACCACCACCACCATCCGCTCAGCCTTGACAATGATAAACACAACCTCCGTATGTCCACGTGTGGCTACACAGCAAGGCTCATTGCCATTGATAAATAAAGTTGCTGTGTGGTAAGTACAAGAGTCATTGACACTCCCTGGGTTGGTGTTGTACAGCAGTGCGGCTGCTTGCTCTGTGCGTCAGCTTGCGTTTCCCATTCACCACCACCACCTGCCGAGCCTTGACAACGATAAACACAACCTCCGTGTTCACACTCGTGGCTACAGAGCCAACTCATGACCCATTGAGAATAACGCATGCAGAGTGAGGCGAGTCAAAGGGCACTCCCTGGTTGTGGCGGTGTCATGGGGCTTGCTGTGGTGTCTCTTCTTCCCTTCTGCAGGGCTGGGCTTGTTGTACAGGGTAGGTAGGTAGGGCTGGACGTTTCACTAGGTTCTGTAACAGAGAACGTGAAAGGCCCCCCCCCCCAAGATTTCTGGCAAGCCACAGCAACGGACAGATTCGTATGTTCCACAGGTAACAAGTGGGTGTGTGTGGGGGAGTCCATTGGTTTACAGACCACGAGGCACGCGACGTATCACCGCCTGGGCTACGGAGACGCAAGCTCTGCTCAGGGGGAGGAGACTTCTGGAAGACATTTGGTTAAGGACAACCCCCCCCGCCATGCACACAGCACTGTGCACCAAAATTGCATGTGGGAGGAGTGGGACGAGTGGTTTACCGCACAGCCTGCGCCACCCACACATTGGAGGACGATGGCCGGTCGGTGGAGCTTGGTATAGAACGCCAGCAGCCAGTGAGCGGCTACAAAACGCGCACACGGGAAAGGAGGGTGCAGGGCAGACGGAGCAGCTGTGTGAGCTTCCTGTGGCTGGGCAGCAGAGGGGCGGTGACGGTGGCCGATTCAGTGGCAGTGCAGAGGCGGTGATGGTGGCTGGGCAGTGAGAGGTGGTGATGGTGGCTGGGCAGTGCAGAGGCGTGATGGTGGCTGGGCAGTGCAGAGGCAGTGATGGTGGCTGGGCAGTGGAGCTGTGACAGTAGCAGCGTTGACAGTGGGCTGAGCGCTGACTGAGTGTGATGTTTGTGACTCGACGATTGATTTCACGCCGGCAAGGAACCGCCTGTGCGAGAGAGCCCGGTGCATCTGCGTCCCCGACCCTCTCCGTCGTTTCCTGGACGGATGCCCCCTTCCCCTCGGGCAATCTGCGCAAAAGATCAGGCCGACAAAAGTTGCTGTTGGTCGCTTCGCAATGCACCCCCCCCCCNTAATAAAACACACTTAAAAGGTCAATACAAAGAGGGGGGCCCACCTCCCTTCAAGAACCACTTGCGGAAGCACGTTTAGTTTGGAAATTTTACTTCAAATTCCTCTACAATTTGTTGAGCGTTCATTGTCCAATCGTTAATTTCCCGGAACCTTCCAGACTTCACGCGTGCCGGGGTTTTGACGTTGCCAAACCGACGTGAAGTGGCCGCGATGACTCGGGATGAAAGAGTTTGTTTCATGGAGACATTTCATCCCCGCAATAAAAAAAATCTCCGCAAATTCATTTTCCATTTTTAAATGTTTCACGAGCAGCAAACAGAACCTTTTGACGGTGATTCCAGGCTACACTCCTCCTCGCACTTTCCTTCTTCCACCTCCCAACCACACCAAACCCACCACTCGCCCACCCACACAAGAGTTGATGATCTTGGGAGGTTGAGCAGAAAAACAGAGCACAAATTTTGGTTTTGGCATCTCGCATTCCTCGCTTTATTCCTCTTCGCGGTTTTTTTTGTTCATGGGGTGGGGGGGGGGGNTTTGGGAGAAAAACACGACGGGGGTTTTATTTCACGATGCGTAACAAAAAAAACTTTTCCACATTTCCTTCTTGGGTTCGGTTCATCGGTTTTTGGAGCAGCACAACACAATCTTTAAGGGCACTTGCAAGCTTCGTAAAAGCAGGGTTTGCGGGGAGGAAAGGGTAAGTAAATAACCTGTTACATAAAGGGAGTACACATACCCCGCCGCTCAACGCAGAAGCGCTCCAGTCTCTCCCGCCCCACCAGGCACAACCAAACTCCCTCCCTGGGTTCATATTCTTAGGTTTTTTTTTTTTCCGGTTAAGTCACGTAAGTAAAACATCAAAATAAAAATCACGACGTTTTTACACGCCTGACCTGGTCACAAAAAACCGAGTGCAGAGCTTCCACAAAGCATTTTTGATAAAAAATAAATAAAACCGATCACCCTAAAAGCCCCCCAACCCCACCAGTCACAAACGCAGGCAAACCACCACCACCTTCACCAGACGTGGCCACACGGAATAAAGTGCTTTGGTTGGGATAACAAAACTTAAACCGAATAACCGAGAACGCATCTTAACCCGCCCCCCCACCGTTTCATTTTGTACATTTCGCGTGGAGCGCACACACGAGAACCTCGACGCTGTTCATCGTTTTACCTCAACGCGCCCCCTCGATCGCTTACATTAAACGCGGCGGGGGGGGGGGGTCCCGAACCGTTTCAGCCGCACGTCGCGGCAAGGGCTTCCCCCCCCACTCTACGCGAGAAATCTCGAAAAAAAATGCCATCGTCGAAACAAGACACGTGTGTGGTCGACAGGGGTAGACTTGCGCAAAGGTTTTAAACAAAAAAAATTGGCGTTACGCTTTGCCGGATAAAGAAACCGAAGTACGTCACCCTCATCCAACGCTTGCTGGCATCGAGGGGGGGATGTGTGGGGGAGCCTTGCAGGTCGAGACACCTAGAGGGGGACACAAAGCAAGATTAAGACTCGAGTCAAGGTGAAAAGGTGCCGGACACCCTCATCAGCACTCCCCCCCCNAACTCCCCCCCCTCCCCCAGCCACCCCCCTCCCCCAACCAACCTCCCCCCTCCAACTGCACCCCCCCACCAACTGCCTGCCCCCCTCCCCCAGCCTGCCCCCCNTCCCCCAGCCTGCCCCCCCCTCCCCCAGCCAACCCCCCTCC